>JADRCH010000017.1:10502918-10603344 GCA_019843965.1 Rhynchomys soricoides | reverse complement strand
AAAGAAAGAAAGAAAGAAAGAAAGAAAGAAAGAAAGAAAGAAAGAAAAAAACATGCCTTAGACTACTTAGCAGTTGAGAAGAAAAGGTTAGATAAATTTGTGGTCATATCTAAGGTCTATGAATGAACTTGAAAGGGAGACAACACGACCCAGCAAACTGAAAAAGAAAATGGGAAATTGCAAGGTGGCAAAAGACAAGCAACCAAATCAATCAACCAATCAAACAAACAAACAAACAAACAAAACAGGTGAACATAGAATTCAAAAGAAACAGGAAAAGATACTGCATGTTCCCCAAACAGCAAGAGGAGACCCTATTGAAAAGATGCAGTCTCTTGGTCTATTTCATAAAGGTGGCACTGGAAGTGATGCTCACCAGGAGAATTTTTGATTCTGGATCCCTCTTTGCTTCATCTTGACTGTACTTCATAGAGACTATATAACTAGGTTTGTAAAAGTGGTTGAGATTAGACAATCAGCATGTATGTGACCTATTGTCTTTTGACTATAAGCTTATTATAACTCTACAAATGTTTTACAAAGCTGAAGAAATTCCTAGATATATACTCCATCTCCATATCATTGTCAACATGTCACTAAAATTATAATGTATATTTTAATAAAATTCACATCCAGGGCTGGCAAGAGAGTTCAGTTAGTGAAGTGCTTGCCATGAGAGCACAATGAAAAGAACTGGGCACGGTGACCTGTTGTTATAGTACCCATATTGGGGATGCAGGGTGTGATGATTTGTATATGCTTGGCCCAGGAAGTGGCATTAATAGAAGGTGTGGCCCTATTGGAGTAAGTGTGTCACTGTGGGTGTGAGTTTTAAAACTCGCATTCTAGCTGCCTAGGCATCAGTATACTGCTAGCAACCTTAAGATGGAGACATGGAACTCTCAGCTCCTCCTGCAGCATGCCTGCCTGGATGCTGCCATGTTCCTACCTTGATGATAATGGACTGAAGCTCTGAACCTGTAAGCCAGCCCCAATTAAATGTTGTCCTTATAAGAGTTTCCTTGGTCAAGGTGTCTGTTCATAGCAGTGAAATCTAGCTAAGACACAGGCAGAAGGATCCATGGGGTTCTCTGGCAATAGTAGTGAGCACAATGGGTCCCACCCCCACTAAGAGAACCCCAAAATACATAAAGTGGATATATCTTTTGAGGAGTGGCTTTTGTTCTGTTCTCTGGCTATTGCCTCCAAATGTATGTGACCCAAATAGATGTGAAGAAGTAAGATTTTATTTAGATAACCTATATTTTATACATTGAATAAAAAACACTGTGTGTAGGGTCTCTCTCTATTTGTATGTGTGTGCATGTGTTTGTGTTACTATTGTGATTGTTTTTTCTTTATGTGTGACTACTTTCTCTCTGTGTGACTATTCTTCCTCTCTGTGTGACTGTTGTCTCTCTCTCTCTTTCTCTCTCCCCTTGTGTGTATATGTATGCATTTATGTGTGTTTATATGAGAGAGAGAGAGAGAGAGAGAGAGAGAGAGAGAGAGAGAGACTGTTTAAGGGGAGTTTTAAATCTACCACTGAACAACATTGAAACATTGTACATGGTATTAAAGTCACCTGTAGTTCAACAAATAGGTACTATAACAATCAGAAATCTAATTAAAATTTCTCTATGATGTGGTGTTTCAATTACATTCAGCTTCGGAGTCAAGGCTTCCTGGAGTTGAATGCCTTTCCATGACTTACTGGTTGCATGACTAACAGAGTGCATGATGTTTAACTTCAATAAAGCTTAAAGTTATTTATCTAAAAGATAAATACTATAAATAAGTACCTGTATAGATATATTGTGGAAATCACATGAAATGATATAGCTAGCATTTTGGCACCTCATCTTTCCAGGATGGGGATGGTATAAGCAGATGCTATTTCCATTATCATCATTTTTGTGTGATGAATGTCAGGGTCAAGTATGGGAAGGATAGATATCTGGATGCATTAGTTAATTTAATCAGAGGTAGGCTGCAAATATATATTATTAAGTATAACTGAACATCCTTTAAGTCATCAGTCAGCTGGTGGATGACTCATGAAATAATTTTAGTCTCCTTTCTGGAAATATAAGATCCTTGAGGAAAAGCACCTTATCATAGGGAAGGAAAGTCAATATCCAAACTCTGAGATACAGTGTAACAACTCCAAATGTCAGACTCACTTTAAAGCTACAGCTTAAGTTGTTCACATAATAAGGACCCCCATCCTTCTACCTGCAGAAAAATTCTATCTACCCTCCAAGTGACACATCAGTTTCCTTCACCTTTTTTTGGCTTTCTGAACTGCTATGAGAGTAAATAATGAAAGGCCTTCTCTGTCTTCCTATGTTGGTGAATTTGTCCTATTTGTATGGAAACTGTGGTGCTATTTACCCTGATGCTAGACACCATTCTCAGGATGTTATACAATGTTGGTCAGATTAGTTTGTTACTGTGCTCTTAAATAAGTGAATTATTTGATAAATAATGATACATAAAAAGTTTATAGATTTATACTGTATGTCAGTAGATGTCAAGTTCTAGTTCTGGGATATCTTGGGAATTATCATACCTACTGTGACCATGTGAGAAGTGGGTAACTACCGAAACAGAGACTGGTTCTCCTAGGAAATTAGGCAGGATGATTTTGAAGTATGTTTCAGTTTCAGAACAGCATTCTTATATAAAATCATTTGGAAAAATTAAAGTGACATTGTCAAAACCAAAAGGAAATCTAAAAACTTTAATGAGAGAGTAACAAAATTATGTGACAGTGTCACTCCTCATCTTGAGCACAGTATCAGAGATGATTTCTACAACAGAGTTCTAGTTTTATTTCTTCAACTACACCATAATAAATAGCTATCTTCTTTGCATTTATTCTTACTTGTTCTTAGGATTAAGACAAAAATATTTTCTTTTGAAGAACTTTATACCTCAAACATATCCAACAGTCATTTCTTTTATAAAAGAGTTAAGCCAAGAACAAAGGGTAATTTGTATAAATTACACAAATAATCGACATTTTCTGTCCATAAAATTATGGCTGATGAATATTTATGTGAATTTTGGAGATATAAATGCCACTTTAAAATAAACACTAATAGTGAGTTGATATCATTCTAAGGCCAATTCGAGTTGTATTTTCAAAACACAAGTCAACAGTGGACTTGTGTCTTCACAACAGTGAAGGGAGAAGAGTTTTCAGTGCATGGGCAAAAGGAGATAAGATGAAGGAATTTTGTCTTTTATTAGATGATGACATTTATCAATCTAGCCTCGGCTTATCCTGATAACTGATGATTTTGGAAGTTATCAAATTGTAGGCTCTTCTATCCTATTTCATAGCTACATAAGCAAAATCTTGGGTGCAGCTCTGGATCTGCATTTTTCATAAGGTTCTTAGGATGTATAAACAAATTTAAAACTTTCTGATTTAAAACAGCCTTGGACTTCAAAGAATCAACACAGTGAAGGTCATTGATGCTCCAGAAAAATACTATTCAAGCTTTCAGAAGATGTTATATATTTGGTAGAACTTATTTCTCCAAATTTTTCCTTGGTTTAAAAGCAAGGGGAAAACATTTCAAATAGAGATCCAGAAGTGCAAAAGATAGTAATATGAAACCATACAAACACATATTTGCAGGCTGGGCTTAAATGGAATCCCCTCCCCACCTCTCTCTGTGTCTCTGTGTCTCTGTGTCTCTGACTCTCTCTGTCTCTGTCTTTCTGTCTCTGTCTCTGTCTCTGTCTCTGTCTCTGTCTCTGTCTCTCTCTCTCTCTCTCTCTCTCTGTGTCCCCACTTTCTGTATGTGTGTGTATGTGAGTATGTACGAATGTTTGTATGTGTAGTGTTATAAGCATGTGCGCACATACTTATGTTGCATATTTAGAGGTCAGAGATCTACTATTTGTGTATTTCTCCATTGTTTTCTACTTTAATTTTTTTTTTTAATAATGATTCTGTTACTGAACCTGGAGAATCTGCTTTGGCTAAACACTACTGGGATTCACCTGTCTTGACTCCTCATGCCCAACATGGTGGTACAGATTCACACTGACATTGTTAACTTTGTAGGTTGATACTGAGGATGAAAACTTGTGCTCTTAGACTTGAGTGGAAGGGATTTACTCAGGAAAACAGCTCTCCAGCCCCAGGCTCCATCTTTTATGAATGAAAGCTACTTTTACACAATAGCAGGCAGGTGGTTCTGCATTCATAGAATAAAAACTGAGAAACCTAGACAGGTAGAGGCCATATGAGTAAACGAATGAAGAGCAGAAAACAGAAGTGAGGAAGGGAAGCAAGATGGACAAAAGTACACAGAGGATTTTAGCTTATTACATTGTTCTGTGACAAAGGCAAGAGTATCAGATGGCTCTTGACATATCCGACATGTATTCCCTAGGAAAGGCTCACCTTAACAAGGCTCTCGGGAGCTGAGGATGAACAATTTAAAATTTTATTACAAAGAGGCAGCACAGGAGGGAGGCTGTAATAAGCTTGGCATTATGCAGACTGCCACTCTGCCTTAAACATGGGAACATATGGTTCATTTGCCTACTTGAAACTCATACTACCTGATGGACTAAACACTATTACATTAAGTAGTTGGTGATACAAAGTAAAATTAGGTTTGTTTGCTCCTTCTACTAGGAAGTTCAGTTAGTATCAAGAAGACTTACAGAAGCCTTTATATTTTTTATTTCTTTGCTCCTACTGGATGATGATTAAAGCAGCAAGGAAAATGCATGTATGAAAGGGTTGTTTTACTATTAAGGTAGCACTTGGGGGACTAGGCAAGACAAAAACATGTATAATAATCACTCAGAAGGTACTTACTGTAAAATATAGAGAAGCATCTAGCACAGAGAATCAAAAAATCAGCTCTCTTACATCTATGTAGCCAGATTAATGCTGCCTGATGCCATACAAGGGAAACAGCCATTCAAAGATTCTAGGCACAAAATGTAATGGTGTATGAATCGGACCTTGCTACCAAATAAAATAACTGCTTTTTTCAGGTAATTTACTCAGGAGAAAAATAAATTCAAACTAAGTCTCTGTTTCTCTGTCTCTCTGCCTCTGTCTGTCTGTCTGTCTCTCTCTCTCTCTCTCTCTCTCTCTCTCTCTCTCTCTCTCTCTTTCTCTGTGTGTGTGTGTATGTATGTGCATGTGTGCATGCATATGCATGCATGTGTGTATAGGTGTATGTGCCTGTGTTATGCACCATGCTATAGGCTTTAAGACATGTCTTCTTATGGTTAACTTTTCCCCTTGGAGAACAGTTAGAGAAATAATTTACTCAAAAGCAGAGAGTGGGCATCACAGATAATGCCCTCTCTTGTCCCCTTTCTCATTTCCTTCTCTTCTGCAACTTTCTATCTCCTCTACTTTCTCCGACATCTTTGCATCCTTCCCTTAATCCTTTCCCACAATTCAGTGCTTTGCCCAGATAAGGAGTTTTGGTGCTGTTATAACAAGATGGAGACTGATAGGTCATTATAAATTTGGTTCTTGAAGACAGATATACTGAATAATCAGCACTTTCAGTAACTGAATGATTCCATAGCACTTAGTTGGCTTATGTGTTCCTACACATACCATTCTATGTACATATGTGGGCAAAATACATAGAATCTGTGAGTCCATGAAGTTTGTTCATAAACATGGAGTTTAAATAAATAGGCTGGGGTGATATAAACTATCTCTAAAGGAATACCATGTTCTCTTGTTTCAAGACTGTGAGAAATGATTACATTCTGAAATGAAACACCACCACCATGGGACAGAATTTCTCCTTTCTAGGGAACTTGACAAGGGATGCAGAATTTTCTTTGTATGAATCTTTAAATTACCAGGGGGAAGATAGCACCAATGTAATGTGTATTCTTGGAATACTGATCCTCAGTCTTATATCACTATATGGAAAATGTGTTGTTTTGAGATATGTAAAATGCCTGTTACATTGCTCAGCATATAAGAGTTGCCTTAGGTGATTATTTTTACAATCATTGAACATTTCCCTGGCTATAGCTGTGTTTTATTTCATTTTTATATTTTTTGTAATAAGGTAGAATTTCACTGAATTACTTATGGATTCCATCAAGATTCTTCCAATAATAAGACAAAATTAATGTTCTGTTTCTCTTTGTTTTGTGGTTTATAGGTCCTATGGCCACTACCACTAAATGTTAGATGATTATGCAGTGTTTAATGTTGTCTGTGAGAGCACACTGTTGAGCTGTCTGTTCAGTAGGGTAACATTTCTCATTAAATTCAGGACATGATTCCTGAATAGATAGCCAGAAGTTACTAGACATAAGGGGGGCTTTTGATTTCTGTCAGGTCACTGGCTAAGTAGAATTAAGAGGAAACGAGGAGATTAATCAAACTCAGCAGATGTGGGATTAATTCCCTCAGTGGCCTAAGAATGCCTTGAAGACAGGAGCTCCATCAGCTTTCACTTTGACCTCTCAAGGTGAGGTTTTGGTTGCTCTTGTGTCTATAACTGTACACAGGCAAAGATGGAACTGCCAAGAGGTGAAATGACTGCTAGACTTGCTTACAGAGTTCTTAGAACACATGGAGACTTCCTGTCCTTCTGCATAAGCTTTTCCATTTGTATTTTAGACCTCCCCCGTGAGAGACAGATACTATTTTCGCCAAAATGGTTCAACTGAGAACCAGAAAAACTGAAGGAATTGCTAAAAGCTACCAACTAAATGAGAAGTAAAATTGAGGCTTGAACCAACAGTCTTTGACTCCAAATAACTTTAAGAGAAAGCATTTTTTAAAAGAAAGGACAAAGAGAATGTTATGTACCTGCAGCTACCTAGTTTAACACTTTAGCTCCAGGGTACAGTATAGTAATTGGAATATAATAGGTGTTGAGTGAATATTTGTAAAATTCATGAAAGAAGTAGCAAATGAGTACATTATGGTTTTATTGTTGCTCAAAGTTTTAGTTTGATTGCATGTGGTAGTGTGAATGAGAGGTATACCCTATAGGCTCGGCTCTTTAAATACTTCAGATGTTCAGATGCTGGTAGTATTTAGAAGTTGGTGAGTGAACTTTTTAGGAGGTGGAAGCCTACTAGAGGAAGTGTGTCATTGTAGGAAGACTTTAAAACTAAATAGCCCTGCCCAATTTCCAGGTCTTTCTCTCTCTCTCTCTCTCTCTCTCTCTCTCTCTCTTTCCTCAGTGTAGCTGAAGATGTGATCTCTCAGCTTTCTGACTCTGCTCCTGGTGCCATGCCTTGTCCTTCATTTTGGGCTTTGCTTCTGGAACTGTAAGCCCAAATATACTATTCCTTCAGTTACTTTGGCCATGGTGTTTTGTCTTTCTACAACAAAATTAATCATCCTCACCTCCCAGCAATGAGCAAAGAGATTCTTTGTTGGTTGTGGTATTCTTATACCAGTCAGGGACAGAGAAGTTGGCAGTCTTTGTTCTGCATATCTTGATGCCTGGCATGGTAGCCAAAGCTGTCCTATGCATGATAATCATGAAAACAAAATCAAATCAAATCTAGAGAGTGCAGCATGGGAGAAGGAAGACAGACAGAGGCAGACTGCCATGCCACCTACAGACCTGCCCTCCAGTACTCAGTATAGGCTGGCCATAAACACTAGCTTGCTACCATAGCATGCAGCAACATGGGTGAAAGGTGTTACCCAGGGGCCTGTCAGCCTGCAGTGGGAGCCATGACATTGTATGTGTAGGTGGTAGTTCAGATGAGAGAGATAGAGAAATAGAACTACTTGAGAATTACCAAGAAAAATGAAATTGCAGACTCAGAAGTGGAAAGTAGTAGACTCTTGTGAGTGGCTAGATCTGCCACTTGGATCTATGATGAGGTCTCAGCCTGAACTACCACTGAGGATCTTGTCTGAGCCCATCGAGGGATAGAGATGATGTCAGTAGCTCAGAGGACCATTAGAAAATATGGTGATGTCCCTGGTCAGGACAGCCAACCAAGACCACAAGGATGTTCAGGGTCTGTGCATAACTGACTCTGATCCTCACTAAATGTGGTGCTCTGGAGAGCTGGCCCCATCTTTCACCAATGGTAGCACTGGGGAGAGCAGTTTCTGCATCTTACCTGGGCAGTACAGTAGTACTGGATTTATTCATTAAAAGACTTGTCAACATTACTTCAAACAAGAAATGGTTCAGAATATTCTCCTTTATCATCAGACTGGTAAAACTGCCTGGGCACAGAAGGAGGAAGTGTGGTTCTAAGTATAAGTTTCATCACCTGCACAGTCTGTGATAGAAACTGTGAATTCATGAAAGAGGAAAGAAATTGTGCAAACACATATATTGTCATCACTTTTTAGAAGTAGGTAATATCATTTGATTACTTTAAATGGGCTATTTAGACTCTCTCAACCACCTTCAGGTAGTTATACTTTGTTAGCAGTAGGATTTAGCGATAATGAAATTTCAAACAAGATAGTGCCATATAGAAATTCTATACAAGAACCAATAATAAATAAATAAATAAATAAATAAATAAATAAATAAATATGTTTTTCATATACATACTCCCAAGGTCACGAACTGAAAAGCTTCTACTTAGAATTACTGGAAATATCAAAAAAATTTATACTACTCTTTTATTTGTTTTATGATTGCAAGTGAGTCATTTATTATCAGATACATGGGAAAAGTCTAACGTTGCATATATATTTTTTCTATTAAAATTAAATGATCAAATTGGTGTGACATTAAGAATATGCAAGAGGAATCTATTATCTGTCAAAATTTAGGATGTGGCCTTATACAAATTTGAAAATGGTTTAGATAATCTGTCACTCTTCTTTAAGTCAGAATATTCAATAGTGTGTCTACTTATACAATTAAACCTAACTTTAAAAATGTAATTTAAAAATAATTTGTGAGCATTCTTTATGTCTAGTATTCTGTTGTTGGTTCTTAAAAAATGTCATCTCAGTTGCCTTGAAAATCTTTCTCTCTCTCTCTCTCTCTCTCTCTCTCTCTCTCCCTCCCCCCTCTCTCACACACACACATGCATAGACAATGACATAAATCCAATATTTTTATTTTTATGCTGTAGATATAGTAGTTAATATGTGATTAATATAATAATTTATCTGTGACAATGCTTAGAACTTTAATGTTTTCTTCTTGTGATGTCATCTTCCATTATGACAGCCATTTCAAGTTAAATACAATTATTTTGCAAGTATTTGTCCTGTATCCAACAACAATGTTTCAGTTCCCACTTCATGGTGACAATGCTAGTATAAAAGGAAGGATGTAGCTTACACTTGATGGGTTAAAGACAGCATCAGAAACAATTTTTAAATGTCATCTTTAAAATCCATTTTACATAAGGAGGCCTATTGTAGAAAATAATCTCAAAAGTATACTCATAATAAAACATTGCAGGTTATAACTCATCTTCTTTGATATGCGAGAAAAGAGTAAAATCCACTAATCCTAATGGTCCCTTCCCTTCTACTTTACTTTCTTCACCTTTTCCTTTCTCTTCCCTCTTTTACCCTACTCTTTCCTTTTTTTCTTTCTATAATACGTTCTTTCTTTCTTTTTTTAATCTTTAATGTATTTGGAAATCTCTATGACAAGGCCACAGAAACACCATTAAGCCAACACAAATGGCAACATGATGCTCTATTTTCCAATAACCAGCATGAAGTCACACTCTTAATGAAATCAGTGAGGTCAGAGGCAAAAGATGAGGGGTCAGAGCAGAAAGCCTGCTGAGATATGATGTCCTATGGATCCAGCTCCATGCCCTTTACAAATTACTTCAGTATTCATCATTCCAGGTAGACACAGATGCCTGTAATTACTACATACTGCTAGGGCTCAATTATTTCTTCAATTGTTTTTAGAATGCACATGCAGAACTTAATTTGTTTGCTTTTTATTGTTAAAATGTGTAATGAAATCGTTGAACTAGCAGAAGATGTTATTAGGAAGGCTCTTTGTAGGTTAAGAGGCCATAGAGACCATTCCTTTCATCATAGTCAGGAGAACTTGAATCTGATATGACCATTAGTAACTGCTACAAGGCTGAGACTGATTCAATCTAGGGCAAATGAAAGAGAAACAACAAGAACAAGAACAAGAACAACAACAATGTTCTGTATGCTTTTCATGTTTCTTTCACCACCACCTCCAACTTGTGCAGATTTTTCTGGTGAGCTTCTGTCTCTGTGTTTTTGCATTTTAAGGTCCTGGAAGGTCTCTGGCATCTCTTCCTGCCTTATAGGTTTAGAACCACTTTATCCATCATAACTGAGCTAATCAGTGCATCCAAATCCATAGAACTAGAATGCTGTATGAAAGTAGGAAATATCTGGAGTGTTCTTCCACATCAGTGTTTAGAGTTTGACTCAATTTTAGGTATGAAAGAAACTATTTGGACAGCAACTGTGCAGTGTTCTGCAACAGGCAGTTGCAGCCCTTGTCCAGAAGGGTCCCAGAAGGGTCCCAGAGATACAGTCTGGGCTCTGGCAGCAGGTTCCCTTCACCTTTCTTCCCCCTTGTTCTAAGCATCTGTCTCTTTGAGGTATTTCCCTAAGTAAAGACTCTCTCTAAGATACTAATCCATGACCCATTCTTCTATTCTGTCTTGTCCAGAAAAAAGCAATCACAAAACCACCAAGGGGAATGGAGGGAGCTAAGAGGGAAAGGGGGGGAGGAAAGAAGGGAACCTGATATGTAATGGGTTGGGAGAAAGGACTAAAGCCCCCAGGGCCAGCAGAAAGAATGGAAACAGGCGATCTCTGGAGGTGGGAGGTTGGGGGCACCCTCCGGAGTGTGCCAGAAAACTGGGGTGGGGGGAGGTGAGAGACTCTCTCAGGACTCAGGGGGAAGGACCTTAGATGTAGTGTCCTACAGAGGGAACTTAAAGAGCCCACCTCCGGCAGAAAGATAGGGTATCAAGTGAGGGACGAAGTTGCCATTCCATCGTCAAAACTCTGACCATAATTTTTCCTGTCTGAAATAACTGCAGGAATGGAAATAGAGAGGAGCCTAAGGAAAAGAAGGTCCATCAACAGGCCCAAAGTGAGATCCTCCAAAACGAGGCCCCAAGGCCTGTCACTATTACTGAGGCTATAGAAAGCTCACAAAAAGGAACCTATCATGAGTGTGCTCCAAGTGACCCAACAAGCAGCTGAGAGAGTCAGATGCAGAGAATTTCCTCCAACCAATGGACAGAAGCTGCTGACCTCTGTGGTTGAATTGGGGAAAGGCTGAAAGAAGCTGTGGAGGAGGGCGACCCTGTAGGAGGACCAGCAGTCTCAATTAACCTGGACCCCAAGATCTCTCAAAGACTGGACAACCCACCAGACAGCATATGCCAGCTGATATAAGGCACCCAACACATACATATACAGCAGAAGACTGCTGGGTTTGTGTTCAGTCAGAGAAGATGCACCTAACTCTCAGAAGACTGGAGGCCCCAGGGAGTTAGAGGTCTGTTGGGGTGGAAGATAGGGGGTAGGGACATCTTCCTGGAGACTGGAGCAGGAAGGAGGTATGAGAAGTGGAACATTCCAAGAGTGGACCAGGATAGGAATAAAATATGGAGTGTAAAAAATGATAGATAGATAGATAGATAGATAGATAGATGATAGATAGATAGATAGATAAAAATGTCAAGGAAATTTGTTATTCTAGAAAGGCTTTAATTCAGAAATATTAAAAAACTTTTTGCAAAGGCAAGACTAAAATATGGAAAACAGCACTAGGACATGTCTTTTTAAATACTTCATCAGATATTTGGAGATGTCTCTAGACAGCAGACAGAACCATGAGAGTCAGGCAGACCAATTCAAATCTCTGATATTGTTCTTATTTCTCTTTTATTCTCTTCTCATTGGCCACAAAAGCAATGTTAGGACTGCTAACATCCAATCAAGGTTCTCACATCCAGCTTAGAGAATTTTGTTTCCCAAGCTTCAGACATTTTTACTAGTATCCATGTAATTGAAACCAAGTTTTAACTGTTTACATGCAGTGACAGCTCATACACGGGTCTTTCTGGCCCTTTTCTTTAAAACTGCCAGATGTCTGCTAGCCATGGTCAACCCATTGAGTAAAAGCACCTCCATTGTAGTTGAACTGTGACAATTCCCTTAAGTACAGTAATCTCCTTTTCATTCAAGTGTTCCTTTTCTGCTTTTTGCCTTCCCTGCCCTATGGGCCCTAAGTAAAGACCATTCAGTAATGATACTCAACCATCACCTGATATTTCTTTTATTATTATTATTATTATTATTATTATTATTATTATTAATTACTTTATTTACATTTCAAATGTTTCCCCCTTTCCAGAACTCCCCTTTGGAACCTCCCCATTTCCTCCCCGCTTTCCCTGCCACTATGGGGGTATTCTCCCACCCACCCACCCACCCTCTCTCGTCCTCCCTCCTTGGCATTCTCCTCTACTGGGAGATCTAACACTCTCAGGTCCAAGGACCTCTCCTCCCCCTGATGGCTAACAAGACCCTCCTCTGTCGCATATGTGGCTAGCACCATAGGTTCCTCCATGTGTATTCTTTGGTTGGTGGATCAGTCTCCAGGAGTATGGGGGGGGGGGTCAGGCCAGTTGACACTGTTGCTGCCTCCCTGGAGGTGCAAACTTCCTCAGCTCCCTCAGTCCCTTCTCCAGGTCCTCCATCTGGGACCTCACGTTCCGCCCTACTGTTGCTGTGAAGTGACTGTTGGGTATTTCAAACTTTTGGGCTAATAACCACTTACCAGTTAGTACATACTGATACTTCTTAACTGGGTGCTTACTGTTAACTCCTAAATATGGCTAACTGCGGACAGCAAAGGAAACTGATTTCACTCACCCTTTCTGCCCTATATGTACCTGAGTTGAGAAGCCAACAGTAGTCTTTAAGCCCAAAATAACACTTGTGGTATTTGTCAATTATATATCCATTGTCTGTGTTTAGGACATTCATATTGCACCTTTTCTTCTTTCTTCATGTGTTGCGACTTGCCAGATGAGGTTCATTGTCTAATATGATGTTGAAAATCTCAATGAACTCATATATGCACAATGCTTCATTCATAATAGCAAGATTCAGTCAAACATAGGGACCATTCAAATAGAGCTGCCAACTGTGGCCTAACTGTCCTGACATACACATGAATACATAAGAATATGTAGAACAATGTAATGTGTATTATTTGTATTATAGTGTATTAGATGTAAGCAAGAATAACTATTCTGTTCTGCTGCCTTGTCCTAGAAAACATTCAAGCGCTGACTTCAGATTTCTAAACTACATCCATTCTGCAAAGAAACCTCACTTGCTTCTTTACTGGAAGCTCTCCACATTTTTTTTTCATGTGGTGAATTCATTTTGTCATGGGGTGAACACCTGTGTGACTATTTAAAAACCACAGTACCAGGTGTGTGCATATGAGTGTCTCCTGCTTTGTGTAATGTTCTCAGTGGTTTCTCAGCAGGCTGGGTCAGGAAAAAAGCCTTCAAACTGAACACAGAGAAAAGGTCTTAAAGGGGTTTAAAAATATACCTCTATTAGAAGTGTGTGCAATAAAAATATTGCAGCCAAATTAGACAAACAGGCTTTAGCTTAATAGCTACTTATGCATGTATATGATGTGAAAACTGTTAGCATCTTGGGGTACTCTATAGAAAGTTTATTACAGAAGAAAGAAGCTGGGATTAGAAGATGGCAGAATAAAAAAATTTTTAAAAATGTATATAAAAAATAATAAAATAAGGTGTTTTACCTTTTACTTTGCTTCAGGTTCTCTGTTCCTCTTTTCCAGGAAATAGATGCTTTGGGGAAAGCATTTGGTTTGCATTCAATAGAAATGTCACCACCAACTTGAACAACTGAAATTTTTTTAATGGGATTTTTTGAGAAATCTGGAGCTGAGGCTAAAACCAAAATTAAAAATTGAATTGTTAAATCACTCAATTAACATTGAGTAAATAAAGTTTAAACCAATATATTGAATAAAACTTAACATTTGTGTTAAAAATTAGTTCCAATATGCTCAAGTTGTGTTAAGGCCAGTTTAAACACACACACACACACACACACACACACACACACACAAATCAACCATATATTCACACAATATATACATATACATAGATAAAAACATGCATGATTTATATCAGTTGAGCAAATCAGAAGTACTTTGTCACTCTACACAATTTCTTCTAGAAAACTAAATGGGGGAAATTATATCTGTCTTTTAGAGAAGTCGATCATGTAAGCAAAATTTAAAAACTTCACATTTGACAGTCTTGGTTGTGTTACTAATGAGTTGGATATACAATACTGACACAAGAACAAACAAGAAGCCTGGGAAGCACCTAAATCCTCCATGTTCCTGAAAGGTAGATGTATCTAATTTCACTTTCTAAAGTTTGAGTGAACTTAACGTTTTTCATGTAGGTCAGGCTGTCTGGCCTCTTGTTTTTTTCAGGAATTACTTCTCTGCCTTCATTTGACCTGTGTAACTTTCTTTTGTGATCCCAGATTGAAAAGGGTGTCCTCAATTAAGGTTCTATTTGGCTTGCCTTGTGTTTGGATATCAACTGGGCAGATTTTGACCATACATATAGCTACCTTTTATATTTAGCTGTTTTCTCAGTTAAAGTGTAAATTCAGCACAGGTAAGAATCACTCTCATTTGAGTATTTTTTATACTTGGATCCTGGTAACTAATAAATGTTCAGTGGGTTGGTAGTGGTTGAGCAAATGCCTGACATTCAAAAGCCTATATTTGTTCTTTATCTTCATCTTCTTTCCTACCATTCTTCCTATCACTAATCAACTCAGGTAAAGCTTCCTGAGACTCATTTATTGAAGCAGACACCTTTGTTTGAATTTCATGAGGTGCCAATTTCTCTCTGTGCCAAACTTAGTACTTTCCACTATAAGGCACTATTTTCCTTGTTCCAAGCTTTTCTTGGTGTTTTCATGGCAATGTGACAAAAATTCTAGTAAGCAAATGAAGGCAGTTTGCTGTGGAAGCTTAAGGAATTATTCTTTTTAAATTACAGAGGCAGGAATGGCAGGATATCATCTCACTTCACTCCTGTTTTGAATATTAATTTGACATCCACAGGTCATATTGAGCACACACATGTACACATCTTCCAGGAAGGATTTTCAGTGTAAGTGCCTCACTACAATGTCCTACTTAACATCCAGTGCACGTCTTAAAGAAGATAAAGTAAGTCACTATGTCTTAATTCTCTATAAACTGTCATTTGCCATTCTTATGCCTGTGAGGTTGAAATGATTTCTCATGCTTATATTTGTAGCTGAAAAGATTTTTATTGGGTTCTATTAGTTTGTACTCCAAGACCACCAAGTAGAATCTAGTAAGCTGGCTGAACCTCTTCTGAATTGAGAATATCTAATAGATATTAATGCATTGCTAAATCAGAAGAATAACTAAAACATCTTATGTCTAAAATATATTATGTAAAAACTTAAATGAAATATTTCTCATTGTTTTAAAGGACAGTCATTTCAAGTTCACAGAAAAAAAATATAACAGGTTCAGATGATATATAAATCACCTCTTGTAAAAGTGATATTACAAAATGGTTTTGGTTATAAATGAATGACTCACCTAAAACTCTCAATTCTGCATTTGCATAAATTGTCTGATATTTGTTTTCTGCAGCACACTGGTAGATCCCAGAATCTGACATGTTCAGCATGGTGATGATAAGAGTCCCATTTTCAATCTGAATTCTTTCCTAATAAAGGAATAACCATGCAAAATGTGTTGTTACATTAATATAAAAGGCATTTTATTTTTTATGTAATTGTCTTGCACAAAACATGTCAATAAGCAACATTTGTGCCTATCATTGAGGACTAAAATGTTTTGGCCCTTTAGTTCAAGATCCTGAGTTGTTTTTGAAAGTTTTAAAACATATATATGGTGTACTTTTTTGTGGAGCAAGTAAGTTTTTGGTCAGAATTATCCACGTTAATTTATTTCTCTTTAAGGAATATATGCAACTGTCTGTTCTGTGATATTCAAAATAAAGTAGCATATTCCACCATTCTGGAATGTGACAACTTTACAATGTGTTGCTAAGTTAGTGAAGCAGCAATCTTCAGTTTGGTAACCTCTAAGACAGCCTGCTTCAGCAGCTAGCATCTGCTACAAGGACCCATTTAGGGTAACAAAATACAATTTTGAGTGCACATAGTAAAGTAGTTAATGTTATGAATCTACCCTAAACTAAACATTTTGATGTATGCACTACCATTCTCTGAGGTATAAGTGGGTTAATGAAAACAAAGAAAGAGAGAACACACTCAAATGTTCCTGGAAGAAAGTTCTACAAAACCAAACACAAAATATCCCTTGTTTATAGTTTCCAAATAAAAGATTTTTTTATAACTCCATCTAGGGCTATATTTGGAAAATAAAAGGCAACATTTATACAATTATCTGGAGAATTTGCTAAAGGAAAATATTCTCATGAGATAGACATACGAGGAAACATGTTCACATTGGAAGTGTATATAAAGCCTTATATCCTTTCTTCTGGAGCAGGAACTTTTATTGTATTTCCTAGAGGCAGTACAGTGCTGTGAACTCAGATTCTACATCCTCCTCGCAGACAGATTAGTTAGCAGTCTACATCTTTTACTCACTGTTCTGTAACCTTGGAAAATGTTTTCACTTCTCTAAATGCTCCTCATGTGAATCCTACCCACATGTTCTCTTCTGAAAACTAATTTTATCTTTTGTAGGTACTGCATTCTGTTTGACAAATGTCTCAGCCTTGCTGAAACACATTCTTTCATGTATTTGAAGGAATGGTAACTATACATCTCTCTCCCTCCTACATTATCTTGAGGCAATGTTCAGAAAGAAGCAGAATATGAGACCTGACTTACAGTAGAACACATCAAATTTAGCTTAGATGATGAAGCAATCTTTTAAATATAATGGTGTTTAGAATATTTTATTCATTTCCTTGAGGACTTTCTGCTTTTTACAGTGTCTGTTGATTATACCCACCTCTAGTTCCTCAGGCCAACTCCCTCTATATCCACCACAAACATCCACTTTCAACTTCATGTATGCTCTTTATATTTCTCTGTCTCTCTCTCTTTCTCTTTCTTTCTCTCTTCTTTTTCCACTGAATCCAGTTAATGCTGCCTGAACATGTGCCAATGACCACATCTAAATATGAGTGGATTCATCACTGTTAGTGTGACTATATCCAAGCTTTCAATTCCAGCCCACTTTTCTTCCTTCTAGTTTCTTTAAGGATTAAAAAATAAAATTTCCTTTTCCTGGAGCACACCAAACACTAGATAGGTATGAGCTATTACTGAGAATGACTGTTATTAACAAAAAGTTTCTGACATCTAGTTCCTTACTTCTGTGTTGAGACGTTCACCATTCTTTAGCCACGTATATGAAGGATTTGGATCTCCACTAGCTTTGCATTCCCAAAACAAGCTGTCATAGATAGAAAGGTATGTATTTTGGATTTTCTGTTCCCATTCTGGAGAAGCTATTTGAAAAAAAAAACAAAACAAATCAAGGATATCTTGTTGGCAACTCAGTCAAGGTAATACAATGGCTTCCAAGTTCTTAGTGATTAGGAGATTAAATGGACCCAGGTGAACTTCCATAATAATCTGTGAGGTATGACAGGAGGAGGACTGCAGGAGTCTGGTAGGGGCAGCGATCACAATTATCACCCTATATTTGGCTCGAGCTAAAGGTTGCTGTCTGTCATTTGGCTGCACCTGTGCAACAACATGTAAATTCTGAGTAAAGGTCAAAATACAGAAGACAGCTAAAGAATATTGCCATGCTAAATAACAGTACATATGTTAATTAAGAAGGAGAAACTAAGTCCTAATCCTTTGAGGGCAAATTTTCTTTAAATATACATATTTAACGTCTACAAACAGTAAATGTATTTAAATTAGAAAGAATTCAGCCCAATATCTTGACACATAAATGTGAGCCTCCACTCTTTATTGGATAGTCCAATATTCTGTTGGCTATTGAGAAAGGATACAGATATTGGGAGTTGTAGGAGAATGAAACACTTAACTTTAAATCTACAAATGGAAGTTCAGCAAATCCGTTTTCTCATGTAAGGAAGTTCTTCATAGTTGCAAACATAAATCAGCTAGTGCAATGGAATTGGTTACCTTACAGTCATTCAGGAAAATAGTTAAATGGATTACATGAATATCCTCTCCATTACAGGTACTTGAAACCTGTACACAATTACTGAACTCATCTCTCCTTTATTTAGCCTTGTCCTTGTATACATTTAAAAGGCAGAGTACCTGTCTTTCCTTGGACTTTCTGGATAGGGCTAGATAGATACTTTACACTATTGCACTTAATTTATTTAGGATCCTAGCGCCCACATCATGACCTCACAAATGCCTGTAAACTCTTGCTGCTACAGGTTCTTATGACTCTGGATTTTTACAGTCATTCTAAAAAAAAAGCTTCAAGATGGTATTTTAAGAAGTCAGAAGCTAAATTATGGTGAGTACTTTTGGTGAGTACTAGTAAAATGGAAAAGTTTGAGGATAACATTTTTCAGGTAAAATACAGTCAATGTAAGAGGAGTTATTTACTGTCAACAACAAAGGGTATCTCATTTTAAATAAACTTCTAATGATCTTTACATGCTTTATACCTGGGGAAAGGTAAGAGATGCAGAGAAGCATGAGTTTCTTGGTTCCTACCTACCAGTTATACAGTGATAAACTTCTGCACATCCTGTCAAAAAATGCAATGGTATTGAATAGACTATTGAAGAAGTAATACAAAACTGACTATGAAACAAGTCTTAGCAGGCACCTGAGAGCAGACTATTTCAGCCTAGTCCTGTGACATGTTATGCTGCACTCACTACACCAAATAGAGAAGGAAATGAGACTATGTGGAGTTGAAATACTATGGACCACAAAACCTGTGTGTCTGACTTCCAGACCTTTCTACTGTGATGCATGCCCTCATTAAGGCTCTGTAGAGAGCTGGTCACCAAATAGAAAGAATTATGGTATCCCTGGGTGGTGAGACTTAGCCTATGATTATAACCAGTGGAAATCAGCTCAATTTCCAATTTTAGAATATCCCTCCTGCGGCCTTGAGAAATAAATCATACCAAAGTTTATGAGAACTCCATGCACTGACAAAACTCACTCTTCTCTCTATGTGCTACTAATAAAAGAATTTATAAATGTTTATTAAAAATTGTTACAATGCATGTTTGACTTGAGAAAAATACATTATAGCTTATAAAGTTTGATATAAGTTTAAAATTTTATTTTTAGTTTATATTATATATATGTATATGCATATGAATATATGTGTATGTGTGTGTGTATGTGGGTGTGTGTTTATGAGTGCTTATGTGTCTATGTGTGTCTCTGTATGTGGGGTTGTGCATGTCTTGAAGAGGCCAGAAGAGTCATATCCCCATGGAGCTGTAGCTGCAAGCTTACTCTTATGAGATACCAGATACAGCTTCTGGACAATGAAATAATGTCTTCTGCAACAGCAATAGATACTCTTAAATCTAAATCTTACATGGAACATAAACTACAACAAACATACATACTAAATACATGCATGTTATTTCATTAATGTAACAATTGCAACATTAAGACATATTCATTTTCTTAATGTGTATATTAATTGTATTCTTAGCATTGTAATGAGAAAAGTCTTAAATTTTTATGTATGTAAGATATACAGGAAATAAATAATTTAATTATTTGGATTTACCATGTGAGTTTGAGTGTTAGATATTTTTCTCTTATTGCTAGCAATAGAACTCCAACTGAATTCTGTAAACACATTTTAAGTTCTGTAATTATAGTGATACATTAAGGATTAATTTTAGGGGTAAAACCACAAAATGTAAGATAGGCAATGCCACCATTCCTGAGTTGTAACTTAAGCATAGCAGTATAAAAAATAGAAAGTTTTTCTTGATTTCCTTTTGGTATTATTTGACTCTGACATAAGACAACTTCTCTTCATTTTGTGACATATAAATTAATACATGACTATGATGGATAGTGATTATCTAAACTATCAGGAATTTTTTTCTTTTATCATTTTATTTCACAGGATTGTTCATAACCATTGAACAGCTGACTAGCTCTGGTGAGATGAACTTGGAACCTTGTGTTCAAAAACTATGATAGAGTAGAAAGAGTCCAAGTTTAGATGATTCGTAAAGGTTTTGACCTTGAATTTGACTATCAGTACCTGTTAAATCTTGCTCAATTAATCTGAAATCTCTATAACATCACTGAAAATTACTTATGCCTATGATTATTCTAGAAATTATGAATTTATATTAAAAATCTAAGTAACCTAACTTTTTTGTTGAAGGGGGGGGGGTTGAGACAGGGTTTCTCTATATAGCCCTGGATGTCCTGGAGCTCACTGTGTAGACCAGGCTGACCTCAAACTCAGAAATTCACTTGCCTCTGCCTCCTGAGTGCTGGGATTAAAGGCATGCGCCACCACTGCCCAGTGTAACCTAACTCTTGATAACTGCATAGTTTTAGATAATTGTATTCTGATCCATCACTTAGTGGCTGTTTTTTCTACTATATTGAAAAACATGAAATATTTTTATTAAAACTGAGCCAACACTTGTAATAGTTTTAGTATGGCAAAACTTTCAGTTGTTTCTTACTAACACATTGCCAAAGATGCCAGCTGACAAAGATTGTCCTTTAAGAAGTGATACTATTGAAAAAAGAACAAATTACACTCTTTGGCAAGCATCAGTAAAATTGTAGAACAATAATAAATTGGAAATTATAGTCTATACATGAGAAGTAACTTTCACCTCAGGTTAAAATCGGAAATTCCAAATAAAATGGAAAGTAATGTATCCAAAGGTACATATGTCCTTCTTACAGAACATTCAGGCATTATTGTTGTGAGATAATTGTTATAAACTTTCAAATTAACCAAACATTATTTTTAATAATTTATCAGGATAGAATCAGGACATATAGAAAAAATATTTCTGCTACAAACAATGCAGTTTCCATGAGTTCTATATCTTAGAATCTCCAAACATTTTAATATTTCCTTTATATATTTTATAGGTTTAATATATTTTCAAAAATGAAAATATGCAAAGATACCTCAGCATATCTGAGCACTGGCTGCTCTTCTAGAAGACCTATGCTTGAATCACAGCAGCTATATGATACCCTTTCTAGTATCCTAGGCAGCATGCACAGGCAGTTTGCATGAGAATACACACTTACATATAAAAAATAATAGTTGAATATTAAAGGATGTTCTTATTTTGGTCTGGATAAAACAATACCTAAAGACAATATTTGGGTAACATATATATTTATTATAGCACAAAGTATCTATTTCAAAAGATATTCTAGAGCTATGGTAAAGGTGTATTATGAGGCAATGAACTGATTTTTCTCTCATCTCCATATTGACAGACAAGTACTAATAAATGGAAGTAAATAATACAAACCACCATTCAGTCTGTTTTTCTATTTGCTTTTCCATTTTGTTTGTAAATACTATTCAGAATACTAATTAAGATTGCCATAGGCTACTCATGAATATTATCTAGGAAATGTATTTTAATAATTAATACCTTTTATGATAAACTTTAATGTTGTTAATATGAAATGACTAACATTCTCCAGTCAAGTATAATAAGCAATGCCATGTATTGTGACATGAGTGTGTTCAGATGTGTGAACATTTGCATGCCTACACACCTGGAGTGCATAATAGATGTTGATGGGTAGGTGCCTGTTCTACCTTACTTTTGAAGACAGCAATTCTCTCTGAACTTGGAGTTTGCCAATTGTGTAAAATGGTAAGCCCTCTTCAGAGAGACTATCACGTGTCCGTCTTTTTATGGTTGATGGAGATTTGAATTCAGGTCCTAATACTTGTAAGCACTTCTGTCTACTAAGACACTAATTTCAAAAGCTATATTTAAAAGACAATCATCCTTACCTGTTAATTACTATACTAATCATCCAACTGAAATGGGCCTTTCCAATTTCTCGCATAATACATGTCCATAGTATGCTAGTGTCTTTTCCTATTTGTTTTGAAGCATAGTAAAAATTCACACACATTGTGTAATTCTATTTACTCACCATAGAAAATAAGTTGACCCTTTGCAAGGTTTCTTCCTCGAAGGTTACCTGCGACACACTCATAGAAGCCTTCATCCTCTTGTTGGAAATTGGGTATTTCAAGGATAGCTTGGGATTTGCTGTACTTGACTTTCCCTGGCATCGGGCTTCCATCCAACCTCCTCCAACTAATATCAGGGACTGGACTAAACATTTACACTTCATTAGAATAGTTGATGATTTTTGTTATGACATCAGGGTAAAATGAAAGAAAACTTGAAATTAACTCTCAGTAAAACAATTCAATCTGTTGTAGTGAGATTAGCTGTCAGATCACAAAATCATTCGTCACTCACTCATTCAGCCATTGACAAGGCATTATGCTATGCTTAGAGACTGTATTAGTAATAGAATACACATGTTATCTATACTCATATTGCTTATAGACTCACAGAGAAACATATTATAAATGGAGTGTAAAAATAAATACATTTGCAAATTGTAATAACTGAAAGAAAGGTAATAGGAAGCAGAGACAGTAATGTGATTTGATCAATGGTAATGTGTTAATCATAAAAAATTCCTTTGAGAATATAACATTTAAGATGATGGCAGAATCTACATACATTTAGAGATTCTAATTTAAAATAATATGTTCCTCTATTGGTAAATTAGCATTTTACACTAAAATATGAATGATAGATGAGTTTGATTGTTAAAGATATGAGGTAATGCAAAATAAATCTGAATAAATTTAAAACCCAAGGCTCCATGTGCTCTAAAGATTGTAACTTATAATGGATTTACTTTATAGCTGTGTCTTGTTAGAAAATATTTATAAATAGAGTTTTCTACTTATAGGAATTTAATATTTTAGTCTAACATGGATATATTTAAAATAAGGAAAAATACACGAAATTAAATTCCAAACAATAGTAAATGAGTTGGAATTCCCTGGTAGAGGCGGCCATATCATCATATGCCTAAGAAAACAAACCTCTAGGGAAAGTCACAAGAAGAAGATTCAATAACATTCATGGTCTATAAACTGAAACTCCAGGTGTTGATGAAAATATTCCTTCTCTACCTTTAAGCTATTGCACATTCCCATATAGATTTTTCAGATGACCTAGATATCTTTACTCTAGTTGTATTTTAAATTCATATGGACAATGATATTAGTAAGTCCTTTTGCAAAGCTCATTCATCAGTCTTGTCAAAGAAGTAAGGCAGATGTTGGAGAACCATCCAATCATTAGCAGGATAGCTGACAGATAAGCATCTGTAGAGTGTATGCAGCAGATAAATGAAGAAAATGAGTGACAGTTCTAGAGAAGATTTGAAAATAGTCAGTGACCTGCAGAAGCCTTAGGAATTCTTACAGGCTAAACAGTATGATGGTCCTGTTACATATATCAAAGACAAATTACATGGTAAACTACTGTAGACTTCCATACAGTGGTCAGAAAACAATTCCCAAACCAATGCTAGAGTTGTGTCTTTTCCACAAAATTAATATAACATTTCCAGTAATAATTTGGATTTATTCAACACAAAATATGCCAGTTTTAGTTTCTATCCCTTTAAAATGTCAATTTCCACAACTTTATATTGACATTTTAATAAATTGGTTTCTTCCATACAACTGTTACCCTTGGGTAACTGCTTTTCTTAATCACTGATTTTCTCAGGCTCTTAATGAATGAAAATGAAATTCTACAGGAAAAAAATGTGTTTAGATGTAAAGGTATTCCTTACACCTGAAACATCTCAAACTATATGTGATATTCAATTGCTAAAAGAAAGACACTGTCTAAAAAAGCACAGTAATGTCTTTGGGCGATTGTGGAGCAAACATCATTTGTGTTCCTTTCTACTGACTTCTCCTTTCCACACTGATCATATTCTTATAACCTGTGTTATTAATTACAAGGAAACATATTAAAAATGTATCACATTGCATCCTACGTTTTATGGTCTCAAAAATGGGTCCCTATTTTAAGTGGTTGTACTGTGTGGTATCAAACATAATAAGCTCAACCAATCCCAACTATCCTGAGTTTCCAAAGACAATGAAATCAGTGATTACATTAGATTTTCACTGAAAAGTGTTCTTTGATGGTAGAAAAGAAGCGTACCATATACATAGAGCTTTCTAGTTTTGTGCAGTGTAGCATAAGTATCAGCTGTCAGTCAGTGCTCCACAGCTGTTCTTTCTAGTATTACTGTCCCATAGATCCTCTGTATCCCACCCCAACAGCATGTAGAGCTGTAGTACTTTCTTGTCAACTGCTGTAAAACTGCTTTAGCTAATTATAGCTGTCCAGAGAGCTGAAAGAACATACATACATCCATGTCCACAAGAAAAGTTCTTTTTCCACCTTTCACTGAAGTTTGAGTCTGTGACTGCAGGATGGCATAGGTATGACTTATTTTTGTCCAGATCTCACTTAGTGAACTAAAGCAGATGTAGAATTTTGCTTAATTCTGTGTTGATTCTGATCTTGTTCCTTGTTTCTCTGCCTAGGTTCTTCCTGTTCTTGTGGGTATTTCCGAAGAAGTCTTATTATAGTCATTTTGAAAATAATTAACCTTTCAAGTAGACTTCCTAGAAAAGCAAATAGTTAAAGTCTCCTTCCATTCTAATCATGTGCTACTTCAGTTAAAACACCAATGGCAAGGAATCCTTAAATGTGTCTCAAAATGGTGCTTCTTATATAGATTTACATTTGCACAGAAATGGAAGTATGCAAAATTAAGCAGAAGTGACGTCAAAAGCAAGCAATGGAACCCTAGTGCAAAACTATGCATCAGGAAATGTATTTTCAGAACTTACTATCCTACCAGACCAAAATTATACCAAACTAACAGGCAAAGGCAAGAAATATTGGACAGTATGAGACTGGAAAGAGAGAGAAAAATTTCTGGTAAAAAAAGATAAGACAAAAATGATCTTTTTTATTACTTTACTTGTATTTGGGAAAGTAAATCTCTCAAAATATCAAATAATGGAAAAGGTTTTAAGACTAATGGCATAGTTTATGCTTTATTAGTGTTGTTTTGTGTTTTTGAGTCAGGTTCTTCCTGCCTAGTCTGGACCTTGTTGTGTAAACTCACAGAGATTTGCCTGGCTATGCCTCCAAGGATGCTGGAATTAAAGGTGTGGGCTACCACAGCTGGATTAGAAGACAATATTTCTTAATAACTTTCCATTCTGAGGATAAAACAATCAGAGTTTTGAATTTCACAACTCCAGGTAATGTTAGTTCTTTAGTTATTTTAAGTTACTTACTTTTAAAAGAAAGTTAGTTACTTTCTTTAAGTTATTCAGTCCTAATTGAGCACAATGGCACATGCCTGATATCCCAGTTATTCAGGAGACTCTTGTAGGTGAATCAGGAGTTTAAGGCTACTTGGGATAAAATCTGAGTTTAAAGATAGTCTGAAAATTTAAACAGGTTTTGTCTACAAAATGTCAATAAAATAAAAGGCTATAGATGAAACTGCATTGTTAGGCACTTTCCCAGGGAATGGGTGGTCCCTCAATCTTTATGAAATTACATCATAATTCTCTTCTGTATTCATCAGATCTGAAGTGAATAGGCATCTGTATGTATAAATTTAGGAGAGAGAACACCATTCAGGGAATGGAGAGATGGCTCATCCATTAAAGGCTAGGTTCACAACCAAAAATATAAGAGAACACCATTCAGATATTACCATCATAGGCTGTTATACAGCCCATGGGAATTAGGCACAATAGAATTTCCTTTGAGACCAGCATTGCTTTTAGGAGCACTCTTGAAAAAAAAATCCCCTTCCACTAAAGTTTAAAAGTCAAGCTTCAATCCAAGGAGATGGAACTTTAAGCTTCTAGTCAACAATGGGAAAGCAAATAGATAAGTCCTTCATGAAAATCAATGCTAACACACAAGAAAAATACCTAAATTCTTCACACACTTTCTGGACCAAGCATGCAAATAAAAAAACTCACAAATCTTACAAACGAACAAAAAATCCAAACTCTCTTTTAACATGTGAGTTTGTTAGTATATTCCCTTTGTGTGTTTGGTCTATTTGGGATACTTTCATGCTACTCCTAATAAAGAGTAAACAGAGTCTAAAAACTTGAATTCAATGAGACATAGTTTCAATTAACATCAGTGTGGTTAAATTATATGATATTATAAATTCTTTGTGCATATTTTATATTCTAAGTATTTTATAATCTTCTTGACAGCAAAACACTCAAAAATAAAAATTCTTTATTTTTCAAATGTTAATTATAACAAAGCATTTGTCTAAAAATGAAGATTTTACAGCTAGTACATAAGTGTTTGGATTGTTTCGTACATTATGGTCCTCCTGGATAGCACTGATATTACAGGATGTAGAATCAGAGAGGAAATGCAAAATACTAATTATTGAAAAATAATTTTGATGAAGTTTCCATTGTATCTGATAACATTTTCAAGAAAATAAATTAAATATTTTTTACAGCATCTCAAATGGAAAGAATCATGAAAACAGAAAACATGTTAACAGTGACATTTAAAGTTTTAATAAGGTATTGTTTTCTAAAATATACCCTCCCATTCAAATAATAATAATCATAATATAGTTGTATGTTATTTGTATGATATAGAGTGGAACATAGCTATTACATTGAGCTATATTTGTTGTATATTGAATAGCAAGTGGTTTTGTGATTCGTTGGATTCACTGAATGGGAGAGAACAATTATAAACAGTCTTATTGTGAAATCTCAAATACACATGTGTTTTAAATACAGTCTAATACAAAGTAGCCCATATTTTTGAGCTATCAATATACAATTAAAGAATTGAATATTAGATATGTCATGTCAAAAATTACAACTTTGTATTAGGTGTGTGCGTGTGTGTGTGTGTGTGCATGTGTGTGTGTGTGTTTAAAGATCCGTATGATGAGATATTTGAAAATTATTAATTTATAAATTTTCCATTAACTGAGTTAAGCATTCCACACCAAGAATGAAACAGATTCAGTGGTCTATGTACACCCCTCAAAGTACATTTCCTGCCTCTCACCACTTAATGAACAAGTAATAACCCTGATTCTAATTGGTCATGTTCAAGCCTTGCTGACAAGTGCACAGATCAGGGGAAGGCGTACTTTACTTTGGAGATCCTTTTTAAAAGTCTTTCTCAATGTCAAGAGACTATTGTTGTAGATAGAAAAGAAATTCAACACTGCTCATCAAAGAAAAGAAACACTGTTTAAAAAGCTTGGAAATTAAAGTAATATTAATAATAATCATTAATTGAGTAATTACTATGTACCAGGCACTATGACAGGTGGCTTCCATATTTCATCTGAGTTAATTCTTCAGCTGGAAGCTTCTAACAATGCTAATTACCTGTTCAGAATGGTACTCACGTTTAGATAGATAATTTATACTAAATTATTGTCTGCCAATTTTCTTTGACGTGAAGTTCCAGTAGAGGCTAATTAATTGTGACCCACCCTCTAATCCTCTTCAGTTGCCACCCTTTCAATTACAAGCACAGATGACTCTTCCTTTCTTCTGTAGGTTCAGCCATTCCTTTAGATTCTACCTGAGTTTGATTATGTTGATAAAACTAGTCCTGCCATGTAGACTAGTGGCTCTTTTATTATAATCAAAGTAGACTTCTTTAATGTTTTGTTGCATTCTTACTTTTTATTTTATGCAAAGGATATGTGTATGTGCATGTTGGGGTGTAGCCCATCATACGTGTGTGCAAGATGCTGTATAGATTGAAAGGAGTGTTTTCTCTCACTGTGTGGTTGTTGCAGATTGAACATGTCATTATGCTTCAAAGAAAATGTATTTATCTGTTGAATTATTTCATTACCAATAAAATTATATGAATGATGCATTTGGTATATGGGTCAATAAAGGAAAATCAGACACCCTAAAACATCAAAACAAGAATGCTAAATGTCTTAGTCCTTCTTAGAAGGAGGCACAAAATACTGGAGTTAAGGGATGGGAGAGACTTGGAAGGAAGAGAGGATAAGGAGGGGGGAAAGAGACAGCAAGATCAGTTATGAGAAGAGATGGGGATGATATACAGAGGGTCAGGAATTTGAACAAAGGTGTGTAGCAATGAAGGATGGGGAACGGAGGGTAGTCACCAGCAGGTCCCAGATGCCAGGAAAGCAAGAGGCTCCCCGGACCCAACAGAGATGAGATTAGGGAAATGCCCAAAAAAGGGGAGGGAGAACCTGTAGAGACCATACATGTCCAGAGGTTAAGCAAGCCCCCCGTTTGGGGAGATAGGGTCACCCACTCATCTCCAAATTTTTAACCCAGAATTGCATCTGTCTGAAGGAAATACGGGGACAAGGTGTGGAACAGAGACTCAAGGAAAGGCCATTCAGAGACTGACACACCTGGGGATCCATCTCATATACAGATACCAAACCCAGACACTGTTGTGGATGCCAAGAAAGTGCTCGTTCACAAGAGCCTGATATGGCTGTTTCCTGAAAGGCTCTGCCAGAGCCTGACAAATACAGAAGCTGATGCTTGCAGCCAGATAGAGCACTAGAGGAGTTACAGAGAGGACTGAAGGAGCTGAAGAGGTTTGCAACTCCACAAGAAGAGCAACAATATCAACCAACCAGAGCTCCCAAGGATAAAACCACCAACCAAAGAGTACACCCATGGCTCCACATGCATATGTAGCAGAGGATGGCCTTGTAGGGCATCAATTGGAGAAGAGGACCTTAGACATGTGAAGGCTTGATCCCACAGTGTAGGGGAATGCTAGGGTGGTGAGATGGGAGTAGGTGGGTGGATGGAGGAATGCCCTCATAAAAGCAGGGGGAGGGGGAATGGGATAGGGGGTTTGGGGGAAAACGGGAAAGAGGATAACATTTGAAATGTAAATAAATAAAACATTCAATTTTTAAAAATTCTAAATAATGTCTTTAGCTTCAAACACAATAAAATATATAAAACAAAAAACTCACACATAATTTAGAACAACAATGGTTTCACAAGGAAATTAATTTACAATCTTCAAAGTAAAAAAGATGCAAATTTAGGATTTAATCTCCCTGAGAGTATCTTGGGGCTACAGAGAAATTTGAATGGTTCTCATAATGGAGATTAATGTTAGACTAGATTTCTAAGCAGTCAAGCTAGCCATGCTGTTACTTATCACATTATCTACACAAATGAGTATTCTATCTGTATTCCCCTCTCAGTTATAAACCTCCCCTTGCTTCTTTTCATACTTTATAAAGAATTCAATCTTAAATGCAAATCTTAATAATAAAGAAAACCTGCCAAAATTGATTTTGTCTTCTAATGTTTGCTTGTATCCTAAATAAGAACTTTTTTCACCTTGTAGTTCACAATAAACATTTGTTAAAGCCTTTTCTTTCTATGTTCCTATTTTATAAACCACTTGCCTACAATGTAAGTTCTAACACTTTAAAATGCCACAGATACAAAAGCAAGCCCTTCCTTTTTTCCTTCTTTTCCTTCACTCTCTGATTGTCCTTCTTAAATAAGCAGTGCCAGAAACGAAGCCTTCCCATTCCGTTCTCTCACATACTTATGCTTTTTCAGACTGAGCTGCCTATTAATTTTATCCAAAGATAGAGAATCCATTTGTTAACCATCTGGCCTAGTTTAACCTGAATTGCAAGTTAAATTAAAGCTTTCCACATGCTAGTAGGAACTATGCTTCAATTCAATACTTTTAGCCCATAAATAGAATTTTCATTACTAGTGTGATTTGAGAAAGCTTATATTTCTACTGGATTTCTTAAGCTTAGTTATCCACAGCTTAAACCCAGGCCATCCCAAGTTTTCAACTAGAGACTTGTCCAGACAACCAGTCTCCTAAAAATGTTTGGGATTATTCTTAAGTTAAACCTAACTTAAAAAAAAAAAAAAAAAACTCTGCCAGTGACCATTTTCAATCAGACAGTGAAGCAGCATGGCAAGATCACTGAAAAATGCCTTTGTTAAATTTTAAAACTATGTAACTAGCTGCTTTCATTTCCTCAACTCGAAATATTCATTTAAAAGGCCTGGAATGTAAGAATCTCCTTTGGGGACATAATGTTACTAAATTTCTGATTTCCATAGAAAGCAATGTGACCACTGTGGAAAGATTTCTTGAATGGTTTAAATGCTGTAATGATTGTGTTTACTCTTCAGTGGTTGCTTTGTCAAAATGTTTGTGTCCTATACATCCTGGGTTTCCATTCTCTAAGATTGGAGAGTTAAGTTTACCATGAGGGTGGAGCCCACATGAATGAGATTAGTGGCCTTTCACTGAACAAGATCACATTTCAAATGACCATCTATGAAACAATGTGAAAGCTTTCACCAGACACAGAATCTTCCAACTTCCTCATTCTTAGACATTCTATACCTCATAAATTAGAGAAATACATTTCTAGAGATTATGATCCATGTAGACTAGTATTTTGTTATGGTAGTCGGAGGGGACCAACACTAGGTTTCATTGGAAAGGAGATGTTATGGATGCATTATTAACCCACAATGGCTGAAATTTAAAATTCATAAATGGTTTGTTAATAGTAACGGTAGTTCAAGAATCGCACCTTCACTTTCAATGAAATAACATATAAGAAATGTTTATGACTTAATATTAGTTACATCACTTCTCTAGAACAATGTCATGTTCTCTTGCTCACATTCAGTTGAGATTCTAATTAGTAAATCAGAAGATTGAATTAGGCTATAAGAGCAATAGAAAATAACAGTAAGAGTAAATTTTAAAATATAAAGTTTAAAACAAAATAAAGCTAAAATAAAGCAACTACCAAGATTAAATTACTAATAGAGTTCAAAAGAGACCATTGTCTAGAGTCAATAATTTCATCACTGATCATTTTAAAAGACTTATTTGTGTATTTGTTTGCCTAAGTTTATTTATGTGTATGAGATGAAAGCAAGCAAGCAACCAAGCAAGCAGGTGCCTATAAAATTAGAAGACAGTGTCTAATCTTATTCAAAAGAAATTACAGGTGATTGTTAAACCACTGGAAATGGTTGCAGGGAACTTAGTCTAAGTCCTATGCAAGAGATGCCAGTGTTTTTAAGTATTAACACTGAGCCATCATTTCAGCCTCTACTGATTTATATCTAAGGAAAGCCAGCATTAATTTATGTATAAATTACAGATATCGCCATCATTTTAAAATGTGATGGAGCTGAAAATGATACCAAATTTGCTCAAAAATAATCTATGCACATTTTATTAATGATTATCAATAGCTATAGATTCATACCTCTGCTACTCTAGAGGTAGTGAAATATTGTCATGTTTTATAGGAAATCAGGAGCTTGGATTCCCTCAATTTAGTTTTGACCTTATCTCAATTAATTGATTATAAACCTTCATATAAAGAAGGTGACAATAAAATGATGTACTAATGTTTAATTACATTTAATTATGTTTAATTATTCTAACATTATAAGTACCATTTATTTGGTATATATTTTCTGCCCTGTATTAGAGCAAACTCTAACAAAAATACTTTGAAAAACAAAAGTACCATTGTTAATATTTGAAGACAAATAGATGAATAGAGAGTTTGCACATATTCAAATTACACAGTAAATTAGAAAATAAAGTGGAACGCCAAGTGTTCTATAGTCACTGAATACTAAAACACCATGCCTCTATTTCTCCTGCAAAATCTATATGACAACAATTAACTGGTGATCCATGGGAGACTGACAGAATTCTCATTGAAGATATAACTATCAGTAAGGAATTACTAGAAGTCCCACTATAAAAGGGCTTAACAAATACTGATGTAATTTTAGAAATTCTTATAGGATCATCTTTTAAGAATTAAGAAGTCATCTATTGGTTTATATAGCATCACTGTTGTTCTGCAGAGACCTGCTCAAAAGGTTGGGTTATCTGTTGTAAACTTCTATTACAATTTATGATCTTAATTTATATGTAAACTTATGGTGAACTTTTTACCATGTGAACATGTATTCTGAAAGATGAATAATTGCTTGAGACAAAGCAAAGAGACAGGTCTGAGGTGAGGAGAACTTTTTACACAGAACACTTTTTAGTTAGATCTGAACAGAACTTTTTAGACAAAGCCAAACTCAAGGAGAACTTAGAAGAAAAGGCATAGCATTGGGAGAAAATGCATTGAGAGTAAGGACATTATTGTTACATCAGAGTAGGAGTTGAGAACAAACATAGGAGAATGAAGAGTTGAATAATGTAAATACTATAGGTAAAATAAAAAACAGGAGAGCAACATGTAGAATTCAGAGAGAAAGAAGAAATAAAAAGAAGAAGCTACAGAGAGAGCAGAAGGAGCAGGTAAGATTCTCCTTAACATGGGGCAGAATAGGGTTTTTTTTCTTAATAACAAGGCAAACTTAGTCTTAGTTAAAGAAACAAGGCTTTCTTTTTACAAATTTTGGTTTAATTCATTTAGCAACAAAAGGGTAGAACCTTTTTGTTTCTTTATGCAATAAAGATTGGAGCTCATTTTTCATCTAGAATGAGTGAGTGCTTCTGCACTGGTATTTGGTCTTTTGCTCCAAGTGCATATTTAAATATGTATGTGTGTGTGTGTATGTGTAAGTATATAATTATGAGAATGCATGTAAACTGGGCCCAAATGGTTTACATAAAATATATAAATGTACATGCATAAATCTATATATGAATTTATGTGAGGTTATGCATACTTGCTTATTTAAAAGTTTTTTTTTTTTCCCTTTGCAAGCATGATTCTCTTCTCCTGGTTCAATAGAAGTTTATTGCTCCAAACTTTCCCCTAGCCTAACAATCAAGAGGCATCTGGACAAAAAGAAAAAATCTCTAGCAATTAATACTTTACTTAATCTCCTGCTGTTTTAGGATGAGGTGCTAAATCCCAGAGACTTGCAGTTTCTGTCCTCTGAGGAACACAGAAAGCAGGTCAGCTACAGTAGCAAAGTAACTTAGACTTAAATGAGTAAACTTTTTACTATTACACACCTACCCTAAATATCTCTTAAGACAAAAGTCTTAGTATGCTTCACCAACACTCTTCCCCCTCCTCTCCCTCAAGGAGAAACTACAAGAAAGAAGACCCTGCTAAGGCTGGCCCCTGGAAAAACCATATTAAGGAGGACAATATATCATTAGTAGTGTGTTCTTTACTCAATGTGTTTCATGATCAATAGACAAAACACTATTTGTACAAGGACCTGAAGGCAAATGTTTGTTTAGCTTTAGACACAGTAAATTTAAATTTAAGTAAGTTTTAGTGATGAGCTTCATGACTGTCTTAAAAAAAACAAAATAAAGTAACTTACTGTTTTCTTTCAGATAACTTCCAAAATAGATGTGGAATTTTTATCTCTAGAATCTGCCAATTTCTTCAGTGGAAGAACAACAGGAATTTTGAGATTGGCAGCCATAACGCAGCATGAAGAGAATGGAAACATACTTCCCGAGGTATATATATATATTCTTCTTGGATGATTCTTATAGCCTTTAAGTTAGTATAAATTTTGAAAAAGTACTGTAAAAAATCCAATTTATGCTTTTCGGAAAAAAATGGGAAAGACATATTTGAAATCAGATTGAGAACATGTCTTTAAAATAAAAAGAGGTTCTTCATAGAATCGGTCTGTGGTCTTTGAATGATTTCCCTACAATTATTGTTGAGGATAATCTGACAAGATATTCCTGGAAATATGTTTTATGTTTCTTTTATCAGTAACTGATCTAAAAATAGAGGATGTTAATATGTTTGTGATCAAAATATAGCTACAGCAGTGTTTGGTATATGACTGTCGACAATAGTAAAACTGGAAACAACACAATGGAAGCTGAAATATTCTAAAGCTTGAGAGTAGCTAAGGACCACTACAGGAGCACCCCACCATCTCAAATGAATGAATTGGCTTTTTTTGTAGTAGCTGCAAAAATAAGGCTCATGAGGCATTTTATTTTGTTTTAAATCGAAGTTAGCCAAACTCTTCCTTCTTTTCTTCAGGTAGTCTATATTGAGGTCTCATTTTAAAGTTGAAAATCTCTCTAAAACTAACTATATTATAAGGTAGTATAGGCATGAAATATGTTCTAGACAGGAAATAAAAATGACTATCTTTGACATCCTGGCTTGGGGCCTTAGTCTATTCTCTGGTTAAAGCTTTTCCCTCTTGTTTTCTTTGGACAAGTGTTGTGAATGTCATCTGGAGATACAATGATACTCTCCTAAGAGTCAGATATTTATTGCAATGATGAATATCCAAGAGAATCAGTTTACAGGTGAAAAGATTTCTTTTTTCTCAGTTTTATGCTTTAGTTCATGAGCTTAAGGTGATGCAGATCCTTGTAGCAGGAACAGTATGTGGCAGAGGTTCCTCACCTTATACTTATCTGAAATAAGGAAGTATAAAAGATCCAGGACAAAGATATACCCTTCAAAGACATACAGTCAGAAACATTTCCTACAACCAGGCCCATCCATTTACAATTTCATCATTTCCACAAATTCTATGACCTATAGAAGAATTTTATAAACCAGCAGTATGGCTGCTCTGGCAAGTACAGACAAGCCCTTAGTACATACCTTTAGTTTCAAAAGATAGAGGTCAGAAGATCACTGAGTTTAAGGCCAGTCTGGAATAGAGCAAGTTTCAGATAAAGAAAGCTTAATTTTTGCTGTGGTGGTACATGTCTTTTATCCCAGCACTCAAGAGAGAGAGAGGGGGGTGGGGGGAGGAGAGGCATATAGATCTCTGTGTTCTAACCAGTCAGTTCTCTTCAGTCAGTTGAGTTCAGTTGAGTTTGGAGGAATTCAGTTCAGTGGAGTGAGTACAGTGTACTGGATTTGTACTGGACTTGAGTTAGTTTCTGAGTTCATACAGTTCAGTTAAGATCAGTAGTGGCAGGTGAAGCCAGAGAATAAGAAGATTAGAACAGATTGCTAGAATTAATTTGAGGCCAAGCTGAACAATTCAGTCAGAAGCTGAGATAAACCAGTTTGATTCAATCAGCTTGGAGAAGAGTTTGAGCAAGAACAGTTGAATTGAACCATCCAGCTAGAATTCAGTAAGAGCTAGAAAGGATGAGCTTACTCATCAGTAGACCTCAGAGACAACAATTACTTCAGAAGATTATGTTATTTTAAAAATGATCAATTATGAAGCCCTTAGTATATTAAATCATTGATTAGACACAGTCATCAATGGAAAAGCCCTTATAGGCTATCCTAAGCTTTAGCATGTCTCTGAGTGTCATGGAACACATGACTATAAAAACAACATTCAAGAAAGTAAGAATCTAAGATAAGTAATAAGTTCCAAAGTAGCGTCTGGCACATGATATGATCCTAGTCTCAAAGAAGAAAGAAGGAAAGGAAGGAAGGTCAGAAGGAAGGAAGGAAGGAAGGAAGAAAGGAAGGAAGAATAGAAGGATGCTTTCACCATCCTAGTCTACTCTAGAAAACAAACTACAAAATTTAGAGTGGATACTTAAAAGTGTAGATTGTACTAAAACTAAATAGGTTCCATTTTCCTTAATAAACGTACCTATAGTTGTAAAAACTATTTTCTAATTTAGTTATAATAATATTAATAATTACTAGTGATAAAGCAATTATAAGAATATAATAATATACTACAAATGGATGAAAATATTCTATAGTGATTCAACTGAAAATATTTGCAATAAAACCTAGGACACTGCCAAAGAAACAAGCTAAATGAAAAGCATGGTTCTTTTAAATCATCAGTAAGGAAAAGCAATGAAAGATGATTTAAAATAAATACTAAAACTTAGATGTTCATTGACAGTGAAATATATAAGTGAAATAGGCACATTTTTAAATGTAGAAATTATTGAAATTATCTCAAAGGGACTGGACAAAATAAGGAATCATAGCAATGAAAAAGATGGACAAAGCAATCATCAGTAGTTATCCAGAGTGGAAAGCATCATACACAGACTGGTGAAATTATAAAAAAGCAGAAGGCATAAATAATCACAATTTTATTATCTTTGATAAAATAGGAACAAAGTAATTACTAATGTATTTGTGAAACAAGTACTATCAAGGTTTTTTTTTATTTAAAATGTTTTCATACAATATACTTTGATCATATTGTTTTATTTATTTTTTATTCTTCTCTCCTGTGTTACATTACAACCGCAGTTTCTCCTCCTTCCACTCCCTAGTTCTTCTCCCACATATCACCTCTCCCGCAGATCCACTCCTTCTCTTCCAATTACTTTCAGAAAGGAACAGAACTTGAAGTATATGAACATATCATAACAAGTTACAATAAGACTAGGTACACACCCTCATATCAACATTGGATTAGCAATTGTTAGAGGGAAAGGGTCTTAGTCTCAATCTTCCTTTTCCTCTGTACAGCTCAAGTCCCCTTTCTCTTTCTTTCTCTCTCTATCAAAACCAAAACAAAAAAAAAAAATTAAAATCAAAACTAAGAATGAACCAAAAACACCAGTAAAATACTCAAACAAAACAACATAAAACAAATAGAAACAAAATAATATGTTCTTCATTTGTTTTGAGCAAGTACTCTGGGACAAAGGGCTTAACTTGGCATGTGGTTGAAAAAACTAGTTACACTCCATTGTAGAAAATTGATCAAGATTTTTTCCAGATATTATAGACTGAATATATGAAAATCTGAAGTTTTTATTAAGAAGAAAATATCTAATATAATCATATCAGGTGGCACACACAAAAAGTATGTAGAAAAATCTCAACACCCATGCATAATAAAAACAATCTAATAAATCAAATTACTATGAGAATCTCTTGTTTTCCCATTTATAGTTAAAAGTATGGTACTGACCTGTCATAACTTATAGCCAGCATTGCAGTGGACAGACAAGCTCATGTTAAGAATATAATAATATAAAAATATATTACTGTAGTTGTAATTTAATAATATGTATATGTACATAGGATATTCATACTATATAGAAGCAATGAATTTATTACTGGTTATATATTACAAAACGTTCAAAGAATAAGCCTAAACAAACTAGAACTAAAAAGGAATTTTATAAATCTTACAAAATGCAAGAATAATATAATGAAAACCATTGCTATCTTTAAATTATAAATGCCTATCAAAATTTAAAGAAACCATGAAAATACATTATATTAAGATAAAAGGAGAAACACATATAGACATACATATATATTCACATATATGTGCATATACACAAACTCATATATTAATACACATATATATGCATATACAGAAATCTATGTTCATGGAAACAATTAGAAAAGCTCTAATTAAATTGAGAACAATTCTATACACATCTATTGGAACATTAATATTTTTCATATGTGTTTTTTCAAGGTGATAAGGAGTTTCACAACTATCAATTAAAACCCTAGCAAGCTATTTTGTTGACATAGATTAACAGATCCCAAAGTTTATGCAGCAATTAAAAAAAAAACTAAAATGAATAACCAATAGATTATCAGAACAAGCAGGATATTTAGAATAACCCGGAATACTGATTTTTCTGACAGAACATTAATCAAAGACATAGTGGACAGATGGTGCCCTTAGAAGAAGTAAAAAAAGATGAGGTGGCAGAGAAAAAGGAGGAGAAGGAGGAAGAGGAGGAGCAGGAATAGAAAAATGGAAAGTTATAATTTCAGGAAAAAAATATGTGTTTCACATGTCTCTGCCAAGAAGTGAAAGCCATGCTGTATAGAAATTTCCAGCTTTCAACAGATGCTGGAATAATTTGATGCTCATAAGTAATGAATGAAGGTTTTCACAAAATTTAATGCAAAACAAATCATAAGCCAAAGTATGAAATACAAACTTTAAAATATTTAGAAGAAGGCAAATTTTGAAAATCTATGTAATTTTGATTGTATTGATGAGATTTCACATTTAACCAAAAAATGATCCTTTAACTAAAATAAGCAATACAAAAGTAAAACAACAATAACAACTAGAAAAAAATCCAAAAATGTTCACTGTGTAAAAACAGAGTTCTGTGAAAGATCTTTTTAAAAGATTCTCTTTTCTCAAGAATAATGAAATAATTCCTGCATCCTATCAGGCCACTATAGATTAAAGCTTGATGTCAACAACAGAAACAATAGAAAACTTACAAGCCCATGGAAACTGAACAAATCTCTGCTGAATAAAAAATGGTTCAAAGCAGAAATAAAGACTTTCTAGAATTCAATGAAAATGAATAGACAACATACCCAAACTTAAGAGGCACAATAAAAGCACTGCTAAGATGAAGTTCATAGCAACAAATGCCTACATAAATTAAAACAAAATAAGACAAAAATCAAAATCCTCAAATAACTGGAGAGATCTCATCCTAGGATACCCAAAATCTCTAGAACAAGAAGAAGCTATCACATGCCACAAAGAATAGATGCAAAGAAAACAATGCAAATAATTAATTTTTAAAAAGAGAGAGACAGTTTGTTCTTTGAGAAAAACAACAATAGAGACAAACCTTTATCCAAACTAAATAACAGTTAAGGAAAGAAGAATATCCTACTTAGCAAAATTAGAAATGAAAAGGGAGCTGTGGCCCAAACCTTTAATCCCAGTACTCAGGGGACAGAAGCAAGCAGACCTTCATGTTCTAGGCCAAGCCAGCCTGGCCTACAACATGAGCTCTAGCACAGACATAAAAACAAAGCAAAACAAACAAACAAAAAAAAAACCCTCAAAGGTAAGAGGGTGATATGACAACAAAATTCAGAGAATCGTAAAGACATAGTTTGTACCTATATTCAACAAAATTGAAAGAATGGTTACAGTCAATACTTCTCAAATTTTCCCACAAAAATGTAATAGAAGGAGCAGTGTCCAAGTTCCTTTTATGAGTTCACAGTTAACCTGATACTCAAACCACATAAAGACTAAATAAAGTTACAGACCAATTTTCCTTATGAACATAGGTGCAAAAATTGTCAATAAAATACAGTCTAACCAAATCAAAGAGTACATCAAAAGATCTCAACTATGAGCTTCTCCCCAGATGTGAAGGGATGGCTCAATATCTGAAAATCAATAGATATAATCTACCTTAAAAAGAAACTGAAAAAAAAAACAAAAACAAAAACAACAACAACAACAACAACAACAACAAAAAATGACTGTCTCATGAGTTCAGAACAGGTCTTTGACAAAATTCAACACCCTCTCATGATAAAAGTCCTGAAGAGATTATAAATAGAAAGGACATACCTAAACATAATAAAAGACATTTACATAAAGCCTAGAGCCAACATCAAATTAAATGGAGAAACACTGAAAGTGATTCTACTAAAATCAGGAGTGACAAGGTTATACACTCTTTCAATATCTATGCAATATAATTCTCCAAATAGAAGCTAGAACAATATGACAACTGAAGGAGATCAAGAGAATATAACTTGGAAAGAAGTCACAGTATCTTTATTTGCACATGACATAATAGTATAAATAGGTAACCCTAAAAATTCCTCCAGTATATACCTACAGTTGATAAATACTTTCAGCAAAGTTGCTGAAAATAAAATTAACTCAAAAAAAAAATCAGTCATCCTTCTATATACAAAGGAAAAATAAACTGAGAATGAAATCAGAGAAGCAGCACCTTACTCGAAAGCCCCAAATAATATAAAATACCTTGCTGTAACTCTAAACAAGTTTGATAAATATGTCAAATCCATCAAATCTTTGAAGAAACAAATTGAAGAAAATATCAGATGATGGATGCTCACAGACTGATGGAATTAGTATAGTAAAAATTACTATCCTTCTGAAAGTAATTTGCAGATTCAATGCAATCCCCATCAAAAATTCCAACACAATTTTTACATACTTTGAAAGAACAATTTTAAACTTCATATGGAAAAACAAAACAGTTAAAAATACCTTGAACAATAAAAGCACTGCTGGAGGTCTCACCATCCCTGATTTCAAGTTCTACAGAGCTATAGTAATAAAAAAAGCATACTATCATCATAAAAACAGACATGTAGATCAATGAAATTGGACTGAAGACTCAGAGAGAAATCTACACGTATATGGACACCTGATTTTGATAAAGAAGCCAGAAATACACACTGGATTAAAAAAAAAAAACCAAAACAGCAATTTCAATTAATATTGCTGCTCAAACTAGATCTCCTTATATAGAAGAATGTAAATAATTTATACTTATCACCCTGCACAAAACTTAAGTTGAATTGCATCAGTGACCTGAATGTGAGACCTGATATATTGAACTTGATAGAAGATAAAATGGCTCATAGCTTTGAGTGCATTGGCAGAGGAGACAACTTTCTGAACACCAGTATCACAGGCACTTAAGACAAACAATTGCTAAAGGAGACCTCAAGAAAAGGAGAAGAACATTATAAACCAGACAAAGTAGCAGCATATAGAATTGGCTACCTCTGGTTGCCAATCAAGTCTTCCAATGGAGAGACTAGGAACCTTTTGATTGAATTATTGGTCAAGAGTATCCTATGGATATCCCCCAAACAACCCAGGGTCTTACTATAACAAACAATTGTCTCCTTAAACTGAGAGTGGTGCACAAAAGTTAATGATAATATCCATACAACTCATTTAATATGGAGAAGTATGCTCATGCCTACATGGAACCTTCCCTCCAACCTTCTTGTCTCTTTCATCCAGGAATATACTCAGCAGGCTATGAAATTCGAAAATACAACATCAACCCAGCCTTAAGACCTTTGACCTATAATCTCTCCTGCCTGTAAATATACTAGGACAAAGGTGGCATAGAACTTGTAAGAGTAGCCAACCAGTGTCTGATTTGACTTAAGGCCCACTCCATTAGAACAAGCCCATACCTAACATAGTTTAGATACCAAGAACCAGATACTATATATCACAAAGACCAAGGGTGAAACCTAACACTAGTAATCTACCAATACTTGTATCAATAAAATGACTCCTTCCGATATTCTGATATACTCATAGATCAGTACCTTATCCAGTCATCATCAGAGAGGCTTCCTCCTGCAGCAGATGGGAACAGACACAGAGACCTATAGCCAGAAATTATATGGGCAGAGAGACTAAGTGGAGTTTTCCATCAAATTCTTCCCCTCAGAATTCAGAGAGTGCCTTTGGAATATCAGGAAGAGTACTTGTAAGAGCCAGAGGGTATCAAGGACACCAGGAGAACAAGGTCTCTGAATCAACAAAGCAATGCACATATGAGCTCACAGAGACTGAATCAAAAAGTTCATGGCCTATATGGGTCTATATCATGTCCTCTGAATATATATTATAGTTATTAGTTTAGGATTTTTATGGTACTCCTGACTATGAGAACAAGTGGGTGGTAACTCTTGTGCCCATTCTTAGGATTCATCTTCTGGTATGTTTCCATGTCTAACTTTATTATGATAGTTTCTGCTTCATCTTATATTTTGTGATATTTTGTGGTTATTTCTTATAACACTAACCTTTTCTAATAAGTGACAGAAATAGAATAGATATAGAAGGAGAGGAGATTGGGAGGTACTGGGAGGAATGAAAGAGGGGAAAATATAATTAGGAAATATTATATGAAAAAGAATATGTTTTCAACAAAATGGGAAAATAGAAATAAAAAACTGAATTATATAATCTCATTTTTAAAGATAAAATATATATAAAATATGACAAACATATATATGATACACACATAACTCTTAAAAACAAAAGAATAAGTAAAATAATTTTAACATCTGGAATTCCATACTTAGCATGGTCTCCATAAGAGAATCACAAAGAATGTTGGATGGTTTGAGCAGTAGACATTAGAATATTTAGATGACTGGTGGAAACAATGACCACAGAACAATGATACATTCACTGTCAAAACAGTCCTGTGTACAACACTAGAGATAAACAAAATTATGTACAAATATATCCTAGGAAAAACAGAAATTATCTGAGTAGATGTCTTATCAAAAAAGATGGCACATTAGAATATTAGAATGTTCTATGATTAGGTATCTAAAATGTTTAACAGCAAGAAAAATGACTACAAACCTGTTAGGATGAATAAAATATTTTTAAAAGGGTTAAATTAGTAAGAAAAACAAAACCTATCTTACACTTAGTGATGAAAATTTTCCAAAATGAAACAATATTTGTAGCATAGAACGTTACCAATAAGCAAATGAGTTAACAGCAGAGCCAGCCAAATAGTCATGGTATGACAGACAGAGAGATATGTACACATATTGAAATTGGTATCATAGAGATACTTATACATGAAATGGGTAGATAATGAATACAAAGTGCCAGGAGCCATCTAGGAAAGGCTAGGGCTAGCAGGTAGCCTCCTGGATGTGGCTTGCCTTTGTGCATGGACTAAGGTGGCTGAGCTCTGAGAAGCAAGGTCCCAAAGAGACTTTACCCCAGGATTGCTTCTTCCAGCTAATATACCTTTTTCTTATCAAAATCACATAGCCTAACAATTCCTGAGCATCATCCCACCCTAGTGGCCAATTTTCCTGCAGATCAAGATGAAGATTAACTTACATGAATTAATACTGTTTAGGTAAATCATGATTTATAGATTTCCTAGTTTGATTCAAATAACCTTAGGAAGAAAGTTTAGAGATGGTTTTAGTTGTTTGCTAACGTAGTAAAGTTAAAATCAAGAATAGAATGTGCCCACTCCTCATAATAGTTTGTAAAGGCTGGATAATGAGAATAGTATTATTATTTCATATTACACTGTATGGAGATATAAGATTGGGACAAATTTGTGTTTAAGGAAAAGCATTCAGTTCCAAATATGAAGCCCCCGGTGTGCAATGTGATAAGACAAGGCCATGTGAAACTGTTGCTTTGAACTTATAATGAGCACATAAAATGAAATACTACTTTGAACCTAATATGAACATCCTCTTGTAACTTCAATTTTGTGTAACAGTTATCTATGAGGTAATTTTCTAAGAACTTTTGTCTATAAAAACATAGAGAAAGGAAATGCAGATGATGGATTGGCCTAGGGAACTCTGCCTCATCTATCCATCCATCCTTCCATCCATCCATCCACTCATTCATCTATCCATCCATCCATCTATCCATCCATATGTATATGTGTGTTAGGTATATGGGTATGTATGTAAACATGTATGGATACTTGTGAAGTAGGTAGAGACAGATGGCTGGGCCTGACCAGAATGAGGGTATATGAACATATATGTTCATGTGAATATTTGCCTGTGTAAAAGATTTTAATTCTTTTCCTTTCCTTCCTCTCTGGTTTACAAAGAGTTAACCAGCCTAGCCAATTAGAGGTCAGAGAAGGGAGTGCTAGCAATAAATCCTTTGCCTAGTTCTATAGGTGATAATTTGCCTAAAGTCATAGGCTTCTGGCCCCCAAACAAAGAAGAACCAAGAAGAGTAAATATTAACACTAAGAAACATTAAGTCCTCAAAACCAATTTGCCTCTACTTGCACTCTACACCTTCAGTAGCCTCCAGAGAGGAACCATCCTTGGTAACCTCCCAGCAAAGAATTATGCTAATATGCATATCTTTGCTCTGTCATATGAAAGAAACTAGCATCAGAAATTGGATTCTAGTATTTCCAGCCAGAGAGATCATAAATTTTTGATATGAGTAGGTCAAAGACTTGGAAAAGAAACATCGAAGTTGAGCCTGAAATATCTTTTGATACCACAAAATCAGGAAATGCTAAAGACACTCAATGGGATAGGGATAGAGGTGTGCCTCAGCAGGTAACAGTTCTTCCTGTTCCAGTGGACCTGAGCTGAGTTCCCACATCCATGTTACAGCTGGTAACACAAATACCAGTGTATCTGTCATCCTCTTCCTAAGTTTTCAGGCACCTACAGAAGTTACAGAAGTTAGCACAGGTGCTCCCACTCCCATGCAAACATGCATGCATATAAACAATTAACAATAACAATAGAAGCTTTGGAAAAGAAGAGGAATAGGAGCCAGGAAAGGAAGTTCCAATACTGAAAACTCAAACAACTTGAGCACAGTAGTATTTACAAACCAAAGTATAAAATGACAACTCCAAGTGGAAAATAATTGCTTATAAGTGTGTACAGGTATATCTAAATTACTGAAAATTAATTAATGCAACAGTATCAAATCTCTCAGGCTGAATTCTAATAAATTATATAGACTTAATATGCTACAGAAGGTGAAAAAAACCTTTATAGTCATGAGCTGTAGATTGTATAATTAACCTTCCTGAAAGAACCAGTATGAAAAGAGACCAAAAATTGTCATTTTACAGTAGAGATAAAAGTTACTTCAGTTGGTAATGAAGGCCAGCTTCAGCATTCATAAATCATGGTGCTACAAAAATGTCCATGACATTATATGATGAAATTGATAATTTTCCTCCATGTTCTTAGTCCTCAACTGTTGTAAACCTAGTCTAATTAGCATGCTCTTCCAAGGGAGAGGTTGCCCACAATAAAACTAACTATCAGTCATTAAACATTTGAGATCACCCAAAACAGGAGGAATCTGAGATACTGCTTTAGCCAAGAAACTATGAGATGTGTTAATGGTTCATAAGAACATGAAGTAAAGACCAAGACAAGTTGATGGCATGCACTTTAGTTAATAACAGCACATTAATATTGGTTTTGTATTTGTCATAAGTGTACTTACAAATAATGGAAGTAACTGATGGGAAGTGAAGTTGTGGATATTTATATGGAATTACTCTGTAATAAATGTTCCATATTTGTATTCTAATGCTACTTATTAAAATTTGTTATCCCATGGGCCAGGAGATATGATGTAGCTGTTATGTGTGCTTGCTGCTCTGGTAGAGGTCCCAAGTTCAGATTCCAGCACTCACATCATGATTCATAACCATGTATAACTCCAGTTCCAGGTTAAGCAAAATCCTCCTGTGGCCATTGTAGGTACCACACACACACACACATGGTACATAGGGATAGCCTCTTGACTGACCTACTGACTAACAAAGGAATTATTAATGGAATGAGATATTCACTGCTACATGATTCCAGTGCTAATGAGAATCAGTGTTCAATTTGTCAAATGAGTGAATGCGGGAAGAGCAATCTCTGTTTAGGAAGATTAAACAAGAATATTTCAAGTGATGAACTCATAATTCTGAGAAACTGTGTCAATAGAAGCACAATACAGCCCATTTCTCTTTTCTAATGAATGTTTGAATTGCTTCTTCAGCCAAAGTAGCTTTGTGGTTCCTAGGCTTTAAAACAAACAGAGAATAGAAAAGCAAATAAACAAACAAATATCTTTTCTTATTATTTCTACTATGGCCAATAAATTCAGTATACACATTTATAGTACCTCTAATCCTATAGCAATTCTGTTGTATCTGTCAATTAATGAATCTATTTTCTTCACTTGGAAGTAAACTTACCACCTTCAGATATCCCATAGCTGGGGAAGTTAGAGTAAAAGCAGATATTTCTTAGCTCAAAGTCCATTCTGTTCAAGACACCATGTTCATTTCTATGTTATCTTCCAGTATCATAAAAAACCCTAATAAATCTCCCATTTCCTAGGCTATGATTATAACTCATTACCATAGCACTTACCGAATATCCTCAGGGCTCTGGGTTTGAATCCAGCACTAGAAAAAAAAAAGTCTTCTACACTATTGATAACTATGTATATATGTATGTAAATATATATGTATGTGTTTGTGGGGAGTTGGTATTGTCATTTTCAGTGAAAGCCTTGAAGGTTTGTCAATCTTCAGTTGTACCTGGTCAACAGAAGTGAGTATTATGAAGAGTTCATAATTTTTTATGTCAATACAATGTTACCCTGTAACTCAAAACAAAGAGTAAGAACCTACAATTAAGATTTAAGTATACATTCTGACCAAAATGGGACATACCATGACTATGAATATATTCTGTTCTCTGATAATTTAACTGAATAAGAGGGCAAAGGGTAAAAAAATCAACATTGAAAATTATAATGGTGACATCAAATAAGAAAGAAAAACAAATGTGAAGAATCTTTGAAAATTCATATTCTCAAAATTTACTTAATGCTATGGTCAAACAGGGTATGGTGGTCCATGCCTCTCACCTCAAGGTTATTGAAGTTGAGTTGGGATCTCAGGTTCAAGGCCTGCTTGGGCAAGGACAAGGCCTTGTCTCATTAGTTAGACATATAGGCAGGCAGGCAGGCAGGCAGACAGACAGACAGATGACAAAGTATTGATAAATAGGTAGTAGGCAGGTAGATAGATTATACATAGAAGAATACAGATATGTATAGAAATCTGACAGCTAGTTGGATATATAGATGCACAATGGAAATATTGTTATTGGACTGACCTAAAAATCCTTAGACAAAATAATATATATGAAAAAGAATCAATAGTAAGGAAACAGACTTTCTCAAATCTGGAAATTCCACAAAAGCAAACATCATTGTTTTAAATTTTCACATTTATTGTGTGACATCAATAGCTGAGCTTGGGTATCATTTGTGTAATAAATTAGAAAAAATTTAAGTAACATAGACACTTATGCATAAAGGCAGTGCTCTGGGTGAAGGTTTCAGAATGCATAGAAACATTCAGTACTACTAATAATTTTATTTACATTACAGAATACTAAAGATAAAGTTGCTAAATTAACTTTAAAAACACGAACAAAATATGTTTTACTTTTTGTTCTATTTGTCAAAGAAGCAGAAAAGAGTTCCACAGTTCAATAATTTACTATCTCCACTAAGAGAAAATGTTTCTTTCAAGAGCTGTGTAGACCCATCAGTCACACACTACATTTGCAGAGCACCTATGCAATTGAACTTTCTCAGGATATTTCACAATACAATTAATTTACAGCTTAAGCAATTAAGAGTCTGTTATGTTAAACAAATGAGATGAAGCTGAGAGCTGAAAGCTGGGATCATGTTCCCTTTCAAATCCCAACACAGAAAGTAAGTTACGTGTCCCCAAGTCATAGCAATTGTCATTTGGACAGACATCATCTTAATTATTAGATATTTCATTTTGAGGTTTGAGATGATGAGATTTGTAATGAATGTCTCAGCTAGCCTTCTATAGACATGTGTGTCTATGCAACTTAGCTACTTGACTGCAACAACATTCTAGGTGGGATGTAATGACATGAATTATGTTTTCAGAATACTTTGCAATCATCTCTAGAGAGAATTCTTTTTTTTTTTTTTTTTGAAAACAGAGCAGTGTGGTCTAATTTTTCTTGCCTGTGAGTGATTATTTTGAAAATACTATTTATTTTTATTAAAGCATAGTTTGTTTTTGAAAACGTGTATCATTCAATTATTGTTGTTTTACCATGTAACATAAGATGTTTATTGTTAGAGTTAATAGTAATCAACACACAATATATATGATGAATACTTTATATTTCTATTCCTCAAGATATTTGTTAATAATTTGCGTTAAATGGCTGGGAATGCACCTTAGTTGAAAAAGTGCTGATAAAGCATTAAAAAGTCCCGAGTTTGATCATCAGGACTACAAACATTGGCCACGGTGGTCCACACCTTTAGATCCAGCATGTGAAAGATGGACACATAGAGAACAAGACTATGAGGCTAGCTTGGGCTACAGTGAGAGCCTACCTACCCCTGCACACCTGCCCCCAAAACAATTTGCTGCTTAGTAAAGGATTTATGAAAGAGGGAGATTGATACAGTGGATAGACCTACATATGGAAATGGTTATGAAAATGAGTGTTGAAGTAATTTCAAAATTGCTGAGGTACAGTAGTAAATGCCAGACCATCAGTTAATATGAGGCACGCCACAATATGTCACTAAACTGGACTGTGTTTACTTTCAAAATTATCAACAAAAACTATCTAATTTCTAGCCATGAAATGACAATTAAGACTTGACTTAACCTCTGTGTTGGAAACAGAAAAAAATTAGTGAATTATGAAGAAAACCTCAATTGATAAGTTTAAGAATTAGCATCCAAAAATATCCAAGAGAGAGAAAATAAATGACTGAGGACTTTGACAGCCATGGTTTTCTGATTAAAGTCTTATATATTTTTTAAAAGATAATTTGATGGTATAATCATGGTTGGAAGTTATTAAGTACTTTATTTCAAGCTTTATATGTTTTTTTGGTTTGGTTTGGTTTTTAGTGTCTCTACTAAGAGTCCCATCTTTTGGTACCAGTTGCGATTTTTCCCTTAGAGTTTTCATATTCTTTCACTGTACCAAGTATATTAACTTTAGGAAAACATGGAAAGGTTTTATTTAGTCATTTCTACTTGGTTTTTAAAAGGTAATTTTTATGTATATATGTGCGGCTCTATGAGTTGATGCTCAGCACTTGCACATAGGTGCCCATGGAGAGTATCACATCTCCCAGATATAGTGTTACAAGCCATTATGAGTCAATTGATGTATATGAGAGAAAGATTCCTCTACAAGCGCAAAAATGACTAGCCATTGCTTTATCCATGGATGGCAATATTTATCTGAAGATCTCAGAGATTTTCTAATATAGTTTCAGGGTTTTCTCAGCATTAGTCTGTATACAAGCTTCTTTCTACACCCCATAGATTCTTTGCTACATTATCATCAGCATATCCCAGAATTCTCACAAACTGATGTATACTTCCTATTTTTCTTTTTACTGTTTGAATGTGATAATTATTTGGTCTTTCCATCAGTACTTGAGATGCTTCACCTGCTTCTTCTAATCTATTTATGAAGCTTCCGTAATTGTTTTATTTCATTTATTGCGTTTTTAACTTTTTCTTAATTTCAGTGTCCTTGCTGAGTTACTTATTCATGAGGCTGAATTATTGTCCAAGGCTTAGGGTTATGATCTTGCTTCTCTCTCCAGTTTGTTTAGATGACTCCTAAGAAACTCTTATTTCTAATTTCAAAACGACACATTCTAAACACTTTGTCTGGGGTTTCAGCCATTTTCTTAACTTTGGACTTGTCCATTCAGGAGTCCTGAGTTTTAAAAGGTTTGAGTGTGTTTCTGCTTCATATTTCATCTTTGTAATTTAGGTTGAGTTGACAATCCTTTAAATTTTATGGGAATCTTCTCGTTAGGTAGCCTTGCATTTTATCACTCACAAGTGAGAGCAGTAATAAAAATAACAACAAAATTCTGCCAAATATTTTAATTTAAAATGTAGGAAACATCAACTCAATCTGTAGTAAGGCTAAAAACAATAAAGTGACTTGAGTACTTACAGTTTAAATAAAAAGCTGAAAACTCTGAAAGCTGAAATTAATAAGAAAAATGAGAAAAGGAAAAAGGTATAGAGACAGGCAAAGAGAATAGAACGAGTTGTTTTTTTTTTTTTTTTATCTTGACTAAAGATTTTATTGGTTTCACTTCAGTTTTTGACCATTCTTCCAGCCACTACTTATATAGAGACACTTCATATATAATTCACATAATATAGTACTTAGTGTATGAAAGACTTTATTTTTTGTTTCTAGTTTTGAATGGTAATTGTAACAATTCTATCTTTACTGTTATCTCTCCAAACTCTCTTGTATAACCCTATACCTATTTTTTGTTCTCTTTCAAATTCATAGACTCTTTTTCATTAATTGTTGTTATAAGCATATATGTTCATATATATTTCTAAATATAACTGGATCAGTCCACATGATGTATTTTATGTATGTTTTTTCAGGACTGACCATTTTGTATCAGAGAACCAGTTGGTATTTTTTTCTCTGGAGAAGACTATTTGGTTTAAGAACTAATAGACAATGTGTGATATGTCTGTGACAACTGATACACTGTATGTACAGGTACACATGAGTGCCAGAAAAGTTAGAGACTATAGTGATATGCCTAATATGTGTGTTGAGAACTGGACTCTGGTCCTCTGGAAAGGCAACAAACTCTCTTTGACAACAAACCACCTCTCTAGCCCCAGAAGCATGATTTATTTAAAGAAATGAAAAAATTATGACATTAAGCCACAATAAAATAAATGTAAGAAAATAAGGACAATTTTCAAAATGGCCATTATTTTTTTTTTCCTTCAGGGGACAAAAGGATAGGAACATTCAATCCCCATGCATGTCCTCTGCTGTTCTCTCAGTGGAGAGTATTTCTCTGAAGTCAAAACCTGTTAGTGACCGGAAGTGGCTGTTTAAGGGCTGAACTGAGTACTGGCTTCCCCAACATTGCGATAGGATGGTTGCTCATCAACGTTCTTTTGTTTTATTTTGGTTTTGTTTTTGTTGATGGGTTGTTTGTTTGTTTTGGATTTTGTGATATCTTCTTTTTTTTTCTTTCTTTTCTCCTCCCTCCCTCCCCCCTTTCCCTCTCTCCTTCCCTCTTTCTCTCTCTCCCTCCTTCCCTCCCTGCCTTTCTCCCTGAATACTGGTGTGTCAAAACAAGAAACACGTGTGTAGTCCTCATTTTTTTTCTGACAGCTTGAGCCCAAGAACCCCAAGATATGTCCCTTAGTATACAAGGTATTACTTCTATGCAAGTTTGGCATAGAAATTTTCAAGCAGCCTTCGTTTTCCACTCACAGTTTTTGACTCCAGGATTACCAGTCTGAGGAACAAGTAAATTTTCCTTAGTTTGGTGGAGGAGAGGATCTGAGCCATTCTGTATGTCTTGGAGCACCCCAATTCAGCTTCACTCACAGCTGGTTTCTTTTCTCTTACCAGAGTTCGGGTTTCAGGTTCCCTAAATATATTTACCTGAAGCAAGTTTGTGCTTCCTACTCAAGTAGAACATTGTTCATTAATCTAATTCCAAGCAAAGTTTGATTTGTTGGACCTAAAATGATTCTCCAGGTAGCTACTTCTTTCACCAGTGTAAAAGGAAAAGTATTTGAAGCTAAAACAAACTTCATTTCTACCTTTCCTAGCCAATAAGATTTGATTTGTAAAATATCTTTTGAGATGATTAGCACAGGGATAATGATTTTACCTACACTGCTATCTACTTTCTGTATAGGATACATATTTCCTGTTTAAACTGTTTTTGCAGAATTACAGTTGATGAACTTGTGGTATTCCACAAGCTTCTTATTCTGCTTCGCAGGCAGCCCTACTTAGGTAGGGTTGGGAATTATCCCTTGCCTTACCATTCCCTCTAGTTCTCTGTATAGAGCTATTACTTCCATAGTTCTATAATACAAGTCTGCTTTTGTTATGTTTAATGTTTTGTCACTTTCCCCTGACAATGCACTTTATTTGAACTAGTATCTCTGACTTTGTTTTCAGATTCATAGAGACATAGAATTCTGCTATTCTGTAGTTTTCCCTCTTCATTTCTATGTAGTTAAAATAGAAATCATAGCCGGGCAATGGTAGCTCACACCTTTAATCCCAATACTTGAGAGGCAGAAACAGGTGAATTTCTGAGTTCAAAGCCAACTTGGTCTACAGAGTGAGTTCCAGGACAGCCAGGGCTACACAGAGAAACCCTGTCACGAAAAACCAAAAAAAAAAAAAAAATCATAATTTGAAAACACAAGAAATAAAAGCAGATTCATTGAAATAAAGTATTTATGATGATTACTATACACCTAAAGTAATTACTTTTCTAGTAAGTTAAAACAGTTAATAATTTATGAGTAGAAAAAAAATTAGTTCGTATCAACAGACATAAAAATACCCAAGATGCTAGAATTAGTAAACAAAGACTGAATTTCATATAAGCAAGGAGGTTATCTGTCAAGATCTCGGCAAAGCACAATGTATTTAAGGTTTCTAGGAGACTTAAAGACAATAAAGAAGACAGAGATAAGCACAGTAGAGACAAGTTCAGGTGCTGGCAGCAAAGCTGAAACAAATCATCAGCAAGCCCAAGTCATCAGCAGCAAACAAAGGTAAAATTTACACTCAAAAAATCACTGCTCACATAGTTCCTTTCAGGCATGTATCAAATCTAGTTTCAACAAAAATGGATGTGTTACACCAAAAATTCAATCCATAGAGTAAAGCAACCAAAACTAGAATATGATAAATGTTAAAATTGTTAGACAGAAAAATTTAGTCTAAATTAGGTATTTTCAGTTTGAGCCATTAGCAAACAGTGATTTTTGACTCACTGTGATTACAATGCAAAGAGATATAATAGAAAACAGAAAATATTCAGAAACTGGAAAAAAAAGTTGCTAATAAAGAATCACCAAGAAAATTCTGGAAATAAAATACATCAGTACAAAAGTGGAAAACCTTGGAGGAAGTGGCTTGGAAGTGGATGGTAGAGGTGTGATTCTGAGAGAAAAGAATGAGAAGGGGCAGCAGAGGAAGCACATCTCAGCAAAAGAAATGGACCAGAAAGGACATCTTAAACTAAAGACGGGGCAATGACTAGTAGTCTAAAGAATATGCTGTGGAATGGCCAGAAGAATGATGAGAAAGTTGACATAATGCCTAAATACTTTTAAAATTATTGATAGGTATTAAATTGTAGGTTGCCCAACTGACAGAACACCAAGCAAGGTGAAGGACTAGAACGATATTTCCAGGATGAGAGTGAGATGTCATAAATGTGTTAGTATACATGGGGCATTCCAAAACAAGCACACACACATACACACACACACACACACACACACACACACACACACACACACACACACTTTCTTCAGGAATTACCTCTTTCTACAACATAGAATATTTGCTAAGAAAAATAAATGGTAATAAAAATTATATTTTGTTTTCTCTTTTGTTTGTTTGCACTTGTCCATTCTATCTAGCTGTTGCTTCTCTCTGTGTCTCTATTTCTGCCACCCTCTCTCACACATATGGGCAATCATGGATCTTCTAGAATACATACTGGTAAGTACTGGCCTAGCAAATTCAGTAATAAATAGATGAATTCATTCCTGTTTGAGCCAACAAACTTTTCTCATTGCATTATGGACTACCATTATAAGGCATGAATTATAGAAAGTTTAGTTTAAAATGATAGGAAACCTATAATTATATAATCTAAATTAAATGCTAAGAAAGTTGATTTTATCTTTAGATTATTAATTATATAACAGATAAATATATACATTTAAATATTGTAACAAATTACCTTCCTTTGAACAAATACACTATTTGTTAAATTTATGCTTAGGCATTTTAAAGTTAGCATATTATTTGTTAAATCTTTGTTATTTTTCATAAATATTATTTTTCTGAAAACAATTGGCAAGCATATATAAAACCCTGAGTGAATAACATTTGAATGTTTTCTAAATTATGACCAACAATTCTACGTTTCAAAACTATATGATACACATTTCTCATACAGGGTATTTTAAATTCTCCTTCAAACAAGAGGATGATTTAAACTTGTGGTTCTAATCCCATGTGCTTCAATTCATTATTAAGGACAGTTTAATAAACACAATTTTGGTATTGTTAAATTGCATCAAATAAAATGTGAGGAAGTGTACTCTATAAAACCAGTTCTGTCATGACAAATTCTATAAAGTATACTTAAGGAATCTTCGCCATCTTTTCAGTTTTCATTTAATATTCTTTCATGTGGAAATAGGATTTTTTGTATATGGCTAACAATTAGCCTAATTTCTCAATCAGCACATTTTCCTTATATATAAACCTATTTTAATTTTTATAGTGAAAATACATTTTTTTTTTACTACTCAATTATTCCTAACTTAAGTATTGATGGTTTAGTTTTGTAAAAAAATTTAGATGTTTTCTGGTAATTTTAAGAATATAAATTTTATTTCATTTAGGCTTTTAGTTTTTAAAATGTTGTTTCTCTAATTTGTTTCATGGGACTTATATTCTAAGAGTTCATTTGCATGATTTTTTAAGGATTTTTAATTCATTTCTTCCACAAATATTCATGAAACTTTTAGTATAAATATATATCAATATCACATTCATGTCACCAAATGGTGACTTTAAGAGGCAAGGTCAACTGTTCTTGCCTATAACTTATTGTATTCTTCTACTTCTACATTGATGAAATGTTACCCATAAATACAGCTAAAGTCATTCTGCAATGGAGAGAATAAAGTATTATGCAATGGAGAGATAGAAATAAAGGTAGATGTAAAGAGAGTTTGTATGAGATGGGTAAAGAGAAGATAGAAAAGCAAAGAATTTTGGAGGAGAAAGGTAGAGACATTAGGAGAAGTAGAGAGGAGTGGGGATAGGAAATGAGAGGAAGGGAAGCAAGGAAGTTGGAAAGGAAGGGAATGGTGGTCATGGCAAAGGTTTACATGAAGTAAAGTATCATTTCCAATTATCAGTTTTTAAGTTTTCAATTGGTTTAAACACTACAGAGAAACATAAAATGACAAAAAGCAATCCTGATATTGTGGGGAACATATTGCTTTCCTTCGGTTCCTCTCCTTTTATTACAGGACTGACTCCAATTATTTCTTTCCTTCTATATTCTGATAGACAGCAAGACGGAGAGACGAAAGTGCTGGGTGGGAGAGCATAAACCACAGACACTGAAACTAATATTGTAGTTGGAACACCTCCATTCACTGAAATTCTGGCTCCCCAAACTGGAATGGATTTCCCTCCATGGCTTTAAAATAATCCAGTGAATATTTACTGGCTAAATGATGGTGCTGAACTAAATATTTTATAGGTATTATCCATTCCCACTTCCCCTGCCAACATCCTAGGAAGCATGCTAACAAGTCCTGTTAGATGAGAATATGAAGATTCATGAAAATTATAAACATATTTACTAATGATTGCATAGGTCTTGAGAAAATTTGGAATTTGATTTTTGTCTTTAATTATTTCAAAAGCAGTTACCTTCTACTTATTAAAATGTTCCTAACCTTAAAGGAGGCAAGTTACTTAGTTATCTATTCTAAGCTTCAGTTTCACATATATAATGAAAGCTATCATTTGGCACAATATGAAGGGACATAGATGATTTTATATCATAAAAGCTTTGCCATAGAGGCTGAGAAATAAAATTGCTTTTTATCAGATTGTTCAGGAGTAGACTGAAGCAATTTAATAGTTTTGCTTTTATTATGCAATTTATTTAATTAAGAAATTCTTCCCAGTGCTGGAAAAAATGGCTCAGCAGAAAAAAGCACTGGATTCAATTCCTAATACCTACAATGGTTGCTCACAACTATCTGTAACCCCAGTTCTAGGGGATCTGACACCCTCACACAGACATATATGCAGTTAAAACACAAATGCATGTAAAATAAAATCAATTATATCTTTAAAAGAAATATTTTCTTTTGACAAATATGACAGACTAGTGTTCTTTCCTGGAACTCTATTTCACTGGTTTTCATTTAAAAATAATTTGAGTGATATTATTGACATATTTTGGATGAATGGTATCATTGTGATTCTGAAGAAGTTTAGAATGGTAGAAGGCATTATGCCTTAAGAGTCATGCAAACAAAATTATTTATGTATTGTCTAAAAAATCATTAACCTGTCAATATTTATTAATTGGATAAATTTAATTTGACTAGTTTTCAAAAACTTATTGGATAATACTTACTGTATAAAACAAACTATGTTTATTTCATTTTATAAAAAAAAATTGATCATATAAAAAGTCTAATTCACAGGTTATGCAATGTTATTTAGGGAAAAAAAACCTTCAGAGTCGGAAGGCTTTTTGTGTAATGCTGAGTATAGGGAGTTAATAAAAAGTCTGTACATTTAAGATGATTTTTCAGTGTCTGGTAAATGGATCTATATTCTATCAGTATGAGGATCACATTAGAAAAATCCTTTGGATTAAAGATAATCCCTTTTTGCTCACACTCAAAAGTTATTCTCATATTACTTAGGACATGTTCTAGAGATGTGAAAATAGCTATGAAGTGGAGTTTCTAAGAAGTGGTAAAATCAAATTTTGTCTTAGACCAGTACAGTAGCTAATAATAAGAACTTAATGCAACGAATAGCCAGGTAACTCGTGTGTACACTTGTGTTTGAAAACAGTTGAACCGACTGATCTGCCAGCCCCTTCCCCTGGTTTTTACTGCCATTTACAAGCATAAAAGTAAGATTTTAATATCATGGAAAGCAAAGGAATTTTCTTGTTGTTCTGTGCCAAAGGTGTAGAGATTTTGCTGGCTTAAAGGCATCCAAACCTGTTACTAATACACACTTATCTGAATAAAACCAACTACCTAAGGCAGGTTGTTCTCAATTCTAATTATCCATTGTGAACAAGTGGATGTTAATTGATCTTATTTTGAAGGATAGTGGTGCAAGTTTTTCATTTATTAGAATTGCTGATTAATTAAGTATGGAGACACTCCAAGCAGTCTATTTCTAGGTGTCAGAGAAGAATGAAGGGTATGTAAAATATTCAATGATTTGCCCACCATTTTATGCAAGTGCACATTTTTCTAGTGTGATAAATGGGGCACAATTCATTCAGAATATATCACCAACCCCAATCACTATCAGAATATTAGATATTTTGTTTTTGCTGTTGTTGTTATTGTTACTGTTGTTGTTGTTGTATAAATTCCAATCAGAAAGTCCTACCATGCCCAGCACTTGAAATCTGTTTGGTAAATTCCCTTAGAGCAATGTTTAAATAATAAAAAGGATTTAAAAAATAAATAAATAAATAAATAAATCAACCATGAAAAAAAAAAACAACCTTACTTTCCAAGGGCAAAGCATTCCAGTTTTACAGATGAATCCTTTGCAGCTTGTATTGTTTCAGGAAAACGCACTTCAATCTTTGGCTCATATTCCCCCATGACACCTGTTAAATACCAAAACAGCTAGCAGCATTTCTGGAGAATAGAAGTTTCCTATGAAGTAAATGCTTCATTAACCAAAATTTGACTCTTGGATTTTTAAACAAAGTTAAGGTTTCCAATAATGAGATGAATGCATGCTTCTGAGTTTTCAACAAAGATTCTTCACTAGGGACATTCATTTCCATCCTCATTTTGTGGAACTGATGGGGCCAGACACATTTGTCAGAAGATTCAGGTTTAGTACTATCAGAAGTCTGATATAGCACCACAATCTAAAATACTACTATTCCTCAACAAAACCATAAAGTAACTGCACAATTCAACTTTAAATGTCTATACTATCATCAGTATAACAGATTTTGCAGCAAAGTTCATAACATGTTTGGGGAGGATCTACTTTCACTGTTTTAAGGTTTTAATAGAAAATATTAAATTAAAGTTAGAATACAGCAGTGTTCTTAGATGGCATAAAAACACTATTTGCCAGAAGAGATAAAACTAGAAAAAATAGTTCTAGGTGATTTTCATCTGAATTAATCAATGCTATATTGGGATTATTTTAAAACTGCAACTATTTTATAATGTGATATGATAAATATCAGAGTAACTCATTTCTACCACAAGTAAATGAAATTTGGATGGTCCCTGAGACTTTATGAAGTGCAGAAATCACAACATAAATGTAACAATATAAATATCTAACTTCCAAACCTTTATTATTTCAATGTCCCAATCAATGCTAATTCTGAAGCTAAACTGACTGCCTTTAGTTTGTTTCCCCCATTTCCTGAACAACTGATAGCTCTTGCAATTCTTAGAGGAGTTAATTGACTTATACACAATATTTACAATGTACTATTACCATTAAAATGAAGAAGAGAGAAGAGGAAGTAAGAGAAGAAAGGAATTAAGATGGAAGAAGTAAAAAGTAAAGAGCAAACAAAAATAAAACAGGAAAAATGTTGTATAATCTCTATGCAAATTGTTAGCTTATGCACTTTCCCACTCATGACCAAAGTAATCACAGAACAGGAGAAAATGAACTCACAAATCCAATGTTTGCTGATATCTAAATAAGACCCTTGCAGGAATATTTTGAATAGTTACTGGCTCTGAAATCACTGCCATGAGAACTCTGGAGAGCTGGCTTCACAGTTCTGTTAGCTTGATTATCATTATATCCTTGCTTGTCTTAAACTCTTCAGGGGGGAAAACAAAATTCTATGAGGTATTGCCTTTCAAGTTCAAAATCAGATAATAAAATAAACTAACAGATTTTTTATCTTTACATATCCCACTGTGAACATTTAATTAGAGAATCAACTAGAGGGTTTTCCACTTAGATGACTTCCTAGCTCTCCAAATCTTATATCAGCTCTGACTTGACTTAAGCTACAAAGCTCCTAAGAGACCAATCTGAGTTGCATTCCTTAGAGACATAATTTAGTATGAATCTTCCATGCCATCATTTTTTGGAATGCTTCGCTTTCCTTGGGCAAAATATTTCTTGTTTTCCATTTTGCCAGCCAGGTAAATAAAGGGTGAAAAACAGCAGCAAAATAATGTAAGGATGGAAAAGAAAGAGGACAATAAGAGAGGCTGTAAAATGTGTTCATCAGTTCAGTATGAAAATTTGGCAGCATCCACATGCACACATACACACACGCCAAGTCCCCCCAGAAAAACATCATTTTTTACACACCAGTCCTTAAGCAATAAGAAGACAAGATCTTCTGGTGCCAGAAATGAAATGGCACGGTATACCCAGAAACATAAATTGTAACATGTGGGTATTGAACTACAAAATTCCTTTTTTTTAATTTAATTTTATTTTATTTTATTATTTTAGTAATATCTCATCTCCATTGTGCTAATGGATTTCATCTAAACTCCAATGATTTTGGTTCCAGTTAAAACAAGAAAACAAAAGGCTCTGAAGACCTCCCCATAATGTAAAAGTCCCAGTGTAGATTCTGAAGATAACTTATGTTCTTACCATCAGTGCGCTGCACTAAAGGAGTAGGTGGTCCTTGGACACTTCTGTGGGCCTCTTTGTTGGTGACAAAGCAAGTATAATTGCCCACATCGGATGGTTCTACTTTGGCAATGTACAAGTTCCCTGTGTCTTGAGATACAAATCGTCGCTTGTCTTCTTGAACATACAAAGGGTTATCGTTGAAGGTCCAGGAATATGATAATTCTGAAACATAGAAAACATGCATTATCTTCACTGCAACCATATCTATAAATTCTTATAAATTTATCGATAAATTCAGTGTCTACTTTAATCATTATAATAAAAGTCTGCCTATATTGGTCTAATTTATAGCTACTCAAAAACAGAGTAAGTAGAATTTACCCTATATTCATTTAAGCCTCAGTTTGTGAGAGATACAAAATTTCCTTCTCCATCACCACTTTCTTTGTTTAAGGATACAATGACAGGATATTTAGAGAATAAATGGTAATTTTCCTTAGAAAAATACACAGAATATATAATGCCCTGCTGGTTAATAGGATCAAGGTAATTCTCAGGTGCTACTCATTTCAAAGCAGTGTTTTGCAGTATGTTTTAAGAAGGAATACACACATTTAGGAGTTTTAGTTAAAATTCTAATTAAAATTTTAATTAAAAATTTTAAGTTTCAATACTCTAGATCTTGAGTTCATTTTGTGAATGGAATATAATTTCTGGGCAGATTTCTGTAATTGTGTTAAGACTGTCTAATAAAGCAAAACATGTGCCTTATGGACACAGCGGTTCCTGCTAATAGCGAGGTGTGTGGATAATTACAACATGAAATAGCATGCGTTTTGACAGAGGCATTATAGGAAACCTAGATAAAATGGTTAGTTTTACATTTTAACTTGCCAGACCTTAGAATTAATTGGATGAAGAGTCTCAGCTGACAACCTATCTAGATCTGTTTAACTTATTGCCATGACAGTGGGAAATTAATTGTTATCTGACAGAGCCCACTGCAGGCAACATCATTCCCGGGGCTGGCCTTGAAATCAGAGACTGCTTGGCTTTACTCCTGGGATTAAAGGTGTGGACCACCATGCCTAGACCTAAATTTAGCTGAGTAGGATCTTGCTTCAAATTCCCACTCCCTTAATCTGAAATTTCCTAGAACACAGAAGTCGGCTCCATTCTACTTCCTGGTACCCCTTTAATACTTGAACTATGCAGTTTGTATTTTTCCTTTCTCAGCTTGCTGATTTTGTTAAAACACTCGTCATAAGAGTAAACTATAGTAGCCATACAACAGCGTTTATACCAGGTTGGTTTTAGAAATCCTTTTTCTATTAATATAAATCTCTTCACCTTAGCCTCAGGCAGACTCTTCAGACATTGGCAAAAAGTAGACACATTCTTCACCAAAATACCACAAAAAACAGTCTCTATGCCATATACTGAAAATTTTCTCCACTATGGAGACCTGTCTCCCTAGGGACAGGTCTGCACAGCTCAAATCACTCTCAGCAACAAGGTCTTCCATATTCCTACTAGGATAGCCCATTAAACCCCATTTAAAGTACTCCACTGCTTTCTAAATGCAAACATCCAAACTTTATATTCTTTCAAAACAATTGGTCAGCCCTATTACAGCAATACCCCAGTCCCTAGTACCAACTCCTGTCTTAGAGTTTTACTGCTGTGACTACACACCATGACCAAAGCCACTCTTATCAGGACAACATTTAATTGGGGCTGGCTTAGAGGTTCAGAGGATCAGTCCATTATCACCAACACTGGAGCACAGCAGTGCCCAGGCAGGCAAGGTGCAGAAGAAGTTGAGAATTCTACATCTTCATCTGAAGGCCACTAGAAAAAGACTGCTTCTATTAGCTAGGAAGAGTACCCTATCTCATGCCCACAGTGAGGCACTTCCTCCAACAAGGCCAAACTTACTCCAACAAGGCTATATCTCCCAATAGTGCCACTCCTTAGAACATGCATATACAAACCATCACACCCACCTTTAATCTGGGTCATGCCTTATGCTGGAAGCATACATAAGAATATGGGGGAAAAAAGCCTTTGTTCTTTGCCTGCTTGTTCTCACCTCCCTAGTAAGTCCTTTTCTTCATTGGCATTAGAGCCTACTACTTTGGTATTCCAATGTATATTAAAGACCAGCGGAGACATCTATTCACTGTTGCATTCTTAGTCCTTCCGTTCATTGACAGCCATTGTTGGATTGGATGCCTGTGTATCATGCATTCTAATAAATACCCTTTCTTTATGTACAGAGAGATTCATTCAATAAGTTTTTATTACTCTAGAAAACCATTACCAATACACATGCTTTTATGTTTATCACAGCATTAAATTTGTAATAGCAACAGAAACAATCCTAGGACATAAGAGAGTATGCTCCAATGAAGTATGTTCAGAAGTGGCATTTCAGAAAAGTTACCTACATAGTAACATCATGAAGGAGAACTGTAAGAGCAATGGACAAGTAGATCAATATAACATACAAGAAACAAGAGCAAGAAGTTCAAGGTGAAAGAGAAAATGAATTGCATGAACTAATCATTTTTTTTTTTGCTTTTTTTATTTCTATTTTTTATTGGATATTTTCTTTATTTTCATTTCAAATGTTATCCCCTTTCCTGGTTTCCCCTCTAGAAACCCCCTATCCTACCCCCCCTTCCCCTCCTTCTATGACTGCTCTCCCCCACCCACTCACCTACTCCTGCCTCTCTGCCCTAGCATTCCCCTATACTGGGGCATCAAGCCTTTGCAGGACCATGGGCCTCTCCTCCCATTGATGCTCAACAAGGTCATCCTCTGCTATATCTTTAATCATTTCTTTGAAATGTTTACATGTAAATTTGAATTTCATAAATAAATATGTAATGTAGTCATATGAAGTATAAATACGATATTTGTCTATCACTGTCTATGTTTATTTTCATTTTCTAAGAGAAGTTATTAGATGTGAAATATATGACTAAATATACAAGTAGTTTAAAAATGTGTCCCAGCTTCAGGCAGCTAGATATCTTTATTTTCAACAAAAGAAAGCTTTCGGTTTTCTCTTCCTGCTCCTCCTCCTCCTCCTCCAAATTCTCCTCCAATTCCTCCTACTCCTTCTGCTCCTCTTCCTCCAACTCCTTCTCTTCCTCTTCCTCCTCCAACTCTTCCTCCTCCTCATTCTTCTTCTTCCTCTCTCCCTCCCCCCCTCACACACACATACACCCAATATACACATAAAGACAAAAGTGTCGGTTGAGCTGAACATGAGGGTGAGCATTAGCGGTAAAGGTAAGAATGATAACTCATACTCTTATTACAAACTGCTCATGACAAAATATTACATTTTCTTTTTCTTTTTTTGGTTTTTCAAGACAGGGTTTCTCTGTATGGCCCTGGCTGTCTTGGAACTCACTCTGTAGACCAGGTTGGCCTCAAACTCAGAAATCTGCCTGTCTCTGCCTCCCAAATGCTGGGATTAAAAGAGTGCACCACCACTGCCCGGCAAAATATTAAATTTTCTTCTGTAATTTATTTCCAATCTGATATGCATTAAAAAGCATTGTAAAATATATAAAAGTACAGATAAGTAATTTGGCTCCTATTGTTCAATTTAGATCTATTTCTCAAACATATCATGAAATCTGCATTGTAAACAAATTCCAGGAGATTCAGGAAGCTGAGATTTATATTTATATAATATATATTTATAGAAGACTTTACTAAGAAAAGATATATCAATCTCAAGTGTATCAAGAAATATAGGACAAAATATAGCCAAGTCTAGAAGCTATGCTACAAGTAAAATAGAAAATAAAAACCCTGTATTTTTAGCTATAGATAAATGTATGCAAAGATTAAGAACATCCACACATTGGAGCTGTATGGTGTACACAGGGTTAAGAAAAGGCTCTCTGTACCATAGAAGCACAAGTCAGAATTTAGGCTGTTGAATGTGAAATGATGTTGTTGGGCCCTCGATATAATTAAGAACAATGTTGACTCTGAAATGCATTAAATGCTTGATTTCCCAGTCTAGCACTGTTGGGAGATGGTGGAATCTTTAAAACTTATTGAGGACCTAATGTGAGACTTCTGCAGTTTGTATAGTATGCCATAAAAGTGGCTGAAGCAAATCTGTCCCTTTGCTTACTTTGTTTTGGTTTTTATTCCATACCTATAAAGAGAGCAACTTTACTTCATACTCTTCCACATTATCCACTTCCTTGATACTGTATATGGCCAAAAATCCCAGAGGTCAAGAGAAGCAACGTACAAACCCATGAAACAAAAGAAAACTTTGATCCTTTTGAGTTGAATATCATCAGTGCTTATGAGTGCGATGGAAATCTATTGGTAAACTGGGAGCTATGACAGTTGAATTCTAAGGTTAATAATGAACTCTTTCTGACATTAGAAGTGATCAGAGAGAGAATGAATATTTATGATTATGGATGCCCCAAAATAAATGATTCAAAATATATCTCATAGGTGGCAACCCATATGTGAATGCTCTACTTCATCTTCAGTATTTTCCTGTTCCTAGGTGTTGATGGTTTCTGATCATTCATGCATGAATACAGCTGAGTTATCATATCAAAACTATACCTTGAATTTCTTCTCCTGTTCTCAAAGCTACTAAACATTCCTTTTTGTTTGTTTGTTTTGCAAATTCATATTGGGAACATCCCACATTCTCTGTGGTCTTTCTTTTAAGTCCCTTTACTCATGTCTCTGTCTACCTCATTCTAGTCTGTTCCTCCATCTCTACGAAATAGACACTCAAAGACTTTAGTCTGAAACCAGAGAGGTGTCTAGATAGTAAAGCATTCTTCAACATAAAAAGGCTGAAAATATGTAATTGGGATTCAATTATTTTCATTGACTCTGATCTTTTGGACATTTTGTGAAATAAAGACAATCTTGAACAAATTCTTAGTGCCATGTCTCAGTTTAGGGATCCTTATTCAAGGCCTTTTAGAGCAAAGAAACATGCCTTAGCTTTCTCAAAGCAGAATAACCTTTTCTACTTCTCAAAAATTACAGGTTGCTGCGAGTGCCCGAGAGATCTTTGTATCCATCAACCTATAATCTTGGGACCTTAGACTGTAATTTTCTTCTCTCCCTAAGTGAATTCACTTTTTATTTCAGCTACTCAAACTTTCCCATTTGTTCCTATGTGTGGTGTATCCTTATTCACTAGTGGAATAATTTAAACCTATTGAAATAATGTGAAAATGCATTTATAGAAAAGTAACAAAAATTTCAAAGTACTTTATTTTCATCCTTCCAACAACTGTCTTCTAAAGTTAACTGGGTATTACTAACACACTCTCTATACTGAAGAAGATGCTGGAGACTTCAGGACAGAGTTAAGTTTTCAGAATGAGGTGGTCATCATTTGTAAGCAGTAAAAGTAAAATCTAAATTTTTAAGATGCTTAATCCCTGGTCTTCTCTTAAAGCTGTCTTTTGACTCTTCTACAATTACCTCTTTATTCCACTGCCTGGGCATAGAATTCCTTCCTAACTTCTAGGATCTCTGTGCATTCAACCTAACTCAGGTCCAATGTTAAATGGTGCTTACTGCTCTTTGCATACTTCATTAACACCATCTATTCTGTGATGTCCGAGCAGTCTAAAATCCTGCATAACATGGCAGGTTTATCTGTCTTTGAAATAACTCTTAGGTTTATTCCCATCTCTCATGGTAAGTCAAATATATAAAATCTTGACTAACCTCTCATTCTTTCTCCCCTAAAAGCTGAGGTTCTAGGTGCAGAAATACATATTCTCTGACTGAAACTTGGAGCCAATGTAACTGTTCTAAGAAATAGGTCTAGCAGGGGTTTCATCAGCAAACTGAAATGTATGAGTTGTTGTTGTGGTGGTGGTGGTGGTTGTAGTTGTTTTGAGACAAGGTCACAAGTATTCTAGCTTGGTTAATTGCCCTATACAGCTATGAATGACCTTGAACTCTTGGGCCATATGGCTGTATCAGCTGAAATCAGAGTACCTTTATTTAGGCACTTGTACCTACAGAGAATTTGGAACTTTGCTGTGAGATTGTATATCCTAAAACCATTAGAAGTTATACCTGTATGGTCTTATTATCATGTTCACCCAAATGTGAGTTGAACAAGAATGACTCAAGTGAATATGCCAAGCAACAGAGAAAAGACTACAGGAAGAACTTCAGGAAACTGAGTGAAGCTGTGAATAGGAAAAGTAGGCCTCCCTAGGGAAGAAGACATCAGTTTCTTTTCCATTTTCCAGAAATCCCTGAAAGCATACAAGGAACAGTATGCTCAACAGGTTGTATTTAGAAATATAGACTCAACAGGTTATATTTAGTAATAAAGTCTCAACAGGTTATATTTAGAAATATGTATATACATACCTATACATACACATGCAAGAATAATAAATGAAAAAAAAAATGTCCACAAATTTGAAAGAGTGTAGCAACTTGTATACAGGAGGGCGTGGAGAAAGGAAAGGGAAGGGAGGAATATTGTAATTAATTACAATCTCTAGTCCAAAAAATAACAAGAAAATGTTTAGGCACTACAATGTCAGTATACTGGGGATGGAGATGTAGTTCAGTTAGAAAAGTGCTCAGTTAGCAAGTATAGCATGTATAGTACGCTGGGTTCAATTTGTATTACCAAGAGCCACATAAACTGAGTGCAGTGAGTACTTAATGTGTACATTCCTTGTTTATTTTGAAATTGGAGAAGCTGTAGTAGTCTGTGAGTTCTGTAAGTGGCATAGAGGGTAGTGTTATATTACTCACCTCTTCCCCCATCCTGGCATAATGTGAGATATATGTGTCTGTATCTCTGTCTCTGTCTCTGTCTCTCTCTCTCTCTATATATATATATATATATATCCTGCCTGGCCTGTGCAAGAAAGTCTATTCCGCACATCATGTAAATAAGAGCTAGCAGAGGTAGAGAACATCTGTAGATAGAAAAATTGCTGTTTATTTTTTTTTTAACTTGACATGTTATCTTAAGGTACGTGTCAATCACTCTATAGATGTGATAGCTTAACCATTTATTTTTAGATCTCATAATGCTCCAAATTCTCCCTGCCCTTATCGTTCTCTTCTGTCCTGCTTTCTTCCCACATGGGCTGTCTCTGCTCATTCATGCCCATAGCAAGCCTGCAGGGGAAGCTTCTTTTTTGTAAGTTTCATCATGAGCCACAGCTGGGACATAATTTGTATATTTTTTTTAATGGGGAAAGAAAAAAATAGGCCTTCCAAGTTAGAAGTTAAAAAACCTTCTCATTTGGCTTTTCTTAATTAAATGTATAATTCATGAGACACTTAGTTTAAAGCCATTGGATTCTTAAATATTCTCTCCACCTTCTATGACATTTATCTGTTATTAATAGTGGTGATGCATTCTTATTGTGATGATTCAGCAGTAACATTAGTACAGAATGATAATTGGTCCTTTCTGGAGCATTCTTGTAGCTTTTCATTGACACTATCCTCTATGATTCTATTATTATTAAAAATGGCAGTTCTACAGTAAGCAACTGAAAACTATGTCTAGCTCTCTCAAGCATGCAACCAGTCCAATTTCCCCAGAGGGCAATTGTGGATTTGACATATTTAACATCCTTATACATAGTAGTGTGATCTTAAAAATATGAAGACAAAAGTATATATGCAAACACAACCATTACAGGAAAAATATATTTTATTAGAGAAAACTATCTTTATGAAAGAGACCAAAGCAGTAAACATTGACCTTCCTACTCCCAAAAATTTATAGTGCTGCAGAACAGATCTCAAAATTGATGTCATGTTTCTTGAAGTGAAGATAGATAGATAGATAGATAGAGAGAGAGATAGAGAGAGAGAGAGAGATACACATGATATAACACTCTTTATATAATATATCTCCATGTAAATATCATATACATATATATATACACACACACACATATATATGGTGAGAGAGAGAGAAAGAATCTGTCCTGGATTTGTCTCTCTAAATCAAATTAGGTTTCTGAGTCATATGCTCCAGTTTCTAAGTCAAATGTCTCACTGTGTTATATACGTACATGAGATCTTACATGGGAGAGATGGAAGGAGGGACAGAGGGAGAGAACAATGCTCCTGTAGAGCAGAGCAGAAGGGGGTCCAGGGAAATTTGGTACCATTGAACAGTTGTACTGTGGTTTTTTCCAGTGACTTATAGATAATATTTGGGAGAAAATAAGATCAAACCACAAAACAAAATAGAACAAAATAATGGAACTAAAACTTTCTTCTTTGCCATTCCAGCTCTCTAGAAAGGCCATTCTGTGAACTACTGCTTTACAATCTCTACCCTACCTGACCAATAACTCTATCCTTTTCTCACCATTATTTTTTTGACATCTGACAGTTAACAGATACTAAAATAAGCCCTGTTTTATAAACACAACACAGCTGATGCAGTATGAATTCATAGAGTTATGGAAAAATGGATAAGACTCTCACAAGAATAAGCCAGATAAAATACCAGCATGGAAAAAAGGAAATTGGCACAAATTCTCACTTGTAGCAAGGAAGATATTCACATTTGGTAGCTGGTGGGAGAGTGCAAACCAGTTTTCTTCAAGAGAGTGACATTGGGTATATCAACAGTGCTCTAATGCAGGCCTTACATTCAGGAGTATTTGGCTAAATGATTCCACTTTTGTGAATGTGTGTGTGTGTGTGTGTGTGTGTGTGTGTGTGTGTGCTCTTTTTGTTTTCATAGAGAAAGAACATGAATTTTGGTGAGTAAGGAGGTGGGAGATATACTGTATGATTCTCAAAAAGAATAACATAAAACTAAACTAAATTCCCAATCATTCACATCTCCTTTTATCTCCTTGTTCTCTCTTTTCTGTTTCCATACCATTAACTAATAACATTTCAAGTTGCTTACACCAAAGACATGGATGAAATGTTTATTTTAAAATTTGTCATCCAGTGTTCATCTAAATTTTAAGGAAAATATTTCAATTATACTTTCTACACATACTGAAGATGGTGAATTATGATCTATTCACAGCTATCAATGGATCTAAGTCCATCATCTCTCACCTAAATATTATAACAACTGTCCAAGATGATACTATTCTCTACTAGGGAATAATAAAAATGGAAGTCAAAGGAAGTGGGTCTCCTTCCTGCTCAATGTGATTTAATATATTCTGGTCTTATTCACAAAATGAAACACGATTAAATTAAAGGCCTTAAAATGTATTAAAGTAGGATTCTGCAATTTCATTGACTCTCTTATTAATGACTTGCCCTGTCCGCATTGATGTTTCTCTTGTCTGTTCCTTCAACATTCCAAATGTGTTTTCACCATAGCTAATTCATGTGTGTGTGTGTGTGTGTGTGTGTGTGTGTATGCTTAAATTCTCTTTACTCAAAATGCCTCTCTCATATCTTTATTTTTCTTCCAAGATAAATTCTTAGAAGTAATTCTTTACCTAAAGACAAGTATTAGTAATATCTTCTATTCTCTATCCTCTGAGGTTGATTTCTCTACTTCTTAATAGCTGTTATGATTCTTATTAACTTTTCATATAATTTGTAAATTTAAAGACTGTCATTTTTCTCTACTGTTCCCCAATAATATGGAAAAATCAAAGGCACTTATTAAGTTTACAAAAATATTTACAAAGAGATTATAAAATATGCATGCTCAATAATGATTTGGGATAATGATATTATGTCAACATTGCATCAGTCTTTTGCATATTCAAAGTGCTTTAGGATTAATTAATTAGTTAGCTAGTTAATTAATTGGCTTTCATTTTGAGACTTACAGTCAGTATGTATCATAGAATGCTCTTAAAGTCACTATGAAACAAGGAGTCTTCAGCTCATGATATTCCCTCCATTGTCTCCCTCATGCTGGGTTTACAGGCATGCTTACCAAGCTAGATAAGAATGATGTATGTGTTGTGCTTTCTTCCTACCTAATAAAACAACATACTTTTATTTGCTCCAGAAAGAGAAGACACATCAATGAGGAGGAAAGGAATATGTAAATTTGCCACTTTTCTCAGTATAATTTTCTTCTCTCACTTTTTAACAACACGATTTTGAGCCTTTCCTTAGAGTGGTTTTCTACTTAAGTTAAATTGTCAACATCTTTATGATGTGAATACAAACACTAGTCTCACACAGCAGTACAATGTTCCTCCCACAGGCACAGTTGATCTGAACAACTGGCACAGTCAATGGTTCTATCTGACTAAAAGTTGGACTGTGAAAATTAAACAATAGTTCCTTTAAAACAAACAAAAATTTCACAACTTTTATAAGAAAAGGATAGAGAGTTTCATATTCTCACAGTTAAGGGGAAGATTTCCTCTGGCTATGGTGGAAACTATTATCTGTTTGAAAGATGATTTTTTATTATTTTAAACATGAATTCTTTATTGTAATTTAAAATACAAAGCTTCATATGATGGATATATAGAAATCAATTGATGTGTACATCATCTTTTTATTTACATATGTTTATGTATGTGTATGTAAGTATGTATGTATGTATGTATGCCATCCTTTCATGATCAACTTGGGGCTTTGTCTTAGAGGCTTTTCTTGTGGCTCTGAAAATTTGAGAATACTGTACATTAAAGTGCATTGCGGATGACTTGTGAAACTTTTGTTTCAAATGACTGATGCCCTCAATCAAAGATTACCCTGGGGTAAGAATTCTTGATGAAAGAATTGTTGTCTCTCAAGTTTAATTGTGTGGAAGGTCATGACTTTGGAAATCTTCAGAAGCATATTAGAAAAATAAATATGTTTACCCAACTACCAAACTGCAGTTCAAAGAATCACTACAGTGTAGTAAGGAGCTAAAGGAAAATTTTGCTATATGAAAATGGCCAAACAACATAGAAGAACACAGCTAATAATAGACATACACATTAGAGACCATGTGGAGAGAAAAACTGTCATAGTCCAGGGGGTCATTTAGGAGAAAGGAATTGATGTCCAAAGGGGATTCTCAATAAGGTTTTAAAATTGGATCTTTAACATGGTCCTTGTTATGGCTATATTACAATATTTCCACTTAAAGCTGAATTTTTGAAATATTTACAACTTTTTCATTATTTTTGCATATGTATGAGTATTTTGCCTGCATTTATTTTCAGAAAACAGTGTTGAATCCCTTAAAAGAGTAGTGAGTTCTTGTTATGTCCTGTAGATGGGAACCAGGTCTGGAAGAACTGCCAGTACTCTTACCATCTGGCCCATGAAGTCAGAGTACTGAGAATTATATGAACAAGGGAAGAATATAACCACTATGAAACTAACAATCATATATTTATAGATTTGATATTAAATGTTTCCCCATCAGTGTCCATCCAGTTAAAAGCATAGACAATGTAGTGGTGGTATAGTGAAGTAGGGGACCTTTTAGTAATAGAGCTTAGTGGAAGCTCTTAAGGTTATCGAAATTATGACCTCAAAGGTTATAGTATGATCTCATGTCCTTCCTTTTTTCTCTGTTATATACTGGAAAGAGCAATTTATAATGCCACATGGACCCTGCTTGCAGTGGAGAGCGATATAAAAGCTAAGATTCCAAACAAGTTCTTTATCTTTAAATATATATATATTTTTTTTTTCAGAGAAAAGAAGCTTACTGGTACAGATATCAGTTTTAAATGAGGCAGTATATAAAAATCATATCTAACTTTATCAAAATATTATATACTGAATATATAACCTATATCATGGTTGCTTTCAATATAAGCACATGGACTGCTTTTTTGTTTCATTGGTCCATTCTGTGATAGAATAACTTCAACATTCTTAAAATTTTCTCCATCCTCTGTCTTCCACTCTCCATCTTCCCAGAGGTATAGCCTGTCCCAACTTTTGATTAGTGTTAAATATAGGCAGAACACTTTCATAGTTTATCAATGTTAGAAATCAGCTGTATTTTATTCACTCAAAAAGAGAAACAAAAATTTCTTTACCATATCTGTTCAGCTGGCAGAAGATGATACTTTATGGTCTGTTGATGCTATCATGTTATGTTAGATTATATTTTTATAGCAGGTTAAATTTTATGCTATATTATGTTGTGTTGTAATGCTATAATTCTAAAGGAAGAAAATCTCTCATTAGAATTCCTAAACCCTGTATATACCCTCCTCATATAATCTCAAAGACAAATCAAACTACTAATCTACTGTCTTAGTTAGGGTTTTACTGCTGTGAACAGGCACCATGACTAAGTCAAGTCTAAATAAGAACAACATTTAATTGGGGCTGGCTTACAGGTTCAGACATTTTCATCAAGGTAGGGACATGGTAGCATCTAGGCAGGCATAGTGCAGGAAAGACATGAAGAGTTCTACATGTTCATCTGAAGGCTGTTATCAGAATACTGACTTCCAAGCAGCTGGGATGAGGGTCTTAAAGCCCACAGCCACAGTGACATACCTACTCCAACAAGGCTACACCTACTCCAACAGTGACACAACTTCTAATAGTGCCACTCTCAGGGTTGAGCATATACAAACCATTATATCCATGAAATTTCATACTATACAACCAAGGAATTTACTGTGCATATTTACAGCATATTGTTGGCAGGAGTAGTAGTGACATCAAAGCAGTTACATGGGAAGATCTGCACCCAATGTAGAGAATGCCTTCTGCATATTCATGTAAATGGATCTCTTTCTGTTAATCCTCTCAAAATATAAAATATATCCTTATAGATATAACCCCAGCCCAGGCCATGTACAATGAGGGCAATGTTGCATATAGATGTTTGGGAAGGGTAGATGGAATCTCAAATGAAAGAGATTAGAACCATCTCAAACCCCTTCTTTTATGAGATAATGTCAATAGTCTAGCTATGATGACCTGTGATAAGCAGGCACAGGTTATCTAATGAGAATCCCAGCTGTTCTGCTTAAATGGCTATGTGAGAGAATACTTACATTTTTATGATCCCATGTTACTACTGCACATTTACATGGAAAATCAATAAAATCATTTTCATTTCTTTCTTTTGCATTCACACACCTTCTTTGCCAGACAGACTTAGAGAATTCAAACATTATTTTTCTTGTGTTCATAGAATGTTTACTTATGAAAATCACTGGAGTTTATTTCACATACTTTTATTGTTAAGAGATGTTTTAAATATGTTGATGTGAACATACTAGATGACCACTCTAACTTATTATTATGACTTCTTCCTTAATTCAGAACTACTGGCTGTATTCCCTGTGTTAGCTGTGTGTCAACAGAAAGGCAAAAAACTAAGTTATATGCAATTTGCTCTAAACAACACCAGTCTTTATGACCTATTGTAACTATGAAGTCTATAATTTCTTTTTATGAGAGGTAATATTGATATCAGCACATAAGAATTAGAAATAATTTAGCTCATGAAAATCAACAAACTCTCACATACACCCAAATAAATAAAGCATTTTTATAACACTTGAATAAATTAAGTATAGAAGTATCACAGCTCAGCATAACTGACAAACCTGTAGCTAATGTCATGATTAGTGAGGAATAATGAAATATTCTTTCCTTCAGAACCATTAACATTATGAATATAGCCTCTGCTGTTCACAGTATAGTATGAAATGGCAGCCATGGCAATCAGGCAGGGGAAATAAATAAAACTGGAAGAAAACAAGTAAGGTTGATTTTAATTTATCCCTCTTTGAAGATCATATGATTCTGTACTTAGAAAACCCTAGAGATTCCATAAAAAACAAATCTGTCAAAGTAGCGAAAGGCAGCACACAAAAATCAATAGCTTTCTATTAAAAAAGGAAACAGATAAAACTTTTCCATTGGGAAAAATCTTAAACAAATGAACATCTGAAACTTGGGGATAAATCTACTTAAGGGAATAAAAGAGTTCTGAGTAAAATATGACAGTGAAGAGAGAAATATTGCAGAAGACATAAAAGACACAGAGACATGTTAAGATCTACAATAAAGACCAAAGAATATTCTTCCATACCTATTCTCAAAGAGGTTAAGTCACTGTTGGTGAGTGCTAAACCTATTCAGGAGGAAACTATTATGATACACAGACATCATTATGAAAATATAGCCATGGAATCATGCAGAAGATTCTCTATGAAAAAAAAAAAGGCAAAGTTTTCTTCATTCTCATCTAAGATCCTTGGTCCTTACAAAGTTCTTACTTAAATGTATTTTGTATTATCCATAGAGTTAGCTTCACAGGACTTAGAACATAACAGTGAGAGCATTTTGCTTTAAAAAAATCAAAACCTCCCTTTCTCATTAGGAGTTGACAAAGTAATAAGAGGATATCTGATTGCTCTGTTTTGTTTTGACTTTTATTGGACACGAATAACCAGTTAACTTAGAATTCTTTTACATTACTATCACCTATGATTAAACCAAGTGGGAACAGATTTTCCATCCCATCAGAAATTTTTTAATGTGATCAAAGTTCTGATGGTCCTCGTGCTTCCCTAATTTTGAGTCTCAGATTATGGCACTAGAGCAGAATTCTCTATAAGTCTAAAAGAAAATAGACACTACCAAAAAGCTTATGTAAGCTAGGTTTGTGCACTTTACAGGAATATAAATTTATGCTGAGACAGCATTGTGTGAATGCTAAGTCTTCTCTAACACTTCAGGTGAACATAATGCCATATTTGCTAGTAGTAAGGAAAAGTATATTGTTAGCTTCTAGTTAGGATTTTTCTTTTTTTTTGCTTTTTGTGCTAGCATATCACAAAGGTTATATAAAATTAAAAAAATAACAATAAAATATTTTAAAGATTTATAAATAAGATGCAGTTTGACACTAAGAATACAAATTTGTCTTTTGCCTTAAAATATCTGTCTTATTTCTTTTCATAACTCTCCAATTTTGTAATGGAGATTAGTATAAATATGTTGTAGTGGTTCATGTGAGGAGAATCTGTGACCTAGAATGCCTGCTTGGGACAACTCTCTTTTCCAGTAAAGAAAACCAAGAAGAGTGTTGGAATTTACCTCTTAGTGTAGGACAAAACATAAATAAAAATCAAAATATAATTTTAGTTTTCAATTTTAATCAGGTACTAACCATTACATAAGTAAAATTCATTTAGATATCTACCATTGTTAATAATGTTTGCCTAATACTATGCTGAGGAAGCTAATACTCAAAAAGAGTTACCTGCCTTCTACATTGCCATGAGCAGCAGATCTTAGGATCCTACCATGCACTCAGTTTCACAAAGGCCAAACACCAAGCCTGTTTACAGCTCGCAGTTTCACCTTCACATGGCCATATTTGGTCCCTAGCTAAATGTAAATACAATTTTAAATAAAAACATCGGGATGCAGAACTGTCTGTACGATTGATTGATGAATGTCTCAGGGTTTTGGTAGTTCTTCTGAGTGTATGGTGGAATGTCAATGATTGTAAGACTGTCTGTACCTCCTTCATCTTTGGATGGAGCCTAATGGAATGGCAAACACAAACTATCCATAACCTACCTCCAAAATGTGGTGGTGGGCCACAGAGGAGTACCACTCCTTGACCTTCTCGGACAGATACTGTGCTTCTGGTTTTGGTTTCAAAGTCTTCAATATCTTGGAAAACAAATAAAATAGGTTCAGAATTCCTTATTTTCAGAAGTAATCCAGAAGACTCTGAATATCATAAGAAGAACTTGTGATTGTTATGAGTAAAAGTGACTCATATTTGGCTTACCAGAATGTGTCCCTAATGGCTAATTTAACTGCAGTGATGATTCTTTCAAAAAGTCTTGCATTTCTTTCTATCTTCCTTTTTCATATAATTCAGTACAGTCTGTGATAAACATGTTAGTTAAGACTACTAACAAAATACTTTCTTTTGTTCTCTCAGAGAGTTTACTCAACAGATTGTACTATAAGCCTAGTACATATTTACTATGTCCAGATGTAGTTTGTCTAAGAGGATATGCAGCCAAAATGCTGAAATCTAATATCTTAAGTTATCAGCTGCCATGTAATGGTTAGTCAATGTCTTCAATTTAAGATATATTGGCACAGAGACAAAGATGCTATGGACAGAACCAGTAAAACAGAAAGTTAATTCTGTATTTTCTCTACATCAATTCAAAAAGCTGATTCTTGAACTTACGTGACATGTTGTGATTTTCTTACATCAAGGAACCCTAGGAATTTTAAAGATGAATAAAATCTTCATAAGCCATCTAGTTAAGGTGTAAATTTTTCAGTATTCTCAGAAAAAAGTCAGTTAGCCTCCAGCAATGAGCCAATGTTTAATCCCCTATGAACATCAATGGCTTCCTTGGTAAAATAAATTTATCCATTCATTCGTTCATTCACTCATTCATTCTGTGAATGAATCACCTTGTAAAAGGCAGGAATGATGTTTAAGTAAAGAAAGTATATTTGTAAGAATAACAGAGGATCACAAAGGCCTGTCTCACTGGTTATCTAATAAGAAAATCAAAAGAGTTGTAGAAAAAAAAAAGTATATTAATAACAAAAGGCGACCACCATTTTGAAGCAGAGCCTGCCATTTATGAAGATTTATTCTCCATTCTTTTGTAGTGGTAGAGTTGGAATCAAATGTATTTCCCCTACTGATATATTTTTCAGATTTCTTTGTAGCACATATACCAAACAAAAACAAACATGTGTTTGAAAGTGCATCTCTACAAGTATTTATGCTTCCTTTTCACTCAACTTTACTACCTCTTAACATGCCAATAAAATTGAAACCAATTCATTCAGAAGCTATATTTTAGACATGAAAGAAAGGAACTATAACAATATGGTAAGAGCCTATTACTGAAGACAACCCTCAGGTTGGTTACAGAAATAGAGAAATCAACCTTGACCTGATCAGGCAACTCTTCTTCCTAGGTGCCTTGTGTGGCCAGGAGGTACTTTGAAGACAGTTAAAGAACAAAAGATACCACTTAGCAAAAGAAAACAGTATGTTTCTCCCTTAAGACCTAAGATATTTTTAGTTATGGGTTTTGACCAGGGTTTTAGTACCTGGCATGAAATCATCTGTGTAGAGCATGCCTCATATTTAACTGAAAAACAATTAGTTATTGCACAATTACCATAATGTTATTGTAGCAATAAGTTGCTTTTGCCTGAGTGTTTGACACTGTGGCATGAAGTATCCAGTGCTGCATTCTCAGCAAAGTTGTGAAGTTGTGCTTCTTTCAACTTTGGTCAAAGAAGTTTCTTTGTTAATGGGTAGTGGTTAATGCAAAAACCTTGTTAAGGGCAGGAATGTTATTTAAGCACAGAAGGTATATTTGTAAGGATAACAGAGAATCAAAAAGGCCTGAGTCACTGTAATTCTGCTGAGTAATAGGAAAACCAGTAGACTTGTAGAAAAAACAAAGTACTTTGCTAACAAAACACAACCACCACTTTGAAGCAGAGTATAAATAACTCAAAACTCTTTCTTGTAGGTGGTCATATATCAACCTTCCCGTGCAGTGCAAAGCTTAGAGAACATTATGGAAGAGAGGTGGAGGATAACAAAGACTTGAAGACTTCTTGAAATAACATGGCTGTTACACATCAGATCACAGCATTATGATTACCCACACAATATCAACATGGTAATAATTCCAGCATGGATTGGGGAGCTACTGATATTCAATGCAGATGAGGTAAGGAAGAATCACAGTACTTTAAGGATTGGCTATTGGTAGTTGGCTCATTACCCAGTGGATGGCCACACATACATACATACATACGCTCATGCAGATTGTTAACTGGGTTCTATCCATTATTAATAAAAAAAAAATAAGAAACTAAAATAAAGCTGACTAAGAGATGGGTTGGGAGCTTTAGGAGGAGATGGATGGTGGTGGTGATGGATGGATATTATCAGTATATATTGTATAAATGCATGATACATTAAAATTAGTTTGATTACTTTTAAAAGTTGGCTGTATGACTCAGAACCACAAATAAAATTATAGTGTGTTGGAAGCATTTTTAGAATAATCTCTTTATTATTGTATTTTAACCTTTAAATCTTAGGCACCCTTTAAAGGAAATGAAGAAAATACATATCTGCCAGATAATATGAGGACTTAAATTTGGCTATATAGGGAATGGGAAGCCATTGCTTTCATTAAAAAAATAAATGGGACTAAAATTTTAAATGCATAGATTTCATATTACAGAGAAACCACTGCTATAATTAGATTTAAGGTTGTAAAATTTGTATATATAAATAGTCTATGCTGAAATACAAGGGAAATACTTGATTTAAGGAAATAATGAATTATTACAGAAATTGTGCCCACTTCTGTTACTTAGAAATGCACAGAAGATCTATTTGAGAAAAGCATAAGATGACATGGGTGGTGGTGTATACCTTTTATTTGATGGGCAAAAATACCATGGAAGAGGAATCACAAGATAGACGTGGCTACTAAACATCCCTGTCTAAATTAAAATACATATTTTTTTAATGTCACATTGTCAAAAATAGGAAAAGCTGTATTTCTAAATATATCTATACCACTATTGAATTACAAAAAACAATATAAAACCTAGAAATGAGCAGCTCACTAAACTGCTATAAAGTATCATAGAAATAGATATTTTAAAATTGTATATAGCACAAGTGTAACTGAGGTGTATCAATTCCTCTGCGAATATTTTATAAACATAGTGTATATGACCGAGAGTAATTTTTGAGGTTTACACCTCATCATAGTGTGATCTGAAAAGTTATATTTGTTAGACAAATATGAGAATATAGTAGTGACAAAAAGTCCATGAAACACTTCATCCCTTGGTGGGGAAAGCTACCACCCAGATATGTAAGACAAAGATTTGTCAGCAATAACCATAGAAACAGATATGAAGTGACACTCCAATTTTTGAGGTGAGCAATTTAGCAAATATGTTTCTAGATTCAAATACTGAAAATATGTACTTTTCAGAGGTTGAAAGACAATCAAATAGGAAGAAGGGTGAGAAAAAATAAAGAGAAAAGAGAGAATACAGAATACAGCAATAAAGATGTAGAAAAAAATAGAAAGGAGTTGTTGATCATACGTGACCATGGCAAGGGAAATTCATTGGCATTTTGGGACAAAGTCATGTAGAAGAGGGATTGTGGCTCAAAGGTGTACAAATCAACTCTTTGGAGCTGACTGGGAACAAGAGGGAAGATTTAGGAAGAACATAGGTTTTGGAAACTATAAAGAGAATAGTTATCAGATGACATGTGGAAAGACCATTCTTTGTAAGAAAATAGAATCAGGAGAATTAATCTTGTGTTGTAAATATAATATGAACTGCAGGATATTTGCTGATTTGAATAAAGAGCTTTAGATATTGACTCCAAATCTCTTGATAAGTCTGAAAAGAATTTGTATTTGCTACGTCATTTGAGAGGACAGGGAATTTAAGAAACATCTACACAGTGCATTTACTATGTAAATTGAATGAAACTAAGAACATAAGAAATAGAGAGTGTGGCTGGTGTGGCACCAGAAGGAAAGAGAGAGAAGATCATTGTATTTCTATCAACATTACGTCCACATACACTCATCTGCATATGCAATGAGTGCATTCCAGCTTCCAGATAGTTACATTTGTACAGGTAATCTCTGTTTAAAGCATCTGTAGTTCACCAATTTTTTACTACAATATTTCCAAAATAAATATGTTTTGCTTTTCAAGATGTAAAGTGCTGGACTGGGAAAGAGAAATGAATGAAATACTACGTGTATATTTAGCAATGCATCTGTTCTTGACATCTTTTTTTCTGAGTATGATTATGTGCATGGCATGTATGTTTCTGATAATGGGCAAATGTGTGTGAGTGTGCACATGAAGGCTGGAAGACACACTCAAGTGTCACTCTTCAGGAACTATCCTTATTGGCCTTAGCTTACCTGGGTGAAGGTTGACTAGCCAGCAAGACCTGGTAATCTGACTATATCCTTTCCAGCGATGGGATTACAACTTCCAACCATCACTCCTGGCTTTATTTACAGGGTTTCTGGAGATGAATTCCAGACCCTCCTGCTCACAAGCCAACTGTTTCATTGATGGAGCCATCTCTCCAGCACCTGTTCCAGACTTGTAAAAATGAAGATTCCCCAAAATGGAGTCTAACGATCTCCTATAATTAAACCCTTTTTTTTCATTTGCTGATCAATGGTCATGAGCTGCATGGTAGCTGAGAATCTGGCATGCTGGGCATGTATTTTGTGGAGTATTAGTAATCCAATCCATTCTATTTCCTCTTTAGTTAAGGTAAAACTGAAGTGGTCAGATGTATTTTGGTGTAATCAGTATGAAATCATACAGTTAATGTCATAGGTCAGTGGAAAACACTTGACAAATAGTGCAAGAGTGCTGGGTTCAATATCCAGAGCAGAATAAATAAAGTTGTTGGCTTAACCTGTGATTTCTTTAAGACTTGGCTTTGCATCATTTTGAATGAAAAGCTCCTTAACTATATTTCAAGACTGAAATCCAATAAATAGACCTTGAAGTTTCTGTATCTTGTAGACCTAAGAGGTAGCTAATCTAAGAATGCTTTTATCCTTCTTCACTATTATATTTGGCAGGTATTATTAAATTATTATAGTGCTTTTTAGTGGTCACAGAAAGTAAAACACTGTCAAAGTGAGTAATGAGAACCTGGGTGGCATGGTATTAGGAAGCTCTAGGTTGGTATCACATTGTCACCCCCTTACTTCCAGAAACATGAGTCATGTTTCCAAGTGTTAATCAAAAGTCTTTATAAGCATGTTTATAAGATCCCTGACACCTAACCATTGTTTTCACTTCCAGGTAAATGGTACCTATTGCTAGCATCATTTCTCTGGGATCTTTGTGATTACAATGGGTTTCTATTAGCTGCCATGAAGGAAATCACCTTCTCTTCAAAGTCACACAAATCTTGCTAGCTATGAAAATGTAGCTGTTGCAAAATGTGACGATGAATTAATTCATAATTCAGATACTAAAGCACTTTGATGGCATATATATCATAGTCAAGATATAATTTTGCCTTATTCACATTAAGTGCTCCCTCACAAGAATATCCTTTTTAGTCAGATATAATTTTCTGTATTGAGTCTGTATTTCAAATATCTTTCTGCCAGCTTGAAAAAAATCACAATTTAGTTAAGATAAGTTGTGAGGCAAGAACCAAGGAATTCATGAAGATCTGTGAGCTTCCAAAGAATATTTTCTTTGCTTTGTAATACCTTCAAAAAGTTTAGATTTATCTTTCTCCAAGAAGAGGTCAAGAAAAACTATCAATTTCTATTTTTGCATTATCATATATTTTTAGCTTAAGAAATTGTTTTCGCTGTTAGGTCACACACTGAGATTGCCTCAAACTCTATAACATTTTGAGATATTCCATAAAACATAAAGGTGACCTGCATAGGCTGTCCTTGTGTTCAAGGTTTAAGCCCTGCAGTGCTGGTTGCAGGTAAAGACCTCAATTGTTGAGGTTACTTTCATTAAGCTATTCTGATGACCATAGCTTATAGGGCCCTGTGGTTTTATTGCCGTTTTTCCCCCCTTTGGCAGAAACATAAGCAAAAATGCAGTCACAAACAAGGCTCTGTTCCAAAGCCCAGCAGGAAGTACCCAAAAATGTCCCATAAAATGAGCTTTAAAGAATTACTTGGCCATATGCTCTCTCCATCATGGTACAGTAGAGGGACAAGGGACACACACACACACACAAAAATGTACTTAAAATGAAGTCCACACAATGTTAAGTATTCCAATATTCAATTGGAAGGAGAATACATGTTTGCAGCTGTCACGTTTAGGAATGTATCTCAGCTTAATTAAAGCAAGAAATTGTGCCTTTGATGCCAAGGCCTGAGGATCACATTCAGAAGAGATGTTGGCAGTTCCAGCTCCTGAGAATGAAGGAGGCCAGTGACTTGCCAAGTCTCATAAGTTTGAAGGAAGTTTGTGAGTACCCAGAGTCCATCAACCAGAATAGTGAAGAGAACACTTCAACTTTTGAGGATAAAGGAAAATACATATGTGCCAGGAAAATGTGCACATGAGATGCAAAGATGAGTTTTTAAAACCTCTGAATAGTGTTGAGTGAAACTCAATTGTGCACATGTGTGGTGTGTATACTACAAGCAAGCATGTAGAGAATAGAGGACAACTTGTGGGAATCTAGTCTTTCCTTCACCAAGGTTCCAGGGATTAAAAGCAGACTGTGAGCCTGACAGCAAGTGCCTGTACTCCCTCAGCCATTTTGTGGTTCTATGATTCATTTTTGAATTTTAATAGAAATACTTTCACATCAACAATAAAAAATAGAAAGAAATTTTACTTGGAATTCTAAATGAAATCGACACCAGAAGCTCTTAAAATAGGGTCTTACTTCCTACTTAGATATTAGCATTCCAGGTTTGTGTCTAATATCAAGTTTTAGCTATTGCTTCTTTTACGGGATTTGACAATAGCATTGCACTTTATTAGGTTATGTCATGTTATGTTACTGAGTTAAGCTAGGAAACACAATAATATCAGGAACAATGTAACTGAGAATATAGCATCCAGAGAAGGAGAGCAGAAAATGAAACTAGGCTAAGCGAGATATTTTTGTATGGCACTTAATAAAAGTCTGAGAAAATTAATAATAGAACTAAAATCTTCTCCTTATTCAAACCACCCAAGAAATAGGAAATAAAGGAGAAGTAAAGAAGTATGGAGAGATATGAATTCAGACTTGAGAGTTTTAAATAGTTTCTTGCTTTCTTAATTCTGAATAGTCCCTGCAGTTATATCTGGAAATTCTGCGAGAGCAATACTGAACTAAGGGACTTTTCTTGGTATCTTTCAGCACTTGAGTTTTGCTTGGTAAGGTATCTGTATTTCACTGCTCAGCACAATGTTTTTGCCTTAGGCCAAAACAAAACACTTATCTTCAACCTGGGAGCCGCATCATGAAGGTGAGAGATGTTCAGGAGTCCTGTTTACCCCAGTGCATGTTTCAACACTGAAACTTCTTCAGACAGATTCTCAAAGGGGGAAAGAGTATTTGATTGCTGGAAAGCAAGGAGCTGGAGAAAATAAATCTCTGCAGTTAATGTCAGATCTAATGGCTTCAAAGAGACAAATAATTGAAATTGCTTTTAAGGTGTGGATCAAGAGAGAAACTGAGCAATGTCTCAGGTTTGGGAGCAGATTACAGAGTCTGTCTGGGGGAAGGTATAGTAAGAAAGGGAATTTAGACTGGCTTCCAAGTACAGACATTTTAACACACAGGTACGTGGATATAAATTGTTATTTTCTTGTATACTTTAGAAAGTCAGTGCAGACGTCCTAAGTTTTGATTTATGGAAGGAGTCAGATTATATATATATATATATATATATATATATATACATAAATATAATATTCTTATATATAATAAATATGAATCCCTTTTCTCCTGAAAGACAGTAATGGGAACAAAGGGATATTGAAGAAAGAATAGGTATACACAACAAAAAACAATAGCTAGAGAGATTTAAGACCTTATGTACAAAATATTTTGGGCTAAAATGTTTGAATTCCACCTTAATAAATGAGTAAGATTGGTACTGGGCATTGTTGGTGCATGCCTTTAATCCCAGCACTTGGGAGGCAGAGGCAGGTGCTTTTCTGTGAGTTCTAGGCCAGCCTGGTCTACAAAACAAGTTTCAGGACTATCAGGAATATTATACACTGTCTCAAAAACAAATAGACAATTAAACAAACAAACAAACAAAAAATGAGTAAGACTGACATAACCCAAGCCTGAGCTATCAAGTTACTACTGTGGGGGCATTGCATCTTCAGGCTCTTGATTAAAACAAGAGCCAAGTTCAATCAATATAGTTCATGTCGAGAAACAAACAAGGATTCAGAAATGTCAGAGCACCTGAGATGGATCTAAAGTCTGTAATATGGCATCCTTCTGTCCCCTTAGGAGTTAACATAAATTCATACAAAAAATACGCTTGGTTGATGGGCTTGTTTGGAAATGGGCTGGTAAGGTAATGGCATTGATGCCACGACTGAGACATTCCAGTTGACATCTGCGGTGCAGAACATCATACATTAGAGAGCATATGCCACGAACTATACTCATGCAATCTTGTCCTATCACCTAGGAGTCAAGGAGCCTTTACACCTCAGGTTCCTTCTCAGTTCAGTGTGTACCAGTCTCAGATGCATTGCTGGGCATTATGAGGATTCATTTTCCATCCTCATGAGAGTATGTAGCCCATGGCAGCTATTCTGACATGAATAAGAAAGAAGATAAAGGGAATGCTTACAGTGTTAAATTAAAATATTCTGTACATATTTAATGGTGATTACATGGGTGTGGACATACACACAAGTTAACAAGTGTAATAAAAATAATCTACAAATAAGTGTAAAGCCAATTGACTGGCTTTCTGGTTTTCTGGCAATGATAAATTGACACTTTATTATTGATAAATTGATATTATCAATTGAATTTATTTATTGATAAATTGATACTTTATTATTAAAGTAATAAAAAATAATCAGAGGAGAAGACCACTATATTCTTCTCTAGTAACTCAGCATCTAGATTTTCAAAGAGAGATGACTGTAATAACTAGAACAAGTAAAAGCAGTTGCAGTTGCTAAGAGCTCTCTTATAATACAGATGGACAATTACATATGCTTTACTGTAATATCTTACGAATGATGATAATAATTGTTACACACATGAAAAAAGAAAAAGAACAAGGGAAGTCCTACCCATGGACTATCCTTCCTTTTGAACCACAATTTTGAATATCACCTTCAATTAATAACAGATGAGGGGCTACAGAGAAGGCTCACTGATTAAGACTGCTTCCTGTTCAACCAGAAGACCCAAGTTAAGTGCCCAGCACACAAGTCAGGGAGCTGCAAGTGACCTATGACTTTGGCTTTATGGAATCAACAGCCACCTGTGAAGACACACATAAACATGTGACATACCACACAAACGAGTAAGCAAATTAAAATACAGCTTAAATAAATCAATTTGAGAAAAACCAAAAGGAAGGGAGTTTTGATAGTGTAGGGTAATTGGAGATGCCAATTTATCTAAAATGTTAGCATAGAGTTGCTGGATTGATGAATTCGAAAATAATATATGCACATATATTATTCTTATATACACTTTTTATACATATATACACAGTATATATAATATATAATATATGCCTGAAAAATGGGCTTTACACAGCTCCTAGTTAATTTTGTGTAAAGCTCATTGAAAGGATTAAATGGTCAGTTCACAACTGTTGAACCACAAAATGTATCCAAATGTGCCCCATATGATGTTGATTGTTAGCAGATTAACAAAAATTTTTTTAACATAACTTTTCTCCACTTTTAAAATGGAGTAAATTCTCACATAAGCCTCAAATGAATATAATATTGTCTTCGTAAGGGGCACAGCATTTTTTAACCTTACCTTTAATTGCTTGCACAAATCACCAATTTTAAGAACTATCTGATTACACCATTCCAGATCCTTAGAGAATAATCACAAATACTGTGGAGGGTAATAGTCAGTACAGTGCTTCTCATGAGCCATCCTTAACAATTATCAGAGCTCCATTTCTTGTAATCACTGTTTAAATCTAAGGATAGTCATAGGACTGGATCAGAGGGTATTATGGATGCTATGAAGTAGAATCAAAGGAGGTGACGGATTCTAATTCTATGGTGGATGAACAATCCTTAAGTACCACCCTAATAAGATGCTGAGAAAATTTCAATGGGGTTTTGGTTTCATAGCCTTTATCTGTGCTATGTTTGAACCACACATTTTCTTGAAGCCTGAATGTGTCTTTCTTTGCTGCCTTCCAGTAGCTAGCTGAAATATTCTGTGCATCAAGATGTGCCTGAAGCCCAAAGCATATGAATCTTATTCCAAGCACAGCCACACCATGTTTTATTTTATTCCTGTTTTATCAACTTGACACAAATTGTTAGACAGAGGGTCATTGAATCCCCACTGGCCAGAAAAACCATCTATCTCAGTTGGAAGCTGAAGCAACCTCTTAGCTTAGTGTTTGAGTATCCAGAAAAAAAAAAAACCCTAGAATGCTCCTCTTCATAGTCATAAGCTTTGACTTTGTGTGAATGTTCACTTTTCCCATATTTTGTTGTACAAGAGGAACAGTGTCACTCTCTTTTAAGTCAATAAAGTCTGGAGAGACTCCCTAGGGCTATTTGTGCATCCAAGGATGGGAAAATTATATAAGCATCACTCAAGTGTACTTGAGAGTAGGTTTAAAGTCAGCATCCTCAGGCAGATAAACCATAGGAGGGAGAATATAGCTCAGACACTGTGTCATCAGAGGCTATGCTTTCTAACTGAGTGTTTAAAGATTCTATTAAGGAATCTCTTAATGCTGGAGAAAAATGTATCTTTCGTGGTCTCAATGGACAATATTCACCAAACCGAAGGACAATGTGCATCAAATACATGAAGGCTTATAGCAGGATGGGAGGAGAGCCTTTACTGAGCTCCTTATGGTTCTTTGAACTTTATAAAGAAAATGGAATGTGAGAATTTGTGATTCCTATTATAATTATAAACATCATTTTCCATAAAACTTAAGTAATTTTCCCAAGGCAGTATGGTTAAACAGGAATAATATAATGACCCCTATCTACCTCTGGTCTAAGACATGTTCATACACCAGGACACCACTCTTCCCATCCTTGCAAAACAGTAGTGAAAATAATGAGACAGAGATGAGGGAACAAGCCTTAATTAAATTATCAAGTTATCTGATAAACAGTATAAGTCCTATCCCTTTCTAAAATACAGTGTAGCTAAAACTGGTCCTATTTGGAGACAAAAAGGGTCAGAATGCCCATGGCTTGCCAAGAGTCAAATAGAATATGGCTAAAAGTTCACTCACTGCTAGATATCATGGAAGATTATCAACACATAGGGTGGAACAGTTGGTTCAGGTGGTTCACTACCAGACAATGTGCCTTTCCGGAAACAAGAGCAAGAGCATCCTCTGTACCCTCTGATCCTTTTTTCTGACTTTCCAGTAGTTAAACATGGTGATTGATAGGGAAAGAGGCTCAGATATTTGGTAAAAGTGTTCCATGGGAACCACGGGGACCACTGTATCGACTATGCCCTTCAGTTAGACCTTTACATTTCTTTTTTTTCTGGTTATACTTTATTTACATTTCAAATGTTTCTCCCTTACCAGATCTCCCCCTTGGAACTTCCCCATTCCCTCCCCCATCCCCCTGCCACTATGGGGGTATTCCCACACATACCTACCCACCCACTCTCGTCTTCCCTCCTTGGCGTTCTCCTATACTGGAGGATCTAACACCCTTAGGCCCAAGGAACTCTTCTCCCCCAGATGTCTAACAAGATCCTCCTCTGCCGCATATGTGGCCAGCACCATGGGTCTCTCCATGTGTATTCTTTGGATGGTGATTCAGTCTCCAGGAGTATCGAGGGGTCAGGCCAGTTGCCACTGTTGCTCCCCCCCTGGGGCTGCAAACTCCCTCAGCTCCTTCAGTCCCTTTTCCAAGTCCTCCATGTGGGACCTCACACTCAGCCCTACAGTTGCTGCGAAGTGACTCCTAGGTATTTCAATCTTTTGGGCTAATAACGACTTATTAGTAAATGCATACCATGTTCATTCTTTTGTGACTGTGTTACCTCGCTCAAGTTGATATTTTCAAGTTCCATCCATTTGTCTGCGAATTTCATGAAGTCATTGTTTTTAATAGCTGAGTAGTATTCCATTGTGTAAATGTACCACATTTTCTGTATCCATTCCTCTGTTGAGAGACATCTGGGTTGTTTCCAGTGTCTGGCTATTATAAATATGGCTGCTATGAACATAGTGGAACATGTGTCTATATTACATGTTGGAGCATCTTCTGGGTATATACCCAGGAGTGGAATAGCTGGGTCCTCAGGTAGTATTATATCCATTTTTCTGAGGGACCGCCAAACTGATTTCCAGAGAGGTTGTATCAGCTTGCATTCCCACCAGCAATGGAGGGGTGTTCCTTTTTCTCCACATCCTCGCCAACATCTGCTGTCACCTGAGTTTTTGATCTTAGCCATTCTGACTGGTGTGAGGTGGAATCTTATGGTTGTTTTAATTTGCATTTCCCCGATGACTTAGGATATTGAGCATTTCTTTAGGTGCTTCTCAGCCATTCGAGTTTCCTCAGTTGAGAATTCTTTTTTTAGCCCTGTTCTCCACTTTTTGATAGGGTTATTTGGATCTCTGGAGTCTAGCTTCTTGAGTTCTTTGTATACACTGGATATTAGCCCTCTATCAGACTTAGGATTGGTAAAGATTTTTTCCCAATTTGTAGGTTGCAGTTTTGTCCTATTTACAGGTCCTTTGCCTTACAAAAGCCTTGAAATTTTATGAGGTCCCATTTGTCATATCTTGATCTTAGAGCACAAGCCATTGGTGTTCTGTTCAGGAACTTTTCCCCTGTGCCCATGTGTTCAAGACTTTTCCCCACATTCTCTTCTATTAGATTCAGTGTATCTGGTATTATGTGGAGGTCTTTGATCAACTTGGACTTGAGCTTTGTACATGGAGATTGGAATGGATCAATTCACAATCTTCTACTTATAGACTGCCAGTTGAACCAGCACCATTTGTTGAAGATGCTGATTTTTTTCCACTGGATAGTTTTAGCTCCTTTGTCAAAGATCAAGTGACCATAAGTGTATGGGTTCATTTCTGGGTCTTCAATCTTATTTCATTGATCTACCTGCCTGTCACTGTACTGATAACATGTAGTTACTACTCCTCTGTTGTACAGCTTGAGGTCAGGGAGGCTGATTTCCCTAGAAGTCTTTCTATTGTTGAGAATTGTTCTTGCTCTCTTGGGTTTTATGTTATTCCATATGAATTTGAGAATTGCTCTTTCTAAGTCTATGAAGAATTTAGTTGGCATTTTGATGGGGATTGCATTGAATCTTTAGATTGCTTTCAGCAGAATGGCCATTTTAACTATATTAATCCTGCCAAGCCAGGAGCACGGTAGATCTTTCCATCTTCTGAGGTCTTCTTCAATTTCTTTCTTCAGAGAATTGAAGTTCTTGTCATACACATCTTTCACTTGTTGGTTAGAGTCACACCAAGATATTTTATATTGTTTGTGACAATTGTGAAGGGTGTCATTTCCCTAATTTCTTTTTCAGTCTGTTTATCTTTCGAGTATAGGAAGGCTACTGATTTGCTTGAGTTAATTTTGTATCCGGCCACTTTGCTGAAGGTGTTTATCAGCTGTAGCAGATCTCTCCTGCAGTTTTTCGGGTCACTTACGTATACCATCTTATCATCTTCAAATAGTGATATTTTGATTTCTTCATTTCCAATTTGTATCCCTTTGACCTCCTTTTGTTGTCTAATTGCTCTAATTAATGCAGTTCTCCATGATTTAATCAGATAGCTTTTAAAATTGGTGACTTGTGTGAGGCATGATAGATAGGCTTAAAGATTAAAGGAACATGTGAGTATGTTGCTCTTCTGTTTCTCAAAGGAAAGGTACTGAGAGTGAGCTCTAAGTGACCTTTTAAATATATACACTCTGAGTTTAAAAAAGTTTTGTTCCATTGACTTCTGTTTGAAATTTATCACAGAGTGCAATGAAAATATTTTAGTTTTGTATATTCCAGCTACTTTTCTTATCACTTTGAAAAAATATCTGACTGAAATAACTGAAGGGAGGAAGGACTGATGTCAACTCATGATTTAAATGCACGTAGTTAACTAGAGTGAGAAGGTGTGGTATCAGTGACACTGTGATGTTGCAACATATGGCTGCAAATCTTCTACTCCTCACTTGTGCACGGCACAGGAAGGTGAGATGGACAAAAAGAAGAGATAGGCTATAAATCTCAAATTGTGTCACCTCAAAGGTCTACTTCCTCCAACTGGACTTACTTCACATAGCTTGTACAATCTTTTAAAAGAGCTTCACCATCTAGGGACCAAGTAAGCATACTGGGTACATATGACCTCAAAATCACTTGTGTTTTACATTTGTGTTACAAAATAACATTGTGTTTGAGACTAACTTTGGAATATAATTAATCTGTTACTTAAAGTGTTCCTTTTTGTTGTTCTCTGATGGTCCTAGTGTCTGATATATGAAGCATAATCAAAAAATACTATTGGAAAGAGGATTATATTAAACTTAACATTTCAATTCATTATAACTTTGTAGTTTAATAATATGACACAGTAATATAAATAACTTGTTCAATATCTACTGTTAAATGACCTTAAATAAATTATATCTCATACAGATTTAGTCTATTTAAATGGCATGTTGTTTAATTTTTGTATCTATATTTTAAGCTATTTCTTTCTTTCTTAATTTATTTAGGGAATTGTTTACATAGTCAGTTGACTTACATTATCAACTCAGAGCCAAAGATGACCTAGTATTCAAAAGTACTATTTATTACAGTATCTTCGTGCTTCTTCCTTCCAGCTGCTGAGAGTACAGGTATGCATCAATATTGGCAGTTAGTTCAAGTGAAAGGATGTTAGACATTTCAAAAAGCTCAGGAGAAACTTCAGAGCATAAAAGGCATCTCTAATATCTGGTAAGCAATTCTTAGTTGCCAAATTTATTGAGCAATTCCTATTTGCCAAGCACTGCCCTAGAATCAAATATCCAGCAATAAACCTAGGAAACAATTATGATTATTCTTTTATGGCAAACGGATGCTTCTCTAATTTATGTCACGTGCCACACATGGAGCTTCCTGAAGCTTCACCTTAAATTTGAAATATCAGTTTTCTTATTTTTTTCAAAAAACAGAGAATATAATGAATTATGGAAACTCATCAAGTTTGTTTAATTTCCTAGAATTATCATTTGAAGCATAAAATGGTATGGAGACATTCATGGTGGTGGTTATCCAGCAAAAATGTCAGACAGATAGGGAAACTCTGTGCAGTATTCAGCAATTTGAATATGTGGCAACATCAAACATCTGTCCTGAATGCACATTTGGTACTACAGATCTGATAGCATAAAATATAAAGACTTCACCTCTACGAGGCACCCTGTTGTATAGAAAGGACTTATGGAATGCCTGGGTGTCTTGAGTGTGAGTCCCCATTTCCAAGTATCAGGAATACAAAGCAATATACCCATAAAAACATCAACAAAAATGTTTTTGAAAAAACGTTCTCTTGCTTGTCACCACAAAGTCACTTGAAAGCAGGGAGCCAATTTGTATTCAAAAGCTTCTTTTTCTATCTGAAAATGGAATATAGGCGTTTTCACTAAATTGCATCTCTAAAAGAAATGGACAGGGTCTGATCTGCATTGGCTTAAGGATATTTCTGCCTGAAGACAGAGGAATGGCCTCGTTGACCCTGAACAATTTTTATGCCTCAAACCTTGGGCATTTTTCTTCTAAATTTTTAGTTCAAAGTAATTTTAGTTTAGATCATTCAAACATGGGATTTTCCTTACTCCTCAAAAGATGAAGTGATTTTAAAGTACACTTTGATATATGTGTGAGATTGCTTATTCTTGTGTATGAACATATAGGTGAATGTATATATAATAAATTATAGCTAATTACATATATTCTAATATATACGTAATAAAATTTGACTTAATTTCTAAACACTTTAATAGGTATTATACCAACAACTTTCAATAATAACCTTTGAATTTAATTTATATGTATTTATGTACATATATGAGGGTTAGTGTGCACACATGAATTTAAGAAGAGGATAGAAATCATGCAAATTTATGAGGTTCCTCTTGTAATCTTGAGATACTAGGAAATGTACTCAGGTACTTTGCAAGAAGAGCAAGTGCTCTTAACTATGGAGCTATCTCTCTAACATGCTCAAAATTCTCATATATATAAGATTTCAAAATCCATATATATTCCTCTAATTACATAAATATAAAAATCCTTACTCAGAACATAAATGATCAAATTCCCACAGCCTCTTATTAGAGCCAGATTTTGACATCCTATCAATTTTGACCATAGATTATATCTCTTTTGATCATTTCTTACTGACTTTATTCATTATCATCTTCTCTCAGACTTGACAGTATACTTGTGACTAATTTTATAAACATAGAAATTAGAACAAATAAATTAGATTGATATTATTTAAATAATAATAATATTATTATTATTTAAATAATATCAATCTAGCAGTGAATATTAGCAGGAATGTATGTTATAATTCATTTTAATATAAAAAAATAAAATCAAAATGAAAATTAAATTAAATAGAAAAATGAAAATTATATATGGCAATATTTCACAAATGTTTTATAGCATCTTCATCCCTATTAACTAACTTGAAACACATTGCAGTGGGGTGATTTTAAGTGTTGTCCTTGTTGTAAGGCTGCCCTTCTATCAATCCCTAACAAGTTCTTTGATCTTTGCCTATTTCCAGTGAGTTATGGCAGCTTTATAATGGAACTTACTTTTGGTTTTACTAAATGTTCTAGGAAATGAGACTCAGTGGACTTTTTAGTAGACCCTCAATAAAGAATAGATGTCATCACTGGAAAATAAAACATTTGTGAAAAATTCTCTAGAACTATCTTATAACCCATGAGCCAAATCTAGTACCTTAGTTGCTTTTTAAAAACAGGATCATTGGAATATAACCACACCTCTTTATTTAATATCACTAAGGACTGACTTTACCCTGCAACAATGTATCCATGTAGAAGAAAGTTTTCTGTCTAGTCTACTGCTTTGTTCCTTCAGACTAACATCTTAAGAGTCCTAGTTTCATTTCTATCCCTGTGATGAATTTTCAGTGCAAAAAACAGCTTAAGGAAGAAAGTTGCTTTGATTTGTTTTGGTTTTTCAGCCCACATGTCTAAGAAATTGAGTAGGAACTTGCAACATGTATTAACATCATATTTATAATCAAGAGTCTTATGCCCACTTAGGCTCAGCCCCCAACTGTACTGTTATAAGGTCCAGTATTCAAACCCAGGGAATGGTGTTGGGCACAATGGGCTAGGTCTTCCAACATCCATTAATTTAGTTAAGACAACCACCTCCATTCATATGTCCATTGACCACCTTGAAGTAAACATTTCCTCATTGATACATTGATTAAATCTCTGGTGATTTTAGATAGTGTCATTTAAACAGTTGAAGCTTACCAACCATAAAGCCAAAGCTTTCTGAAGAAGGAATGGCATTCCCAGCAGATAAAAGGTGGCTATTTAGTAGAGGAGAAAAAATCTTAATGAAAAAACTCCAGGAAGAACTAGAACTAAAATTATGAAGATGTTAGTTGCAGAAGAAAATGGAAAAGGTTGATTTTTCTCCATCTTTGATCTCTACACAAAAATGACAGCTGTTTTATTTGAAAACCCAACCTGCTTTACCCTATACTTTTTTTTTTTTTTTAACTAAAAGTATTTATGACTACTCTTTCACTCCCTCACACATAAACCACACACAATCTTGGTCACAACACATTCAAACTTCATGACTCATTTAAAGCAAAATTTGCATAATTAGGACAGTGCAGGAGACACAAATAGGGAGATTTTATTAGATTTTTCTGATCAATCAAAAAAATCTTATTTTATTGCTGAGCTTTGAATGTTTCTTTCAGAATCTCCATTTTTTTTTTTTTGTTCCTTTTTTTCTTCTTCACCCAGTTAAGTAGTAACAACAGTACCAAATTTTATTTGGACATGTGGATACTGTGGTCTGTTATTTATTGAAATCTCAGTCATGTAGTTACAATGAAAGTAGAGAAAACACAATGAACATTTCCAACAATGCAAAGAAACGATAGGAAATAATGTTTTCCCCTCCTTTCCAAGTATTAAATTTTATCAGCCAGAATCTAGCAGCCCTGAAAGCAGAACAGTCTTTGTTGTTAACAATATCTCAATCTTACTTATTGCTTTTCCAATACAGCTTTCTGGGGAGTGATTTGTGATAAAGCTGGCACAGGAAGTGCAGAGGGGGACAGACATATAGCCAAATAAATCAGATTAAAATGAAATTGATCGAATGGACTCAACAGCAGCTGCTGAGTCCCCTTCTCAAGTTTGGATGTGATGTCTCCATGATGCCTTTTAACACTTTCTGTTTGACTTACTCACTGGGAAAAAAAAGAACCTTAGCCACCGCAGTCTAGGCATGAATGCCATTTTAAAAGTTTGCCTCTAGTTGATAATCAGGCTTTTTCTACAGGAGCACTATCCTCCTACTGAACAAATCCGCACTTGATAATTTACTGTAACCAACTAGTGTCTCCTTCTGCCAAGAGGAACAGCACAAAGGACAAATTCTTCAGGGGAATCAGCGTCCTACTCATAGCTATGAGTGTGTAGCATGATACTGTGACCACAGCAAAGGACTGATAGCATTTAATTAGAAAGTGGGAAGTGTTAAAACTGGCCTACTTACCAAATTCAAATGAGACAACCTCATGTAGGGAGCCTGAGGAAGGGAAGTTAGGCATTTACCTCAGGCTTGGAACCAAAATAAGTTCCCACGGGATCCAAGGCTTACATGTAAGAAATGAAATTAGAAGAGAACTATTGAAAATAGCCCTATATCCCAGAGTTTAGGAACATGCTCTTATGTGTGACACAAATTAAAATTTCTAAGGAAATAAGAAATAAATTGAATGTAACAAGTGCTGAGTTTGCATAATAAAATTTCTATGTGATAAAAATACCATTAACAAGTCAAAATAAAGGTGGTCACATATCATAGTACATATAATAGAAAAATATAAAAGCTCATAGTAAAATATTTTTAGGAATTACTCTGAAGTCTTCAACAGAAAACTCAGCAAAGGTCATGACTAGACGATTGGCATGCTTCTAAATGCCAGTGAATATATGACAAAAGTCCAATTTTATTAATAAACCAAGAAATTAAAGGCAAAAAACAATAATTTGTCACTCATTAGATTGCTAAAAATAAATACTAAATAATGTATTATATCAAGAGAGAGTAAGAGCATGTCCAAGTGGTAAGCTTGCAAGCAACCCTTTTATAAGTAGATTTCAAAGAATACTAATCAAGACACACTGACATTTAAAATGTGTAACATATTTTCCTAAAAATTGCAACTATCGCATATTTACAAGGCTATAATTGGCCAAAGAATAAAAGAATTTGTAATTGTTATTTAACTCTCCAATGACATCTAAGAAAGTTCACCATCATCAGAATTTAATTAATGAAATTATCAAGCGATATGAGAAAATACTAGTAGCCATTTAAAAACAGGAATAATTCTCTCTGCATAAATTGATGTCTAAGATTTAAGATTATTTAATATTTATTTCAGGACATTCCTCTTTTCATGAGTGAAATATTTACTCTTAATGACTTTATGTATCTCATATGGCTTGAAATAAATTGACTATGTAGAACACACTTCATTTTAAACATTTAGCTCAGATATTCCTTGTAAAGAATAGAAGCTTCTATCTGCCCTGCAGATGTTTTGAAAAATGAAATCTTATTTACTTTTTTCCAAATAGTTCTTAAAATCTTCATCAAATTAAAGAATCAACTTCAACTATATTTTGTTGGAGGATCTTGGGTATTGTTCTTGATATAAAAATTCTACACCCCTTTGAAGCATTTGCTATGATCTGACATCTAAGATTTCCCAACAATATCTTTAGTTCCCTCAGTCTCTAAGCAGTCCCTCACACATCTTCATTTTGTAATATGTGAATGGCTGAAAAGCCTCCAAACTATTTCACATCTACAGTTCATACTTTATCATAATTAGTATAAAGAACCTCAGTTAAGATAAAACCTACATATAATGATAATATAACAAATGATACAATTGAGAAATTTAGATTATGTAATCTACTTAGCCATAAAATAGATTGAATTGAGTAAAAGATGTGTTATGGCACATTTATGTAATGTTGGCATTTGGGAGATTAAGACAAGAACATTGTATCTGAAGGTAGCCTAAACTATACTGTTAATCCAAAATCAAGCCTTGGCTACACTGTAAAGTTTCTTCTCAATCAAACAACAAAATAGCTAAGATAAAAATGTAAAATGACATCACATAGATCCTTCCTTGAGGTATTTTTTCCTGGAACACAATACAAACACTGGACATGATCAGAAGGCCACTATGTTTACCCCCTGCTATCTCCCTAGCTTCCTTTAAGACTTTTTTCTCCTTTTATCCTTCCTAGAGTTTTGAATGTTTCACTTTCTATCCAAACTCCATCTTTTAAATATATGTTCTATGCTTAATGGAGTGCTCCTCAAAGCCATTGCTCTTATCACTGTTGGAAGACTAGGTGCAAACTGGCCTCACATCTTACATCTGAACCTCGGTACTACAAAGACCTGAGCAGTGTGGCTTTAAAATATTCCATCTGAGATACAGACTATTTCACCACTGAAATGTAATTTTGTGTTTCCAAAACATTTTAACTCTTAGAGCATACTTCCAGTAGCCTGTGAGTCCGCTGCACTATCCCTGTTGAAAAAACATTCTGCTACTATGGAAAATGCTTACGATGCTCAGCTGGAACACAAGGACTTGTAAAGGGGAGATGAGTCATTTCACTTGGCTCAGTCTTAGCCATGATACATGCGAGATCCAGACAGGAAAAAAAAAATATTTGTATTTAAGTTCATATAAAATGTAAAGAAACACTACGTGATATTTGAGAGGAAAACAAAAACTGCACTATTGATCATCTTCAAAATGTCTTAGTTGTTTGTTTTACCACAGTGTAACACTATGAGCACAGTACAATAGATAATTGATACTAGGTAGCCTTTTACATCCATCTACTAAAAATCTCATTCATCTTGAACTAAGGTTTCTGAGTTCTCACAAAAACTTTTTTCCAATATTTCAGTCTCTTTGTATTATTCATATTATATATAAGTATAATAGTATATATATATATATATATATATATATATATATATATATATATATTCATACTGCCCTTATGTATGGGATTTATCCTTTATTGTCCACATGGCTCAGTAATATTGAGAATGTGCATTCTTTACAAAGCCTTATATCTATGGCACATTAGTGTCTGACATTTGATAATATCCAAATTAATGGAATAAAATGTATAAATAGATGAATCAAAATGTCACTATAATGCTCCTGAAAGCTTCCCATCCATAAATGGAAGTAGAAAGGAATCCATGTTATTTACCCAATGAAATACTATACAGAAGTTTTAACAATCACACAAAAAAATTAGAAGCCAGGTATGATGACACCTCATTTAACATTAGCACTTGTGAAGTAGAGGCTTGCGTAGAAGATCTACACAAGTACAAAGGTACACTGATCTACATAAACAATTTCAGACAAACTAAGGCTACTTAGTGAGACCCTGTTTCAAGAAAACAAAAACAAACAGTGAATCAAGAGATATAAAATAAAGTAGAAATTTTGCTAAGTATAAACCATAAATATACAAAATATATTTGCTTCAAAATATATTTACATCAAAATATATTTACTCGAACATAGTCGCATAAATATATTAAAATAAAATAATATAAACTTAAATATATAGTTACAAAATGTATCTCAGGGATGAACTAGAAAACGGATAATGGGGTATACAAAATATGCACAGGCCATCTCTAGTGGCCAAGCAATAATTCCAGTAGCGAAATTGGGACTCAACCCCAGCCATAAAAGCTTTGACCTACAATTTGTCCTGCCTACATGATTGCTGGGGTAAAGGTGGCACAGAAATTTTGAAATTGGACAAGAAATGCCTGGCCCATTTGGTGACTCATGTGATGAGAAGGAGCCCAGCCCTGACACTGCCTGGAGAGACAGAAACCAAAACAGATGGCACAGAGACCTAGGTAGAACCAAACATGACTGGCAAACAAACAAGCAAGCAAACAAACAAACAAAAAACAAAAACAAACCCACAAACTCAGTGGAATGTTTCCTAATGATTTTCTGCTAAACTCATAGATGTTCCGAGCTCAATTGTTATCTGAGAGGCTTCATCAAGCAACTGATGAAAACAGATGCAGAGGTCCATAGCTAAACATTAGGCAAAACTCTAGAAATCCTGTAGAAGAGGGTGTAAGAAGGATTGTAGGCTCCAGAAAAATCAAGGGCACCGTAAAAAAAACACACAAAATCAACTCACATGGGCTCATAGGGGCCCACAGAGACCTAACCTACAACCTTGGAACCTGCAAGGGACTGCCCTTGGCATGTGGTACAGTTGTGTAGCTGTCTTCTTGTGGTACTTGTAGCAGTGCGGTCAAGGGCTGTCTTTATCTCTGTTTCTTTTGCCTGATTTGGGACACTTTTACTCATACTAGGTTGCTTTGGCCAACCTTCATAGGATGACAGGTATGTAGTCTTATTCCAACATGGTATGCCATGTTTGGGGGATACCCGTGTGTGGCTTGCTCCTTTCTAAAGAGTAAAGGAGGAGAAGTGGATTAGGGACAGAAAGAAGAGAGGTGGGGGAAGGCCTGGGAAATGAATAAAGTGGGGATAGGAAGACTGCAACTTTGGTCTTGATATCCAAAAATTAATAAAAGAGAGAAGGAGGGAAGGACTCATACTACTACTAAAGAAAAGGAACTAGTTTTGTTTCCCATAGCGTGGTAGAGTAACTTTAGGATATAACAATTTGGTTATATTTCAAAATAACTAGCAGAGTAAGAACATTTTGACCTTGATCTGAGGGTTACACACTCTTTACACATATTGAACTACAATAACTACCAAGTAACTGTAGCCAAATTTGATATGAGAAGAATGCTATATGTGTGTGAGAGTGTGTGTCTGTGTGTGTGTGTATGTGTATGTGTGTGTGTGTGTGTGTGTGTGTGCATGTGTGTAAAACAGACAAACAAAACAGGCTGGGTAATACAAAAGAGTTTGATCTAAGTTATAAAATACAAAGAATAGGCTAGAATCTTAAAGATTTTGTTACAGATGAACAAATCTAATGGACAATGGTAGTTCAGTTTGTGAAGGAAAGAAAATAGGTTTCAACATTTCCTGTGTTTAGAGTTTCACAGGGATTATATTTGAGAAAGTTAACTCTAGTTATATTCAACCAAAACATACATAGCTTGTGAATATGGAAAGTAGCTTGTCAAGTCCCTGGCACTGTAGAAATGAATGTAAAAGTCTCTTTTAAAAACTGGCTTTTGGTTAGGGATGCCTGGAAATACAATTTATTAATACAATTTATCTTTTAGGAAAATTGGATTTGAGTTCTGGTACATAATGCAATGTTCTGGTAAATTAGGATTGAGAAATAAGACATATCTTGGGATTCTGATCTTATTATAATGCCTTACATACATAGGAACAAAGGGGTTATAGAATCAATGATGCCAATATCCTGAAAACAATGAAGTCTGAGTAGAAGTTTGAGGTGTGTGTTCTTGGGCAAACTTATCCTTCAGTTTTGCTATAAAAATATGAAACTGAGGAGCGATGGTTTTATTCGGAGCATCACCTCTGATGCTTTCTCCTGTTATCTATCGAAACAGAGGTGGAATAGACAGGACACAGATAGACTTAAGGACTGGAGTGAGATGTCTTGTTAGGGCATCTGCAGCTGGAAATGCTTTGGGAGACTGAAGTTGGGTTCAGTTTGACATTTGTTACCAATCAACTTCAGGCTCCAAATCTGATATTACTTTGCTGTAAGAATTTCGCAAGCTGGGAGATTGCTGTGTCTGTCATTTGGCTGACTGCATACCTATTAACTTTTATGAATATTAATACTTACACTGATACAATAGTCACAGTTTGCAGCCAGCTAGGCTTACCAAAACCTGTCATAAATTTTATATTGTGATCTAGATACTTTTTGTTCCTTGTCAAATGAAATGGTTAACCTTGTAAATGGACATGAAAAGCTCTACAAAAACAGAGAGCCTTCCAAAAGGCTCAGAAGGAACAGAAAGTGGGTGTTCACCTCTAACACAGTTGTTTGAATTTAATGAAAAATAATCACTTTTACTTATACTTGATGAAATAATTAAAATAAATCAGTTTTGCTCAAGGAATAGATCTCCGGTAAGAACTCCAGTAACTTGTTTCTTTGGTATTTCTGAAAATATTAAGGGAAGATTATATAATCTTCATTCATAAACAACTGATTTATGTAAAACAACTCATTAATATGTATGTGACAATAGATCTGGACTACATAATTCTCACAAAGAAACAAAATACCCAACAATTGTCTTGTTAAATCAGGGCTATAGATCTAGGCTCCCTCTCATTTGCATTTTTGTCTTAAGTAGAAGCATTGCATAAGAAGGCCCTTATTTCTGAGAAGGGGTTACAGTATTAGATCCCCCAGTATAGGAGAATGCCAAGGGGGGAAAACGAGAGTGGGTGGGTGGGTGGGGGAATACACCCATAGACGCAGGGGAGGGAATAGGGAGGTTCCAAAGGAGAGATCTGGAAAGGTGAAAACATTTGAAATGTAATTAAAGTAGAAAAAATAAAAATAAAAAAGAAACCTATTGCATTGGCAAGGGTTAAAGTCCAGTCCTCTGTTGATCTTTATTCCCAATAGCATTCAATGGATTTGCTTATTTCTTTAGGTGAGATTGACATTATATACGACCAGATACACAAATACAAAGACTGAACAATGCCCTCCATGGCTGTGTTCATGTTTTCCTAGAAAGATGTATCTCAGTAAATATACATTTTTGGAATGGACAGATGAGTTTGTTGAAGAGTCATTCTAGAATCTAGAAATACAGGCTTCAATTTGCTTTTCCACTTGGCTACAGCAGGCTTTTCAGCAGCACCCCTTGTTGACTCTTTGATGATTCTGGTAATAAGCCTTCCTAGATCTCTTGATGATAATGTTTACCACTCACAGTCTTGTATTAGTGTTGGCAACATCATTGCCACCATTGAACTGTAGATGTTTAACGTTAGGTCCTGTTTTAGATTATGTGATTCAGAAACTGTGTGACATGGGTTGCTGAGACTCATCATATACCTTATTATTTTAAAAACACTAGTTTGAGATGATTATGAAAGTTTAGTTAAAACATGGAATACCAAGAACTAAATCACAGTTTATTTCTTGTTTTTTGTTCTAAGAGGACACATGACTTTACTTCCCTTAAAATAGATTTTGCTATCAAGTTAACAAGTGCTATAACAAGAACTTTAATTATATTGGCAATCTTAAGAATTAAACAAGATTATATCTGTTTGAAAATGTATATAAGATTTATTGTAGTTTTAGATTTTGTAATAAAAGTGTTTCACCTTTTTGTACATAGGTGCTCTGGGTGAATGTATGGTGTCTAGAGAGGCCAGAGAGAGAATCAGGTCCCCTGGGACTGTATTTACAGATAGTCTTTGTGAGACACCTTGTGGGTACTGGGAACAGAATCCAGGCTGTTTATAAGAGCAGTGACTGTTCTTTACTACTGAGCCACCACTCCAGACACAATATTATCCTTTTAATTAA
>JADRCH010000017.1:10317918-10497918 GCA_019843965.1 Rhynchomys soricoides | reverse complement strand
ACCTGATAATGAAAACCAAAGCTAATTGGTCAACTTTCCTTCACTTAAGAAGTTAGAAACATTTTTTTTTTCAGTACATGTTTATGGCATTCTCTTCTTCTGCACAAATGATATGAAAAGGCATTTGGCATTTTCATTGATAGTATATATCACCCATTTAATTCACCTTTTACAATTACCAGAGTCTGAGATTTCCAAATGCATTTTTAAGTGTTATGCTTAAAAAGTTCCCTTCCTGGAACTTAATTTGTTTTCCAGATCTAAATGCACTCTATCACCATCAGGATCATGTGTAATTTGGGCTCATTTCAGTGAAATTCAGGAATGCTTAGGTTCCAAAATGCTTTTAATTTTTATTTATCAATCTGAGAATCCTCTAGTTTAAGAAATAATGAGTCATAATTCTTTCAAGTTCACACAGTGTCTTGAAATTCTTCTGAAAATAGTAAAAGACCTTTAAATTAAAACCTTTCACTATGTTTTAATGTGTGTATGTATATACATACACACATTATGTATATACAAAGATGGATGCTTGTGTGTGTGTGTGTGTGTGTGTGTGTGTATGTGTGTGTGTGTATATGTTGATATGGAAGTCAGGATAATCCCAGTGGCCATTCCTCGGGCACTCTACTCCTTTATGTGAGACAGAACCATTGCCAAGGTCTCATAAGTACACTTGGCTGGCTGATTAGCAAAGCCCAGAGATCATTCTGTGTATGCTTCTTTATTGGTGGGATATGTCATAACACTCTGCTATTCTTTCCCTATATAATCCTTACATTTGAACTCTATTTCTTATGTTTACAAGGCAAGTTTTACCTATTATGTTACTTTCCAAGCCCAGTGTTTCTTTGATTCATGAGAATCCTACTTTCAAAATAAATATACACTATTAAGAAAATCTGAGGGTATACACATTAGAAATTCAGAACCAGTATAGTTTGAGTGACCTTGGGCAAAGAACATAATTGTATCACCTTGAATTTCTTTAACTATAAAATATGTTTGATAATAGTTTACAAGTTCAAACAAGTGATGAATGGCATAGTGTATATAACCCTTTTGCTTTCCTCTGGAAAAATGATGCTGGTTGTAAATGCCTACATGTTTATGGTGCTTTAAAATGAACTGTTATTACATGTTAACCTTGAAGTATTGAAAATCAGTCCTGTGATATGATGCAGAATTGTGCAATCTAACCTTGTACATTATATGAATAAATCTTAGAACACCCATAAGTATGTATAACTTTCATATTAATAATCTTAATATACAAAGCTAACATATGCAAAGAAATCATGTGATGAATTTCAAATTGCTTTTATAAGCAACTTCAAAGTTCTAGACATCAATCAAATACTTGATGTTAAAATGAATAATAAAATACAAATCTTGTCCTGTTAACAGTACAGGTCTAGAGTTCTGCCTGCTTTTTAATATTCCTGTGACAACAGTCTATCTATTGTTCTTGCCCTCTGCTATGTATGTATTAAATATCTAGTCCTCTACCAACCTTATGTGAAATGGGCAATGTTACTACCCACGTTTTGCACAAGAATTAACATTATGTACAATGTCATATTGAGTGTTTACTGATCTTTCAAACAGGAAGTTTGCCTTGATGCCTATGTATTACTGCATTGTACTTTAATTTACCCAAGTTTCTTCAGAATCTCATTCTAATTAAATTACCCATTTCATAACGAAGAGACAAAATCTTTTTTAGTCTCAATCTAGAAGAGTTGTCATTTCCTAATGGGGTCTTCTCTCCTTTTACCACACTTAGCCATTTATGTTCCTCTATGCCTCTTCTACAGTAAGTGGTCCTGTTCTCAGTTTATTTAGTTTCTGTCTTGAAAACAAAAACATCTATCTCAATGCTCAAATTAAACCACACATACTTTGGATGGGATGAAATTCTTTGTTCTTTCTCCAAACTTCTTTCTTACTCAGTGTACTCTTTAGTTTCCAAAAGTCTGCCTTTTATTTCACCTTATAAAAACTTTAAGAAAATGCAAAGGGCAGGAGGAGGGGATATTATATTCCTCTCCCTGGGTGTGAACATTAGTCATGACATTCATTATTTTTGTGATTTCAGGCAAATATTTTGTCTATCCACCTAAAATGAGAATTTTGAACCTATCAGAGGCTTTATTATTAGGGACAAGATAGTTTACATTAAAAAGTTTCAAAATTATCTACTATGTATAAGAAATTTACTTTCTTTTTGCATTATTTTGTTTAGAACTCTTTTCAAGGGTTTGTTTAATATAGGAGACACCTGCTTGAAGTAATTCTATCATTTACCTGTGGAACCTAGCATCATGCTTCAATATGGCTAAGTGGTGGACAGATGTATAAATTTTACAGTAAATTAGAAGACTTGTAATTCTGCCTTCCATTCTGCACCAATATAAGACATGTATTTGAAGTATCATCCATGATTCAATATAAAATACACAAAATCAAAAAGTTTATTCATGACTTTCTTCCCAAACACCTATCTCAATTTCTCAGGGACAATATTGTAAGTAGCAGAGCTAGATTTCAATGCTCCACAGAAATACTACAGAGGAATTTACTAACATACACATGAAAGAAGGAAACATACATGCAGCCTTTCCCACCAAACTCCTTGAGAAATAAAAGAAATTTCAAGGCATCTACAGCTGAGTTAACAAGCCAAGCTGAATTTATCACTCAGGAATTCTGGAATAAAAGATAAGAGGTGATAAGATATGAAATTTTCTTTTTAGTTAATTTTGGGTGGATTTGGGATAGGGTTAAATCAGAATATGCCTGACTACATGATAGACCAGTATTCTATCATTTGCCAGGGATTTTTGCGCTCAGATAATTTAAAACATACCTTAAAAACAGAGACATGAATGACTTGTTATTGACCTATTTTATAACAGATTTTTTTTTTTTTACACAGCCACATTTTAAGGAAGGACCCATGTTAAGATAAGCCATAAGGTGGGGAATTATAGGCTATATCTAATAAAAATTTAGGGTATACCATCAGAATTCCAATACCAAGATAAAAGTTACAAACAAAAGTAATCAGTTAGCTTAAATATAGTGCAAAGGCTCACATGGAGAACTTAGATCCAGAAAGGGTGTTTGTAAGTCTATTGTCTTTGAAGACCAAAGCAGTGCTATAAGAAACTCCAAAAAGACAATGGAGCTCACCTGAATTCAAATATTTTTTCTAGATGTATAGCTTTATTTAGCTTAGAGAAATTTGTATGAGTAGGGCTTCTGGACAAATTTTCACATGCAAGAAGATCAAAAGTCGAAAGATTTTATAGTGAATGGTTTCTGCCTTTCATAGGGTTCCAAAAAAGTGTGGCTCAGGGGACAGAGATTTACATGAGTAAGATTAATTGAGTCTCCAGTATGAAGTTTTCAAAATAAAAATAAATAAGTAAATAAATAAAGAGCATTAAGAATGCACATGGTTAGTGATTAGCTTCTTAGTAGCTTGGCTGTTTAGATTTAACTGTGCTGACAAAAACAATGTTGGAAAATAAAATGACATTTTCAAAAATAATTCTGAATAAAGGAATGTCACTTCAATTTTTAAGAGATAAATTGAGGGGAAGCTCACAGAAGAAGGCAGAAACGGGAAGAATAGAACTAGGGCAAGTGTATTTGCTGTCACCTAGGTTTCATCTTGCTCTCTGGAGAGATCTGGAAAACTGAAGGTACAGACAGGGAAACTACATAGCTAGGGCTGGATATATTTTCATAAATTGAAATATAGGCTAAGCATCACAACACCAACTCCAAGGTTATTATGAAGCTTACTGCTTACAGTGTTCATTTCAAAACAAATATCATCATTTCAAACTGACAGGAAGAAAGAGAATAGTCCCCACGACTTATCTTGACAGTGTTTAAATACCAAAAGCATTCATTTTATAAGGTTCTGGTGTTTCTACATAAATATAATTAAAATGTGTTTACCAGCAATATATCCTGAGAAAAGCTACAATCTGATTAGGCTTTAAAGCATGTAGTCTTTAAAATAGGATTGACAGTAATATTTGACTTTATTATTATTGGCCAATTCAATACAAACATTATATATAAAGAGTGTAGAAAGCAAGGATTAGATGATAATATCTTATCACAAAGACCCCACAAAGTGGACCCTATGTGCAACTCTACTGAATGGCCAGGCAATTTGTGCTTACTGCGTCAATAATGCTAGATGTGTTGTGCAGATTATCACTCACTATCTAATAGGAATGGAGACTTCATACATAAGAAAGAATTTAGAATTGGCACTGTAAAGTGAGGCAAAAGCCAGTGTGGCTGAAGAGGTCATAGGCCATTGTTGGGAAGTTCCTGCTGTTGTTTTGTTAAATGAACATGATGTATCTGTCAAAGTTTCCTTAAATTAATTGTCTTTATACCCATAGATATGTATTTCTACCATGTTTCTTTGGATATACTTTCAGCAGTGATAAGTGTACAGACTCATAACTGATAAAAGTGTTGAGAATTAAGTGACTGTTGAATTCTCAGCCATATATGACATCTCTGTATCACACCTCTGGAAAGGCTCAGGGAATATCATAGGAAAGGGGCCAAGAACAATGAAAGAGCTGGAGGAAGAGGTGGAGAATTATGCAGTGCTGTCTTCTGGCTGTGGAACTTTTGGACTTCTGTTTTATGAACTCTTGAACTTTTATGAGTTATGATTTCCTATGCAAGATGTAAACACTATTGGACACATCAAAACGGTGTCATTAAACCACTATTCCCTGAGGATTTATAGGCAATTGGTATGTGGAAATGAAAGATTCAGTTCCATAATTCCTAATAAGTTGCCCATGTGTCTATAAATAACCTCTCCTGTTTGCTTATGTAAGCAAACATAATGAAACCCATTATGTTATAAACAAAGATTTCAAAGCGGACAGGGGACTAGTTGGGACTGAAAAGGGATCAATAGGAGTATGGGAGGAGAAAATAGTGGAATGGAGAAGTAAATATGATCAAAATGTATTCTATACATAAGCATGACTCTCAAGTTAAAAGCCATTTTGTTACTTAATTGACACATACAAATAGGAACACTAAATAAACACTGACAATATGAGAAGAAAACTTGGGATATAAACAAGAGATTTATTATCATGAAATATATCCATAAAATTGTGAAATAATAGCAATTAGAAATATGTAAATATACATGAAAGCTGTTGGCTGAGTTAGAAAAAAAATGAAACTGAGAATTAGATATATCATTTCTCAAGTGCATGAATGAAGTGAATGAAGGCCCTTACATTCTTATTCCAATTAATTTTTGCCATTGATTTATATACCGTACTGTAGTGTGAGTTTTAATCAGTAAATTTCTCAACAGAGAGTTATTGCAAGAACTGATCTAATTAAATTCTGTTGGATATTTGGCATAAAAGTTGAGTTTTGTTATGACTGTATTTGAGACCCCAGCATTTGATTCACATTGTTATTCTGCCAAAAAAGTTTTCAGTCAAGCAACCATTGTTAATTTTAAAAGGAGATAGTGAATTATTCCAGAGTGAAGATACATGTCATGAAGTTCAGGAACTTTCCATTTGGATGGCATACATCTAGACTACGTTTTCCGTGTAACATTCTAGCAGATCTTTCCCTGAATACAATATGAAGCTTTTCAGACACAACACCTGTATAAGTGCAATTACAGGAAAACTGAAGCATGGGCTCTTTCTTGCTTCTCAAAATGTCAGTTTTAGTGCCTAAGGGTATTAGTGATTCAGAGCAAAGATCAGTTACCAGTATAGGCAGACCTAGTTTATGCATGTGTTGTGAGAAAATATGTTTGTTCATATGGTGTTAAGGTGTGTGCCCACATTTGTAAAAGCTGAAGGGTGACTTCAAGTTTCTTCTTCAATTACTTCTCAAATTGCTTTTCATATTATTACTGAATGTGGAGCTGACCAAATGGACCAAATGAGCTGGCTAATAAGCCTCACAAATTCCCTTATTTCCGTCCCCCAGTGCAGAGATTATAGGGTTGTCATGACACTTCACTTTTTTATATGGTTAGAGGAGCTGGAACTCAAATTGTCAAGTTTGTGTGACAAGCACAAGAGCAACAAACTTTTAGACCCTAGAACTGAAAATAAATGATGAAGAGCTATAACCTCTCACTCATGCAAGTAAAAACAAAGCTTCTTTTTAATTTAATTTATATTTTTCCTTCTTGCCAACATTAAATAATACTTTAGTTTGAAAAAATTTAGATGCAAGTATTTCTTTTAGCCAAATTAAAAAAATATATAATTCAAACTCATAATGATAATTTAAAGCACTTTATAAAGTGCAAGTAATTAAGAAGAAGAAATATATGGCTATATAAAGCTCATGTTGATATAGATATTTAGAATTTATTTCATTTGTGTGTTTGTCTTTTCTGAGATATTCTCAGCACCCAAGAAGTGGCATTGTAAGCCTACGCCATTATGCAAAGACCAGATGTTTGACAGAAAATACAATAGAATCTCAGGAGCATTACAAATAAATATTATATGCTATATAGTAAAATCCCCTTTGAAATTTGTCAGTGTATAATCTGATTCCAATGTTCCATGGAAATCTACCTTCCAACCAGGAGAGAGAGGGGTTGTTAGTCTCTTTAATAACTGCACATTCCTGTAGGATATGTGTCTATACTTTTCTCACTGCTATACTTTCAAGTGATTCTCCAATGCAGAAATCAACTGTTATGATAATTGATTTATATACATGCAAAAGCAGGGTTAACTCCCAAACTTTGAATTCTCTGGCACCTGTGTAGACCATGGGATCTCTGGTGCAGAATAAACTCGGAGCCATAAGAACCACAATGTGAAATAGACCCAATTATTAACTCATATATCTGCAGGTGACTAAAGTTCTATTATCCAGGATGTGATGGGACACATATTTCTTAACAAAATCTTTAAATTGGATTTATGAAAGTCATAGACAACATAGACATTTCCATGTGCTCCCAGAAGGAAGCAGCTAACATTCTAGTTCCATGACTTATCTAAGTGCAGGGAGTTATACAAGGGGGAAATGCAAGCCTTCTACTTTGTCCACATTGTGAGGCATAATTAATCTCAAACAAGGCTTTCACTGAATCCAATAGGAGGCATTTTAGTCCCTAGCAACATTATATATAAAGGATATAAGAAGCAGTGTCTATTGTTCATCTGCTAATGTCCCCAAATGTCACAAAGGTAATTACTTGGATGACATTTATGTGATGCAGCTGGACATTGTTACAGTTAATATAAAGCCTGCCTGTGGCAACCACTTTATTTCTACCTCAATCTCACTGAGGGTGTATGTGATCGCTGTTCCTAGACAGCACCAGCCTGCTCCACATGACACCACTGCTCTGGGTTTCTTTCTTGTGCTGTTAACACTAATACCTTGTTCAAATAAAAGAAAGGAAGACAGAATGAAATAAAGAAAAAAGAAAGAAAGAAAGAAAGAAAGAAAGAAAGAAAGAAAGAAAGGAAGGAAGGGCGGGCAGTGATATTATATGTATGCATCTTAGTATTGATATGTGTCAAGGCACTTTTAGAGATGCTTCCAAGAATACTTCACAATTTATAATTAGAAAAATACTATCCTAAACATAAAGATTTCTATTATCCTCAAGAACATAGATTTATGAAATGTACAATCAGAACTTTTATACACATAAAAGTACACTTGATTTCAATGAGGATGTTACTGAGAACATTGTCCATTTGGCCCAACAGGATACATCACCAGACTGTTTTCCAGGACATATTGAGTATGGGTTTCCCATAAACTTACATGCAAACTGTAGTTTGGCTTTTCTACTCAGAATGGTGCCCACAGGATTGGTGGCCAGACACTGATATATGCCAATATCTTGATCGGTTCTGGGGCTGCTGATTGCCAAACTGCCTCCATCCAACCTATAGTGATAGGTCATGCTGAAGTCAATATCTGTATCATTCTGTTTCCACCTTCAAGAATAAAGAGAGAAAAAAATGTTACATATGTAATATAAAGAACTAAATGCTATTTATCATAAAATTCACAGTTTGAATTCCTATAAGAGTAAAATAAACAGTCAAAATCAAAACACATGATTACCTGTAGGATAATCTCAGTAGTTTCATTAAGGACAAAAATATGCTGTTGTTTGTAGTACTGGGGTTTCAACCTAGGACCTTACACACTCTACGTATGTGCACTACCACTGGATTACATCTACAACCTTGTTTTATTTTATTTATTTATTTTTTAAATTTTAAGACATGTTCTTACTATGTTACTGATCTTACTCCAAAGACATTCTAAAGCCCTGACTGGCGCTGAACTGCCAATCCTATTGTATTGGTGTCACACAAACTGAGATTGCAGACTTATGATATCAGGCCTGGCATATACAACTGTTCTTGGGTCAGCAATACAAATTGCTAGGTTGTTTGGAAGGTCTCTACCCTTTATAAGTTACAAACATTCATTCACATGAAACCAGAAAGGCAGCATAACTCCTAACATGAGAAATAAAGATTCGACATCAGTCAATAATTCTGACATATGTTTCTTTAGAGACTTTCAAATAACGTATACCATACCTGAATCCCCACAACAGACACTGCAAACCTGAATGTCAGAAATTATTTAGAGTGAAAGACCTGAGAAAGCTACATTGCACCCAGCACTGACAATGCCAGCAAGGGTCTGACAAAACCCATTCAAGGCTGATAACAAAACAATAAGAACCTGACAGTTTCAAAATGCAATTGTCTTTGTGAGTCTGAGACTTGGAAAATTAATCACATTGAAAACATTTCAATGGCAGTTAAGAAAGCCAACCTAAAATTATATGCTATCAAGGCAAATATAGCTTGAGAACTTTTTTTTTTTTTAAGAAGCCAAATCTCTCAGCTTAGCTATTAGTCAACAGTCCTTTAGTGCCTGAGTTATCTAAATAAGAGCATTAGCCATATTTAAAAGGAGGCAAATACAGCTCGAGAAGACTCCCTTTGGTCATTTCAAGATCAGTGAATTTGCAATCACCATTTCTTACTAGAGTTATTTCTCTCATTAGATACCTTCCTACTTCATTTTAAATTATATGCATTGGGTATTAATGAGGTTTATCTCAAAGTTGAAGTTGTATGTAGTCAAGTAAAGCATTTATGACAATATGTATTTAGTATAATGAATCATTTGCACAGGTAGAATAAAGCAAAACTTCCCATCCCTCACTGTCAAGGTCATGGCTGAGGGTCTATAACAGAAGATAGATTAGAACATATATAAACATTTACTGAAGTTTTTACATGATATTGGAGTTTACAGAAACAAAACCCCCAAACACAGACAGACCTGTATATTTGGTACTGGGCATAATTAATGTTTTCCAGTTATCAGGATAAAAATGAGGTGATGCTCACAATAAGTAAAAACTTAACAGGGATGGGATGTCCATGCTCTCATTGATGATACATCTCTGGAAAAAGGTAAGTCACTTTGCTTAGAGTCTCTGGAAGTGACCCCTGAAAGGAAAAATTTGTTCTTAACTTAACAACAGAAGGGCAAGTGGAAGCTGTGAGAGACCTTCTGTTTCTACAATGGTCTCTAGGCTTTCGGGTCTCAAACTTCCTAATGCTGTGACCCTTTAATACAGTTCTTAGTGCTGTGGTGACCGCAAAGAATAAAATTATTTTTGTTGCTACTTCATAGCTGTAATTTTGCTAGTTATAAATTATAAGGAATTTATCTGTATTTTCCTATGATCTTAGGGATCCCTATCATGGGGTCATCTGACCTCTAAAGGTGTTGCGACCCATAGGTTGAGAAGTACTGCTTGAGTGTCCTTTGTCTTGATCCCAACACCGAGCTTCTTCAAGCCCCATGTTTAGGGCATGTGGCTGCCTTGCTATGATATTTCTATTTATATTGAAATTATATTTAAGATATTTTGTTAGAGTGGATAATTCTGAGAATGGAATGCATTCTGAAAAGCTTTTTGAATATTATTGACTTAGGAGATGATATTGTGACAGATTCATTGGAGAAAATCTGACTAATGTCTACTAAAATAGAAAAGAAATACAGCATTAGGTAAACTCCACATTCTTAAAGATATGAAATCATGGTTCAGATATCAAATCAATCAGAGGATTGAAACCAATCCTGTCAAATTTAAAATGATTTACCTGCCTTTTCTATATGACAAGATCTTTTTAAATAAAATGAAAATCTCTGGCATCAAGAATCCATCCAAGCAGCATGGGTTTTCCTCATTTTTTAATAGTAGTTTGTACATACTGATTCTTGTCTGAGATCTTAGGAGAGAGAAAGCAGGAAACTTTGCCATGGCCTGTCTCTAGATAGGGAAGCCTGGCTATCTCTCTGTAAACCTGTCTTTTATAATTTGCTTACAGGGCATGGTCTCAGACCTCTGTGTTCTCTATCATTTCCAAGAGAAGGGTATACCATACATAGTTTGTCAGCTCTCTTTAATTTTGGAATCAATCACTGAAAGAACTGCTGTCATCACTACATGCTCCTAATTAAGAGCAGTAATTGTTTTTCAACACAAATTCAAAGTTGTTGGCTTAGCTGCAGCAAATGAATTCTTCACAGTAGCCCCATAATCATTCTAATCACTATGGTACAATTATTATTAAACTCTGCATATAGAACAGGAGTTCAGCCCTGGGTGTGGGCTTTGTCTTAATTAACATGCTTAAATAAAAGGAGAAATAGTTGTACTCCATGCACGTCCTTGTCAGACATACTTTATTGATAGCATTACACATCCAAATGAATTTTCCTATGATACAAACTAGAAAATGTGTTTTGAATGAATATTTTCAAGCATATGAACTAACACATCAGTGCTAGGAGATGTGATGAATTTGAACTGGAATCTGATCCATTTCCTGGAGAATAACATTCACATTTAAGTAGTTGAAAACACTGGACAGTTTGGCTAGGGGATCTATTGGTTGCCCTAATTGTGCACTTCCATGAATGCCTTTGAGTGTGATGTCTAACAAATCCATTCTCTGCTTTAAGCTCTTCTTACAAGCGCCACTTCTTATCCAATTCCCAGATCACTGAAAGAAACCACTAAAATCTACATTCTAAGTTTGTCTGCTGTTCATGTTACTGAATAAATTGGAGGCTGCTGGCTCCATGGAAAGAGTCCTCTTGTCTGCTCTGTCATTACTGTCCTGTGCATCCTTGTGCTCATTGATTATGAAACATTCACAATGTATACCCTGATTGGTCACAAGAAGTCATTGATATGAAGTGGAAAAATATATGAAGAGAGAACAGCATCTCCTAAGACTTTATGAATTCTATTTTCTAGGAAAGACTACCATTCAATCAATGGATCTATTCTCTCCTGGTAACAGAATTCATCTTTGGTGTTCCTAATTCTTTTGTCTGAGAGAAATTGCATTATGTGCAGAAATAATATATGTGTGTGCTAATCTTTTTTTGCAAATAGGACATTTGGTGTTAAGTTCTCTGATATCTGATTTTCCTAGAGATTCTAGATATAAGCAACGCTTTTCTATTATTTGATTTGGGTGACCCATTTCTCTGTTCCATATGCAGGGATCCCTTATCCACTTTATCATCTCATGTTCCCCAGGTTTTGAAACTATACAAACACCCCTACCAGGGTTCTGACTTTAATTGTGCTATTGGTTATAAAGCTATTTATTTCAACAAATATGACGTTACACAAATTACTCTTTATTTCCAAAAATCTACTTTTAAGATTATTTCCTCCCAAGAGAATCCATGTGCTATATTAAAGTTACAAAACAACAGAAAGAAAAAGGATATAAACAACTTGTTTTCTCCACAGAAGAAGCAATGTAAGAATATAATTTGAAAGATAAAAAGAAAAAAAATACAATACATTTAAAGCTATGATCCTAATAAAAAACAAAACTTTTAAAGGAATGCCTTCTTTTTAAGCTTGATCTTTCTTCTTTGTTTCTTTGTTTCTTTGTTTCTTCCTTCCTTCCTTCCTTCCTTCCTTCCTTCCTTCCTTCATGTCTTAATTTCTTTCATTCTTTATTTCTATATATATTTTAAAACTACTATGCAGGAAGTACACTCTCACTCGAGAAAAGATCATCTTAGAGTTATTTGTAGAACAGAGTTGCTGCTACTTATTTTTAAGTCTCTTGTGCTGTTTTTCATTTTCCCTAAATAAACTTGTCTAACCTTGGATTCTCTAATAATAAAGACCTATATTCCAGCATATACTCTATGAATAATCTAATATGGTAACTAGTAAATTGTAACAAACAAACAAACAAACAGACAAATGAACAAACAGAACAAATGTAACTGGATATGGCATCATGAAGATTAAATATTTACATTGTATCTCTAGAATACAATGTGTGAAATACTACTGACCTTTGCTTTATTATCAAGAAAATTGGGTCTGAGTCTGACATTTAGGTATTAAAAATCTAATTCTTTTCTCATTCCTAAGCTTCTTGCTCATGAGTTTTTTATGTAATATTAGGGATCTGTTGAAGACCTTGATCTGTTGAAGTCCTTGATAACAACTAGAAATAAGAAGGTAAATTGTTTGTCTTTAGGTTTGTAGTTCACAAATACCTGAGGTACATAAGTCATTTAGCACTATTATAATTTCTAACCACATTTCTTATGTCTGTGTTGATGCACCTACTGGAAAACTGTCTTAATAACCAAGGTTAACTAAAGTGTAACCTTAGAAAGGTTACACTTTTCTAATTATTGCAAGCAAATAAGCATTTAAAAAGTACTTTACTTATTTAAGTTGTATTTAACAAACTTAAAAATATATAGGCATTCAGACAACACCCCTCAAGAAAACTTACCTACATCTATGATCAACTGAACTAGTTTTCAATTACCAAAGCTATGATTTCAGATTAGGTAATCCTTAAAAGCTGTATTCATCCTATTTTATGTTGACCATCTTAGGTTAAACCAAGTGATACCCCTTTTCTAAGAATGTTTACTTTATGTATAAGGGTGGTTTGTCTCACATGTATGTCTGTGAACCTTGTTCTTGTAATGCCAGCAGAGGACAGAAAATGGTGTCAGATCTCCCAAACTGGAGTGACAAGTGTTGCAAGCACTGTATGGATCCTAGTACTCAAACCCTGGTCCTTTATGAGAGCAGCAAATGCTCTTCACTGCTGAGCCTTCTCACCAAGCTCAAGACATTTCTTTTCTGAGCAGCAAAATAAATAACACAAAGCCTGAATTTGAGCAAAATAATTAGAAAAGTGATAGGTCTTCACTAATCAGTTGACTTGAATTGGGTTAAGAATTTATTTAGAAATAAATGTTTATGAATGAATAATGAGGAAGTTATTCTATGAAATACAAGCTAAATACAAGTTAATGCAGAGATGGCTTTAGCTTTGTCCATTTAAATAATTGAGCTAATTCCTCCGATAATTATATAGATACAGGCTTATTTCATTGGAATGAGTAAGTCAGGAAAGCCAGCCCAGTTTGCTGAATGTCAACTTAATTGTTGCTTTTGGTGCATGTCAGTTCCATTACATGTCTAAAAATGAGCACTTTGGGGAAACTCTTTTAAAATCCAAATTACCAAATGGCATTCTGATGTTTTATTTTTTTCTTTCTACATTCACACTGCATTCAATTGTTACCAAAAAAAATCATTTCATATAAAAATACAACTTACACCCATACAAATTTATACATCTTTAAATTCTACCCACACAGCAACTGTGTAAACAAGAAAAAAACTAAAACAAACAATCAACAACAAAACAGCCATCATTCCTCAATGTCCTTTATTTCTTTGTAGTGATTTTAAGGCTGAAGGACATCAAAAGAGAGAATTATTATTTTTCCTTTTTCAAATAATTTTCCTAAAAGTTTGGATTACACAAATGTTTTGTGCTCCTGATATTACAAAGACCACAAGAAGGCTCCATATCCTCGCTCACATGTTTTCTTTAGACAGTCACATGTGAGAAAATCCAGCACAGTTTGAAATAACATACAAATAAAGGTTTTAAAAATAAGATTCTGTATGTGAGACAAACATTTTTTTTCTATAATAGAAATTCTTTTTTGGTCTTAGAATGTACATAATTATCTTCAACCTAGTTTTTCTATAATAAGTACTTTTGTTTCAGTGGAAGCTACCGAGAAAATTTTAGAATATGAACTTGTGATATAAGTTGAAGTTTTTACTTTGATTGCTTGTTTATAGAAGGTTATTTTCATAGTCATTGTATTGAGGAAATGGAGGCACTACTACAAACTGAAGTAGATGTGTACTGAATGCAGAAATAAGCTCATAATTTTCCAAGTTGTAAAACTAAAGCTTTTCCCCCATCTCTGTCTTCTTATATTCCTGGGTTTTCTTCAGTCTTTCTTCTCATTTCTAAGTACATTTGGCTCTGCTTGCTACTAATCTCAAGAATAAATGTCAAGTAAACACCAGACCTATATAGTAGTGGCTATCCAGAAATAATGCTTAGATTACAGCATGAATGAATGCATTGGGGTTGTAAAGATGTATATATGCTCATATGAGTGAGTAGATAAAGTTGAATAGGGCAAAAAACTATTTTGAGTTCTATTCTGAATATGTAGAGTATATCTGTGAATCCTTATTTTTGTCTACTTTGCAGCAGCCACAAAGAAGACAACAATGGTACAAAGAAGTAGTGTTTTACCTGTAATGGGGAGAAGGGTATCCATTTGCAGTACAACTCAGAATAACTTCAGATCTAGATAAATCTAAAGGAAAAATGACATCTTGTGGCTCCTGGATAAAAATAGGACGGCTGAAATGACCCTCACCTGGGGAGAAAACGGAAAATATTCATTGAGATACTTGTCCCTGGCTGAGAACACTCTTGATTTAAAGCTCAATTCTACAGATGGCACCCCTTTCACCCCATATTTAGTAGTTTATTTTTCCAAGAAACACAATATTCCTCTACACCATCTCAACACAATTAAGCAATTAACAGGCTTACTCATCTAATCCTTTACTCTAGTTAACCATTTTCCCAAAGAAAACATTTTATAATCCAAATTCATTAAATTGCTATCTCTCTTTTTCATGTAATAACTATAGATTAGCACAGTACAACTCATTCTGGCCCACACCTGCCCCATTTTTCCCTGCATAAATTCATTTATTACTCTGCAGAGGCTGCAACATGTAGCATTAGTCTGCTAGAGTCCTTGCTCCCACATTTAATGTGGTTAGATGTTTCCCTTGCTTAGCTCTACATCAGTACAGTGGACAGAAATACTGTGGGAAAAACTCAAGGGGGAAAGGCAGAAGAAGAATTGATTTACAGGGTGGGAACATGTGTTCGTCTTTATATGAGAATACACAGCATGATTGAAATAATGATAAGCTTGACATTAGGACTTATTCATAAAGGTGCTGAGTTCATATGTGTAGTGCCAGGAAATCAACATCTTACCATGTAAGACAAACTTCCCTATTTGGAAAGAGAGCAGAGACAATGTATTAAAGCTTGCAACCTGGAATCAAAGCAGCTTTAGCAGGTATGGGCAACACCCGTGATCATTAGTTATGATTGTTTTGGTATTAATCCTATTCTTCCTATAAATTATGTCATGATATGCTAGTTACAAGTGAATGGAAAGCCAATGAGCTATGAAAGTAGTCACAACTGCCACCACCACCATAGTTATTGTCATTGTTCTTATTATTTTTAGTTGAGAAATTGAAGTCTAGCAATGTGAATATATTTTCCAAATTTCTATCTACTTTAAGAGAAGGCATTAAATTAAATAAAAAAAAAAAAACCTTCATAGTCTTTCTTCAGGACCCTCATACTCATTTGTCTTCTATAATACATGTCAAACATTTCCACACAAGAAAAATAAATCCTTTCTATAGCGATTTTAAGTTTTAATTTCTGTATATTCATCTTTAGCCTAGCAGTATAGATATACAAAAGTTTCAATTGTAACAGTCAGCTACCAGTTCCACAATGTTGGATAAATTATCCAATAATGCCAGTCCTCCAAATTCCCCTCTGATAACTGCAATATAGATATAATATTTCAGGGTTGTTGCAAAGCCAAGTTTAAAAAGAAAGATTTGAGGTCTTTTCCTCCTGGACCTATGATATATCCAAGACATTAGAGAATACAAACAGCATCAAACATCAAGAGTATACATATTTCAACAATATTGAAAACACAATGACATCTATTTATATTTAGATGACATTAAAATAAAGTACATTAATCATGTACAATGTAGCATAAAATTGGGGCATGTTTACAGACAGTAAAATAAACAAATACAAATAAAACATGATGGAACATGGTAAATAAATACAAACCTATACACACTGACTAGTTATAATTAGTCCATACATCCTTTTCCCTGCTCAACCTTCCAAATGCTAGGATCCCAAGCATATATCATTACAGAGTATGTGGTATACATTCATATATATGCCTATTTGCATGTGTTCTGTGCTTGTGTACATATATGCATGTGCATGTAGAAATAAGTGATTGATAGAAGATGCTTGCTTTGATCAATCTTCACAGGATATCGCATTGAACCTAGAACTCAACAATTCTGGCTCTCTACCTGGTCAGATTCCTTGAGGAATACCCTGTATCTGATTCCCAAGCACTGAGATTATGGAGAAGCTTCCTCTAGTCTTCTTATGTATGTGCTGGGTATTTGAACTGTTGTGCTTTCAATTGAAGGACATGTGTTTTATATGGCGAGCCAGTTCATCAGCTCCTGGTCTCATTCGTATAAAAGCATATTCCCCTTTATCCGTAGCTACCATCACATTAGTACAGCATCTCAAATTCCTGGAATGATGATGGCAACTTTACAAAATGTTAATGATATGTGTCAATACTGGAGAAAATTTTACCTGGAAGAAAAGATTTTCATGATTTGGCTATTTTCTCACAGTATGAATGATCATGTGAAAGGAATAACAGGGACCATCACTGAAGAGGGGGATGAAAGATTTTACGAACCAGAGTTGGTAGATGACTTCAAGGAAACAATGTTTTCTGGACATCACAGGGTATTCCACATACAAACTCACTCCTGTCGAAACAGTATAACAAAGATGTGAGCAAGCTTAAGCCAGAATCTCAGAGTGCAAATTGGAGGCTAGAATGAAATCCATTTCCTTGCTGAAGTGCTTGTAGTAACTGGTACTTATCTACCTGGAGAAGAACTGTTATTCTTTTTCTTTTTTTTTTTTTTATTATTTTCATATTTTATTTACATTTTAAATGTTTCAAATCTCCCCTTTGGAACCTCCCCATTCCCTCCGCCTTCCCCCTGCCAATATGGGGATATTCTCCAACCCACCCTCCCACCCACCTACCTACTCTCATCTTTCCTCCTTGTCATTCTCCTATACTGGGGGATCTAACACTCTCAGGCCCAAGGGCCTCTCCTCCCCCTGATGGATAACATGACACTCCTCTGCTGCATTTGTGGCCAGCACCATGGGTTCTACATGTGCATTCTTTAGTTGGTGGATCAGTCTCCAGAAGTATCGGGGGTCAGATCAGTTGCTATTGTTACTACCTCCCTGGGGCTGCACTCTCCCTCAGCTCCTTCAGTCCTTTCTCCAAGCCCTTCAATTGGGACAACACACTCAGAACTACTGTTGCTGATAAGTGACTCTTGGGTATTTCAAACTTTTGGGCTAATAACCTCTTAACATTGAGTACATACCATCTTAATTCTTTTGTGACTGCACTACCTCGCTCAGGATGATATTTTCAAGATCCATCCATTTGTCTATGGATTTCATGAAGTCATTGTTTTTAATAGCTGAGTAATATTCCATTGTATAAATGTACCACATTTTCTGTATCCATTCCTCTGTGGAGAGACATCTGGGTTGTTTCCAGCTTCTGGATATTATAAATATGGCTGCAATTAACATAGTGGAACATGTGTCTTTATTACATGTTGGAGCATCTTCTGGGTATATGCCCAGGAGTGGAATAGCTGGGTCCTCAGGTAGTATTATGTTCATTTTTCTGAGGGTCCGCCAAACTGATTTCCAGAGTGGTTGTATCATCTTGCATTCCCACCAGCAATGGAGGAGTGTTCCTCTTTCTCCACATGCTCGCAAACATCTGCTATCATCTGAGTTTTTGATCTTAGACATTCTGACTGGTGTGAGGTGAAATCTCAGGGTTGTTTTGATTTGCATTTTCCTGATGACTAAGGATGCTGAACATTTCGTTAGGTGTTTCTAGGCCATTCAAGTTTCCTCAGTTGAGAATTCTCTGTTTAGCTCACTTCCCCATTTTTTGATAGGGTTATTTGGATCTCTGGCATCTAGCTTCTTGAGTTCTTTGTATACCTTGGACATTAGCCCTCTATCAGATGTAGGATTGGTAAAGATCTTTTCCCAATCTGTAGGTTGCCGTTTTGCACTATTCACAGTGTCCTTTGCCTTACAGAAGCTTTGTAATTTTATGAGGTCCCATCTGTCAATTCTTGATCTTAGAGCACAAGCCATTGGTGTTCTGTTCAAGAACAATTCCCCTGTGCCCAAGTGTTCAAGATTCTTCCTTACTTTCTCTTCTATTAGATTCAGTGTATCTGGTTTTATGTGAAGGTCCATGATCTACTTGGACTTGAACTTTGTACAGGGAGATAGGAATGGATCAATTCACAATCTTCTACATATAGACTGCCAGTTGATTCAGCACCAATTGTTGAAGATGCTGGTTTTTTTTCCACTGTATGATTTAGCTCCTTTGTCGAAGATCAAGTGACCATATGTGTGTGGGTTCATTTCTGGGTCTTCAATTCTATTCCATTGATCTACCTGCCTCTCACTGTACCAATACCATGCAGTTTTTATCACTACTGCTCTGTAGTACAGCTTGAGGTCAGGGAAGCTGATTCCCCCAGAAGTCCTTTTATTGTTGAGAATAGTTTTTGCTATCCTGGGCTTTTTGTTATTCCATATGAATTTGAGAATTGCTCTTTCTAGGTCTATGAAGAATTGAGTTGGGATTTTGATGGGGATAGCATTGAATCTGTATATTGCTTTCGGCAGGATGGCCATTTTAACTATGTTAATCCTGTCAATCCATGAGCATGGGAGATCTTTCCATCTTCTGAGGTATCCTTCAATTTCTTTCTTCAGAGAATTGAAGTTCTTGTCATACAGATCTTTCAATTGTTTGGTTAGAGTCACACCAAGATATTTTATATTGTTTGTGACAATTGTGAAGGGTGTCATTTCCCTAAATTTTTTCTCAGCCTGTTTATCCTTTGAGTATAGGAAGGCTACTGATTTACTTAATTTTGTATCTGGCCACGTTGCTGAAGTTGTTTATCAGCTGTAGCAGATCTCTGGTGGAGTTTTTTGGGTCACTTAAGTATACCATCATATCATTTGGAAATAGTGATTTTTTGATTTCCTTTCTAATTTGTATCCTTTTGATTTCCTTTTGTTGCCTGATTGCTCTAGCTAAAACTTCAAGTACTATATTGAATAGGTAGGGAGAGAGAGGGCAGCCTTGTCTAGTCCCTGATTTTAGTGGGATTGCTTTGAGTTTCTCTCCATTTAGTTTTATGTTGGTCACTGATTTGCTATATATTGCTTTTACTAAGTTTAGGTATGCTCTTTGAATTCTTGATCTTTCCAAGACTTTTATCATGAAGGGATATTGAATTTTGTCAAATCCTTTTTCAGCATCTAATGAAATGACCATGTGTTTTTTTTTTCTTTGAGTTTGATTATGTAGTGGATTACATTGATAGATTTCCAGATATTGAACCATCCCTGCATCCCTGGGATGAAACCTACTTGGTCATGGTGAATGATTGTTTAATGTGTTCTTGGATTAGGTTTGCAAGAATTTTATTGAGTATTTTTGCATTGATATTCATAAGGGAAATTGGTCTGAAGTTTTCTTTCTTTGTTGGGTCTTTGTGGGGCTTTGGTATCAGTGTGACTGTGGCCTCATAGAATGAATTGGGTAGTGTTCCTTCTGTTTCTATTTTATGGAATAGCTTGAAGAGTATTGGTATTAGGTCTTCTTTGAAGATCTGATAGAATTCTGCACTGAACCCATTTGGTACTGGAATTTTCTTGGTTGGGAGACTTTTAATGACTGTTTCTGTTTCTTTAGGGGTTATGGGACTGTTTAGATGGTTGATCTGATCCTGATTTAACTTTGCTAATTGGTATCTGTCTAGAAACTTATCCATTTCCTCCAGATTTTCCTATTTTGTTGCATATAGGGTTTTGTAGTAGGATCTGATGATTTTTTTTTAACTTCCTCAGAGTCTGTTATATCTCCATTTCCTCATTTCTAATTTTGTTAATTTGGATACATTCTCTGAGCCCTCTGGTTAGTCTGGCTAAGGTTTTATCTATCTTGTTGATTTTCTCAAAGAACCATCTCTTGGTTTTGTTCATTCTTTGTATAGTTCTTTTAGTTTCCACTTGGTTGATTTCAGCCCTTAATTTGATTATTTCCTGCCTTCTACTCCTCTTAGGTGTATTAGCTTCTTTTTGTTCCAGAACGTTCAGATGTGCTGTTAAGCTATTATTGTATGCTCTCTTCAGTTTCTTTTTGGATGCATTCTGAGCTATGAGTTTCCTCTTAACACTGCTTTCATTGTGTCCCATAGGTTTGGGTAAGTTGTATTTTCATTTTCATTGAATTCTAGGAAGTCTTTAATTTCCTTCTTTATTTCTTCTTTGAACAAGTTTTCATTAAGCGGAGCATTGTTCAGCTTCCGTGTGTATGTGGGCTTTCTGTTGTTGTTGTTGCCATTGAAGACCAACCTTAATCCATGGTGATCTGATAGGAGGCATAGGATTATTTCAATCTTCTTATATCTGTTGAGGTTTGTTTTGTGACCAATTTATGATCAATTTTGGAGAAGGTACCTTGAGGTCCTGAGAAGAAGGTATATTCTTTTGATGCAGGATGAAATATTCTATAGATATCTGTTAAACCCATTTGGTTCATAGCATCTGTTAGTTTCACTGTGTCTCTGTTTAGTTTATGTTTCCAAGATCTGTCCATTGTTGATAGTGCGGTGTTGAAGTCTCCCACTATTATTGTGTTAGGTGCAATGTGTGCTTTGAGCTTTAGTAGAGTTTCTTTTATGAAAGTGAGAGCTCTTGCATTCAGGGCATAGATGTTCAGAATTGAGAGCTCTTCTTAGTAGATTTTTCCTTTGATGAGTAAGAAGTGTCCTTCCACATCTTTTTTGATGAATTTTGGTTGAAAGTCAATTTTATCCGATATTAGAATGGCTACTCCAGCCTGATCCTTGGGGCCATTTGCTTGGAAAATTGTTTTCCAGCCCTTTACTCTGACGTAGTGTTTGTCTTTAACACAGAGGTGTGTTTCCTGGATGCAGCAAAATGCTGGGTCCTGTTTATGGATCCAGTCTGTCAGTCTATGTCTTTTTATTTGGGAGGTTGAGACCATTGATGTTAAGAGATATTAAAGAATATTGATTGTTATTTCCTGTTATTTTTGATGTTGTTTATATTGTTTGTGTGGCTATCTTCTTTTGAGTTTGTTGAAAATTACTTTCTTTCTTTTTCTTGAGTGTAGTTTCCCTCCTTGAGTTGGCATTTCCCATGTATTATTCTTCGTAGGGCTGGGTTTGTGGAAACATACTGTGCAAATTTTGATTTGTTGTAGAATATTTTGGTTTCACCATCTATGATTATTGAGAGTTTTGCTGAGTATAGCAGCCTAGGCTGGCATTTGTGTTCTTTTAGAGTCTGTATGAGCTCTGCCCAGGATCTTCTAGCTTTCATAGTCTCTGGTGAAAAGTCTGGTCTATTTCTGATAGGTCTGCCTCTATATGTTACTTGCCCCTTTTCCCTTACTGCTTTTAATATTCTTTCCTTGTTTTGTGTATTTGGTGTATTGACTATAATGTGACTGGAGGAATTTCTTTTCTGGTCCAGTCTATTTGTCGTTCTGTAGGCTTCTTGTATGCTTATGTTCATCTCTTTCTTTAGGTTAGGGAAGTTTTCTTCTATAATTTTGTTGTAGATATTTACTGGTCCTTTAAGTTGGGAGTCTTCACTCTCTTCTATGCCTATTATCCTCAGGTTCTGTCTTCTCATTGCATCCTGGATATCTTGGATGTTTTGGGTTAGCAGCTGTGTTCTCTTGTATTTCTTTAAGGGAGTTATTTATTTCCTTCTTAATATCTTCTATCATCTTCTTGATAAGTGATTTTAAGTCTGAGTCTTCTTTTTCTGGTGTGTTGGGGTATCCAGGGCTGTCTGTGGTGGGAAAGCTGGGTTCTGATGAAGCCAAGTAGTCTTGGTTTCTGTTCCTTGTGTTCTTGCCCTTGGTTTTTGCCATCTGGTTATCTCTGGTGTTAGCTGGTCTTTCTCTCTCTGCCTGTGGCTTGTCTTTCCTTCAAGCTCAGATGCCAATAAACCTGGGAGACCAGTTCTCTTTTTCAGCTGTTCTTCAGATCCTGTGTCTGGAGTCCTCCTGTTGCTGGCTCCTCAGCGTAAGTGGGCGGGTAGCTTTCTCCCTGCATTGCTTGCATATGGAGTCCTGGTGGGCCAGGCGGGTGTCTCTGGCCACAGGCGTAGCAGGCAGGCTCTTACCTCCCAGCTTTTCTTAGTCCCTGTATCTGGAGCCCGCCTCCCGCTGGCTCCTCAGCACAAGTGGGCAGTTAGCTTTCTCCCTCCACTGCTTGTATATGGAGGCTTCCTGGGTCAGGTGGGTGTCTCTGGCCACAGGTGGAAGCAGGCAGGCTCTTACCTCCCGGCTTTTCTTCAGTCTCTGCGTCTGGAGACTGTCTTCAGCTGGCTCCTCAGCACAAGTCTGTTATTTTTCTTTAAGCCTTTGATTGGTCTAACATGCTCAACTGGGTGATCACAGACCAAAATGTTATAGGAAACATTAATTAGACTAGATAGTCTTTTATAAAAAAACAGAATACATAAGTGAGGATGGGTGAAGAATAGGGCTATATAGGGAAGGATTTATGGGAGGGGAGAATTTGATCAAACTTCAATGTATGAAATTCTCAAATAATTTAAAATATAAAAAAGTAATAATTTCTTTTTCTTTTAAAAAGGAAGCCTGGATATTGTTCAAAGAAATACTGAATGGTAACCAACCTTTAAGTAATAAGTATATAGAACAACTCTGTTATTTTTGGTAGAAAATTTCAGCAACTATTTTCTTGCAATCACTTCCAAACAAAGAATAATGGCCTACAATGTCATGCTTATTGGTGTGTGAAGAGAATCACAAAAAAAAAAAAAAAAAAAAATTGACTTGCTTAAATTATTTACTTTCGTTTTGACAAAAATTCTGTTCCAACTTGAGATATTCCAAATGCAGATTATATTTAACTTAATTTGTTCCCAAGGAAAAACTATGTCTATGTGTCCAAAGCTATTACTGAAATCAATATGTAGTTCAAACTGGAAAAAGACATTGAAATTCTTACCCCCCTGCATACATTTCCTAGTACTTAGATAATAGATATGAACTACCACCCACAGTTTATGTGTTGCTTGTGATAAAACTCAGGGTTTGATACTTCCTATTGAGAAGTTGACCAATTGAACTACATCCCCAACCTTTTAAGTCATTACATTTGCAGGAGTGACTAGCCAAGTTGAAATGACAATTATATACACCAAATGTCATGATGAATCCCATGACCTACTTGGGAAAGTAGCCATTTCAGTTTAAATGAGGAACTTAAGACTAAAGTCTCCAACTTCTGTAAAGCACATCTGCTTCTAGTTCAAACAAATATCAGAGATGTAGGGAATGTCATTATAGACGAAGTAAGGACTGTTAAGTAGGAAAGGAGTGGAAATGGGTTTTCTGCCATCTCACCTCAAAGTACATCATGGAGAATAAAATACAAAACCTGTGATTATCTTGGCAGGTAGATATAAAACCCGAGCCTCAGCTGTCCCTTGCTGGTGAACCTTAGTGTTAGCATATCACAGACGGAAACACTGGCTATTTAGAGATGACCACAAGCATGGCAGCACAATCTCCTTGATCTACATTCTGGATTCAAAGGTCAGAGAATTCCCATGAGATAACTCACTCATTCATATTAATCTTTCCTATTTCCTTACATCTCTTCAGAGTATGGGATGACTTGAATCAGTTTTTGTTTTACTGTGACTTCTCATATTTCCAAACCTGCCATTCTGTGGTACTATCCTTAACAATGCATAGGGATTTATCCTCTGACTCTTACCAATTTTCAACAGTTTAAAGTCACACCAAATGATAAATTAAAGCTTGGATTTGAAGTACTATTTTTTAATGGACTTGCCAGAATTTTTCATACTATAGCAAAACAAGCAAAACAAGCTTTCACTGTTCTGTCTATTCTTTCAAAGATAATGCTGATTTTCTTGTTTTGTTTTTTTTGTTTGTTTGTTTTTGTTTTGTTTTTTTTAAGCTGGAAATCCGTGATGACTTGGCATCAAATCAAGAAATCAATTATATTTTATATAATGTTTCCTTAAGAATGTGTCAGGAAAATAAGAGTAGATATTTTGAGCTTCTGTAACAATAAATGATCAAATAGTTGTATGGAAGATCCAGCATACTATAATATCACCTGTGATTATAAAGAATCTCTAAGAAGTGTGTTATTCAGTATGAAGGCAAAACCTTTACAGTAGGTGAGTTCCAAAAGGAAAAACTTCAGTAGAAAATTAAAATAAAATCGTCCAGTGTTGTTGAAAATCCAGTAGGATTCTGCTGTAATGTTCTTCCTTTATTGACTGTTATTAGCTCTTCCTAAATTAAAACTTTCTTTTGTAAAGAATGTACAACAACATGTTTCCTTATCCATACATCTTTGGGCATACTGTGTTTAAACCAGACAAGGTGGGCACATATCATATCAGCTTAATTTCTGGTGGCTAGGAAACAGAATAAGGATCAGGGTCCTGATCTCTCTTTAAAGAGTATGTCCCTACTGGCCTAACTTCTTCCCACCAAGCACAAATCATTTATAATTCCTTAGCTTACCAATACACACTAGCCTTTGGGAGATATTTCAGATTTTAACTTTATTATATTTCAAAAGACTAGTCATGAAAACAAAAATGATGTGTGTGGAATTTTCTAGCATTGAGTAGCATTTATTCGTAGCCTTTGATGGAGAATTATCAAATGCAGGAAATTTCTGAATAGTCAGGACACATGATAGTGTTGAATACGATGAAGCTTGGTTAGGGAAGTGGGTCACTGTTTATGTACCCTTGGGGGTTTAGTTGATCACATGCCTTTCTCTTACTATGTAATAGGATTCTGCATGCTCTTTTGTGAGCTCTTCTACTACACCTTCTCTGCATGAGAGAATGACACTTTTAAAACCACAAGCAAAATAAATCTTCCCTACCTCCATTCTCTTTCTCAGACATGTCATCATTTTAATGGTTAAGGCACAGGAACAGGCTTGAATGATTGAAAAACTTTCTCCTTCTTAATTTTTTTAAAAACATACTTAGTCTCTTCATTGCTTAAATTCTACTTCTTTCATTTAAATAATTCATCCTCAGATAACTTCAACGACATCTTTCTCAAAATTTAAGTTGTATGAAGAGCCATTCTTTACTGTCTCCTCTCCCTCCCTCTGAGTTTCTTTTTTCCTAGTATCCATCATTTTCTTTCTCTCTCCTTTTATCTTCCTCTCTTTCTCACTCTCATGTATTCTATTTGATTTTTTCTTCAATGCCCCTTTGGTTTTCCAGGCAAGACATAGAATTTTAAGATGGAAAAATTTACAAAGGAAGGAAAACTGATTTCAGGAAATCAGGTCTCTAAATTTGAACTTGTCAACTAAAGGAAGATTTGAGTCTTCAATCAAAATCCCAAGCTAAACTGAACCTTTTACTGTGCATTGATTTGTGGCTTGCGAAGGATTTTATGTATGTGGGACTCATCAGGATTGCTTAGGAGGAAAACAAGAATGTTCTCACATGTATTCAGAAGGAATATACTAGTAGAGAGACATGTCTCACACCAAGGAAGTAAATTGAAAGCCAAACTACAGATAATTCCCCAACTAATTGAACTTGAAAAAATATTTAGTGAGTAAGAAAATATTAGAGAATGACTTAGATTTGGGTATTTTTAATAATATAAACAAATAGACTTGTAGTTAGGGGAAAATACTAACAGAGAAATGAAGATTTCTATTACTAAGCCTATCAATTTAGACATTCCATATATACTTTGGCACACTAATACAGTTCAGTAGTAAAATCTTTGGTAAACAATTGATTTTGGGATCTATTTTCTTTTAATTTCAAGTCAAACAATATTCTATTATAGTTTTATAACAATAGGTTCTACAAGCATTTTTGAAAATAGTTAACAAATATCACTTGAAATACCTTGAACATCAACCATTAACTAGATTGAAGATATGCTTTGAAATCAGTGTTTATAATATGAGGTACAAATACAAATAAATAAAATCTATGTCTCTTCATTGAAGCTAACAGTGAAGATCTTAAGACGAATAAGTATATAGGTACATGGCTGGTCATGCTTGAAATTTTATTCATGCAGTTGGCATTTGAGGAGAAAAATAATAGGTAAAATTTTTCCTCTAACATTACAGAATAATTCATTTGATTCTTATGTACATTACTACAGAACAATAGATTATATCATGTGTTTGTTATGGAATTTGAGATCAGCATTCCAGTTCATCAAACATATATGGTATAGTGATGTAATGAATTGCAGGTTGAGGGTTAAACCTGTATGAAAAGCATATGGAGCACTAGAAAAAAAAACAGAGAATTTAACAACTCATAATAAGAGTCACTCTTCCTCTCTCTTTCTCTCTCTCTCTTTCTCTCTCTCTCTAGAGAGATAGATAGATATAGATATAGATATATACATATATATCTAGATATATATTACATATATTCTCCATTTTGTTAATCCCTTCTGATTTAGGCCAGAAGGGAATAATAACATGCAGTGTTGCTTGTTTTGGTATTGCTCTCTCAAAGAAATAAAACCCAGAAGAAGATAAAACCCAGAAGGAAATTCAACTGACAGCTATTAGTTATGGCTATGCTGAATTTACTTTGTGAACTGGCCGTATAAAATATTAATACATTAATAGATTTTACTCATACTAAAGATCAAATAAAAACAACTTCATCACAGAGCAAAGACCAAGGCAAAAATTGAACTTGCATGTAAAAAACTATGACCTTTGATTTTTGTCCTTACAAGGACTCTGTGAGGTATATTTTAATAATCCTTCTATAAAGATGTAAAAATTGATGAGTAAAGAGCCTACGTAACTCATGAACAATTTGTGGGGCCCAATTTTGAACCTAAGCCACCTGTTCTGCAAACCCACACTCTAAATCATTGTGAGATACACCCAGGCAGAAATGCCAACAGGAGAATAATTAAACAACTACAATATTACAAGGTAAATATTATACCAAAAGCATAAATATAATTTTAAGTGATTCCAGAAGAGAAAGCAATTAATTTGACCAAGAGTTTAGGGAAGAATGCCAAAAGAAGCAATATTTAATCCATGTGTGTGTACAAGCAGAAAAGCATGAACACTACTGAAAGGGAAAGTATGTGGAATAGTTTCTGTGGAAAAACATGGCTTGAGTAAAGGTTGTGAAGGGAATGTTCCTCAATATGCATACATACACACAAACAAACATAAATACATATGTAGGTACATACATACGTACATATATATATATACACATAAATACATATGTAGGTACACACACACACACACACATATATATATACACACACACACACACACACACACATTCATACATATCATCGTACATACATACATAAATCCTGGAGAATAAGAAGTTAAAAGAACCCTGGGAATAAGGATTGTAACAGTCAGTTTAGAATATCTTGGAAGGGCTGACTTTAAATGACATGACAGATATTTGTATGTGATTTGAAACAGAAGGCACTGGAGTGTTCTTTTATGCAGGATTATGAGATGATAAGATCTATGATTCATTACAACAAAGATAAAGGAAGATAGATCACACATCAGAGAGGTTATTTATCCAACATTTGAAAACACTGAGATAATTGGGCATTGCCAATAGGAAAGAAGCAAACAAAAATGATGAGAGAGCTATTTTCAGGCATTTAAAATGCCAACAAAATAGAAAAGCTGATTGGATGTGAGGGATGAGGAAAAGACAATATTAAGATGACTCTGAGCCAGGCATTATGGATAGATGTATCTAGGCATGCGTGCATGCTGGATCCTCTCACTAAAGAGAAGAAGGGAAAAATGGGGGCACTGAGGCTGAGAGAAAATGAGAAAGTAGTAGTTCTATTCATTTTTCCTTGCAATTATTGAGAAAACTTTTATTAGTGGGCTTGATATGTGCTGGAAATATAGCAGCCACCAGGCCTGCTAAAACTGCTGCTGTTATTGATCTTGCATTCTAATTGGAGGAGGTACAAGATAAATCAACAAATAAATGGGTGCTGTATGAGACTGCAGTAAGTACTTGAAGGAAAGGAGAGGGTTAGTGAGACAGAAAATCTTGGTTGCAGGGGATTGGGAATTTTATATTTTTAATGATGAAGAATGCTACTACTGATCTGCTGACATCAGAGGAGAGATCATAAGATGTATGTAGAAAAACTGTAGATAGAAAAACAGCTTATGTCAAGATGCCAAAGCTCAAAATAATATATTGCTATAAATTAATTTAACAGAAGAAGTTTAGAGCAGAGTACCTCAAGTGGAGGTTAATAAACATAAACCCAGAATTTTTTTTGTGTTTTTGTGTTTGTTGTTTTGAAGTCTAAGACAAGTAATAGTTGTGATTCCCTAGACGTAATAGTGAGTCAAAGACAACACAAAGCAGTGGGTTCAGCCTTAGGAAACAGACATGTCCAGGGAGTAAGTGTACTCTCATTTGGGAAGATACCCACACTATAATAAGACAGATTAGCTGTATATGTAGGAAATAAGTGTGTGTGTGTGTGTGTGTGTGTATGTATTGGAGCAGACACCTCTTCCTGTGAGTGTGCATATATAGAGAAGTATGTGCATTTATATGTGCACTCACTTTGCATGCACCACAATCTCCAGACATTTTATGTGGAGTTAAAATCCATACTTTATTGACTGAGCTATCTCCCTAGCTCCAAGTGTGTTTTATTTTATTTAATGTTGTTTGTGATTCCTATTAGACCGCTTACCAAAAGTGGCTAAGGTGGCACTCTACATATGAGTCTGGAATTCATGAATTACAGGTTGAAGACATATGTATTAGGATAAGTGTCTACCAGAAAAAAGATCTGACTGCTGAGCTTTAAGACACAGCAGCAGTTAAAAACTAGAATGGCCATGTGAACCACTAAAGGTACTCAGAAACAGCATCCATTAACAAATGGAGTGATCTTGATATAGTGATGGACAGAATCTATGGTTAATGGAGGGTTTCCAATAAAAGGACAGGCTAATTGCCCCATAGAGAGATGCTAGGTTAGGTGAAATGAAAGAGAGCTAAAGTATGGTATTTAGCAATGCAGAAGATGTTACTGTGAAAGTAGGAAGAGCAAAAGAGTGCCATGTTCCTTTGGAAGAAGCATGGCTAAGAAAGAATATAAGGTAACATTTGGAAACACTAAGTAAGGAAAATTAATTCAACATGTATTTCTGTATCTTGATGTAAGAAATAGAAAGTTAATATTGGAGAAATAAATGGATCTTGAGTTACTCTATTGAGATGAAGATCTATAGCATGTTTCCATGATAAGTGCCAGACTTAATACAGGCATAACAGTGAATGAGTGGATGATGATAAGAGTCATCCTTGTGACCTGGGTTTGCCTTACTTTGCAATGGTGAAGTCCCAGAGAGTTATGAGAGTCATATAGAATAGCAAGAATCAAGGAAGAAAAACTAGTCACATAAAGACAACTTGCTTTTACATACAAACAACATGGTGCCACCTACTGAAAAAATGGTATCACACCCAGGAACTACACACTGTTACAATCAGAGAACATGCTGTGACATACTATATATGATATTGAAATTTTGTCAAATTATCTTTTAATTTTTTTCTTAGTCTTCTGAAAGTAGGTGGGACAGAAAAGGGGAGAAGTATGGGAGATTTGAAAGAAAGAGTCCAATAAATGATTATCAGGAAAATGAGAAAATGTTTAGACCAGTGAAAGGTAATAGGACATTCCAAAAAAATGTGCAAAAGATTACAATCTAGACATAAAAAGATTGCAGAGTGTCCTTGTGAAGTGGAGTGTTTTGATTAATTCTACTTTCCAATGTCTTCTCCTTCACCAGAATGTGATAAGAAGAAAACTATTAAGAATAAAAATGATTCTTAGCCATCAAAAAACATATAAATTATACCCGGAGAAAAGCTGGTGATTTTTTAACCATTTTCCCTTGTGGATAAACTAGGCTTTTAGTTTATTTTTTGTAACAGCTTCCTTAAAGTATAATTAGTATGTCATGAAATTTAGCCATATTAAAACTGCCTCTGTTTACAAATTCATTCTAGCATTCTTTAGGAGCTGTGCATAGGAGCTTCTTTGTCCTTACCTGTCATGGTACAAGTTACAGCATTTAACTGACTTCTTCCTCAATTAATACTCTATAAAACCCCTTTCATTTCTTTTCATTTACATTTAAAATTCATGACTTGAGTGCCTTAAAACATATCTTTGGAACATGTAAAGTTTGAATTGCCCGGGGGGTTATAAAATATAGACTACAGAGTTCTTAGCTACAAACATCCAGATGGCTAAGGAAGTGTTAGGTGTCACTGTTTTCTAAAGTTAGTGGTAGCATGGATAGGAGGACTAATATAATATAACCCAGGATGCTTCATTATTTGTGACACTAAAAAAAAAGAGATAAAAACAAAGGTAGATATGTAAGAAGATACTGTTTTAGAATGTCACCGGAATAATTTCTCTTGTGTTTTTAGCAAACCACCTCAAACTTAATAGCAATTGTGATTATTATTTTTCATTGTCAACTTTGGTCAAGCAAAGATACTTTGGAGGGTATCTGTAAGGGTGTTTCCAGAAAGGGTAAACTAAGAAGGGAAGGCTCACCACTGAATATATGTGGTGCTCTCTCAAGGGCTGGGTTCAGAATTGACTACAAAAGCAAGCTGTCTGCAAGCATTCACTGCACTGCTTCCTGATGATGAACACAATGTCAACAGCTGCCTCATGCTCCTGTGGCTATGGCTTCTGCATCATGAGGACCTGTCCCTTCAAACTGTGAGCCAAAATAAGTTATCTTTTTTTATTATATCAGTCTATCTATCTATCTATCTATCTATCTATCTATCTATCTATCTATCCATCCATCCATTTAAATGTATGTGGTTGTGTGCTATGTGACTTGCTATGTATGTAGATAACAATGAACAACTTGCTAGACTCAGATCTCTCCTTCTACATTATGGGTTACAGAATGTATTATCAGGCTTTGTGGCAAGTGCTTCAAACAATAAAACTGAGTTATCTAGCAATTGTACATCTCATGTATCTCACTGGCTAAATTACCAAGCTCTACACTTTGCCTATTCATTGAATTAGGTAGTTTTCTCTACTCTGCTGACAGAGGCACATTCCATCCACCTCTTAACAGCTGACTGACTATACATCCATACTTACCTTTCTATCACTCTATTTTCTTTACTTTCTCTTTCACCTTTAAATATGTTTGTGATTATATTGTTCCAACCAACTAATCTATGGTACTCTTCTCATTTCTAAAAGATGATAAGCAACACACACACATACACACACATACACACACATGTGTGTATGTGTGTGTATGTGTGTATGAGAGAGTGAGAGAGAGAGAGAGAGAATTTTTGTCCTTACCTTGCAAATGTAATTATACCATATACATTTATTATATATAATTACAGTCTCTCTCTCTCTCTCTCTCTGTGTGTGTGTGTGTGTGTGTGAGTGATATGTAGACTTTGGGTCATTTTTTTGACTTTTTCATCCATCATAATAGAGATGAAGGAAAGGTAGATGTCATTAATAGTAATATTTGTTGAGCATGATAAAGATGAAAATGGTTAAATGAAAACAAAAGCCCAAGAACAACAATAAAACACAGGTTTGTTATCAAGAAATCTCTCCTCTGTTCTTTGGAAGAAATTGACATATCAATGTTACAGTGGATTGAGACATATAGGCCATGCTTAAGCTAGGAGAACTGGGGAAATAGTGCAAAAAAAATCATACAATAAAGAAAAGAGATGAGTGAAAAGCACAGCAGGACCTGGACAAGTTGTTTGTATGTGTGTGTTTCAGTTCTGATTACTTTTATTTTTAGAGTGAAAGAGACAGGCCTATTTGTAGACTGACAACAGTGGGGAGGCTGAACAGGAGACTCGGATTTCATCTTTTGAACTTATGGGTCTTTGACCCTATTACTTGCCCAATTTTAAAGCATTTCAACATTAACCTTTGAAAAAGAGAAGCAGGCTGTCAAGTATACTAAGCACCTAAAAGCACTTTCCTAAAATGTCCGAGAGTAAAGATGCTACAACACAGCACGAAATCCATTATTATCATCCAGCTATTGCCATGGCCCAATAGTTGCTTTGGGAGATAAGGGTATGTCTCTGTGAAATGTCACTGACTCCAATGTATATGCCAGCAAAAATTGGAATGGAGAACATTTAGAAAAAACTGAATAAATAACAGAAAATATTTAAAAAACTACAAAGACCAAGTATAGATATGTACTACAGATGGGTAGCATTTGAACACAATAGAGATGTAATTTTGTAATGTGGCCCTCAACTAAGGATGCCATTTCATCTACCCTGTTTCTCCGTGCTTATGGCTGGCATGAATGTCTTAACAAAGTCAGTTATTTCAGGTTATCTGTCACCCAAGTGGCATCCTATCACAAGCTATAGCTGCATCTCATTCCCATGGATGTCATCTATACTTCCTGCCTTCTCGGGCTGTATTCTCTCTCATGCCAGGCACGTCTTCATTTTTAATGACCTCTGTGCCAAGCAAAAATGTCAGCAGATTTGTCAGAAAAGATTTGTCCTTTGTGAAACTAGCCTGATTAAGTTTTATCAGCTAATATCTTTCTAGGTGTTTGGTAAACTCATCCCTTAGTACTGTCTCAGGGATTTTGCCTACAGCCAAGGGCAGATCTGCTCATTTATAATTTTCTGTTTCTTTTTGAGTTCTTCTCTCACAGACAGCTGGAGTGAGGGATATTTTGTGGTTGCTGTTGAGTTTCTATCTTGCTCTAAGTATAAAATGTTTCTGCTATTGCCATCCTCATTTGGATTTAAATTTTATATACCTAGAAGTAGCTCAATTTTTTTTCTAATTCATCATAGAGATATTTTGTTTTTACACAAGATAATCGTTGGTTGATAACAAAAACATATATTACTTATGCTCTTAAAGATTGTCTTCCTATCTGGAAATGGGCTGCTTACTGACAAAACAGAGCACGCATTCTCCCTATTTCCTTCTTGCTACATACATCACTTTAAACATCATAAACACCATAATTATACCAGACTGAATTCGAATATGAAATAAGAAAATGAAGTAGCATCCTCTGATTCATTATGCTATATTGTTTTCTCCCCACTATAAACATTAGATGATGGGGATAGTTTACAGAGACTGAGTTTAATTTTTTTCAGACTCATAATCAACAAAAGATCTTTATATTTCTCTGATGAGCAGGAAGACAGTTCCCTCTGTGGGAGAGGGCCTTGGAAATTTCTGTTTATTCTTCAAGGTTCCAACAGCTCTGATTTGCTGTTGTTGCTGTTATTGTTTCTATGTTTTTTGTTTTTTTGTTTTTTTACTTTAGTAGTTGAACATAAACATTATCTCCAAGATATTACATTTATTTGTCAAGATTTTTCACAGATAGAGGTGCATCAGGCATTCCCTTCTCCTTTTTACCCATGTATCACTTTTCTTTCTATCCCACATTGATTTCTTCCAATGTTCTTCATCACAGAGAAAAATAATGCAAGAGTATGCAGCAGTACTCACTAGGATAAACATGCTTTACTCAAACAAATAACGCATTTTAGGATTAAGGCTCATTTCTAGCTATTAAAGAAATTATAAATGTTCAATATGGATTATTTACAAACATCATAATTATAATTCAAAAGTATTCAACTTCACCCACTAAAAATAACTATCAGGAAATCAATTAGTTTGTGAATTTTTTTCTAAAAATTAAATAATGTAAATGTAAATAATTGGCACAGGGCATTGAACCTACACTATTGTAGATGTTATGTGTATCTCAAGTACTAACCTTTATTCTTAGGCCCCTTTAAAGCTGCCACCTGTACTGTTTCCCCCCCCCAAAAAAAAATGTAAAATAAACATATTCTCTGTTATTAATTGACCTTGTGAGTCTTAAGTTTCATAAAAAAAATCTGTTTTTAAAATATGAAGCACAATTCTTCATGTGTATAAGATATATATGGTTTGCCCTGTAATATTAGTAAAAAAATCATATTTCTTACCCATCAAAAATCAATTCTCAGCATGAATTTATAGAGTTGAATTGCTAGATAAAGAGGGATTCAAGTTTGGGGTGCTTTGATAATTGGCATTAATTTATGTCTAAAGCAATGGAAAGAGGTTACAGCATGTTTTGCCCTGCAAATGACTCACTCTGTCTCAACACCATAAAATGTTGAACAAAAGAGGAAGGCATGTTATATCAAACTCTGATATCTACTTGCACATGGACAAATGGGTATATATATATCATGCTTACAGATGCAAACAATTCATAAACACAAACACACACACACATAAACACACACTTACACACATACATGGCTTCTATAAAACCACATACTGAGAGGAGAGGCAAGAGAGCTGTTCTAAGACCACAAGATCTGCAAAGTACCTGAATACATATTTGCCATCCCAGCTCCTGATACAGTAAATTCAATATAACCAAAATTACAAATCCAAAGCTTGCTAAGTGAGGCATTTTAGTGTACATTTGTCACCTCAGGAACTGAGCAGCATACTCAAGAGGGTTTTAAGCTGAGGCTAGCTGGGGCAAACAGTAAGAATTTGCCAAAAGCAATTAAAAATAAAAAACCAAACTTCTTTTTTCTGCTTTTAAACTTCCAACTTGAGGATGTTTTTTGTTTTGTTTTGTTTTGTTTTTCTCAAGTTGTTCTTACCTCCTGCCCCTTCCCCCTTTTTTCCTAGCCTTACAAGAACACTCAGAGTTAGAACAAAGCTATTTTGTCCAGCATTTCCCTGTGAGAGAATTAAGTCCTATTGGCTTTTCATTTATCTTGACCTTACCATTTCTTTTCTTTTTCTTTTTCTTTTTCTTTCTTTCTTTCTTTCTTTTTTTTTTTTTTTTTTTGAGACAGGGTTTCTCTGTGTAGCCCTGGCTGTCCTGGAACTCACTCTGTAGACCAGGATGCCCTCGAACTCAGAGATCCACCTGCCTCTGCCTCCCGAATGCTGGGATTAAAGGCATGTGCCAACACTGCCCTGCAGACCTTACCATTTCTATGGCTACATCAGAAATATACCAGAAAGTCCATCATCACAATGCCACCTCTGTTGTAGGACTCAATCTTGGCACAATACTTACTGGCTACAGCTGTCTAAAGAACTGAATTTAAAACATATATTTCCTTTATGTTTACCTAGACCAAGAAATGAAAACAAAATTCTTTTCATCTCATAGCCTATGAGAATGTAGACCTTCATTTTAATTTGCCATGATGATTCCAATACAAAGCAAGGACAATGATTTCAGTGGAGTAAATATTGCTGTTGAATATTGTCTATAATTTATTTTTGAGTATTATGAACAAAGTTACTTTTCAAGTTTTTCGTAAAGACCAATGATTAACAAGAACCAAACAATAATATAGGCAAGACAAAAGGGGAAATAAACAAAAACAAAAACAATATAGCCAGAAAAAGCAACAACAAAACAAGAAAGGAAGAAAGAAAGAAAGGAAGAAAGAAAGAAAGAAAGAAAGAAAATAATGAAGATAGGTTTCAGATATAATAGAGAGATTCAACACAGTTCTTAGTAGTCAATGTTTCTTCTTTGTCCACCTCAGGTTCCAAGCTCAAATCCAGGTTCAAAGCACCAACAAACAGAACCAGACCAAAATAAGCAGAAAATATTTGTGGTTGAAATAGCCATCTAAGTATTTGTATGTGTATAAATATGAGTATTTACTTATATATACAAAAATATTCTGTATCTGTACACACACATACACACATATATATACACACACATATATATATATATATATATATATATATATATATATATACAAAGATATGATAGAGAGATAATAGATAGATGATAGATGATAGATGATAGATGGTTAGATAGCATCTAATCTTGTAGATGCTATAACAACTTATGACTGGGTAGTTTAAACAATTAATTTGTTCTATCTCAGTTCAAGTGCTACCAATCTGAATTTGATCTATGGCCACATTAGTCCTCAATAGAATTTCTGAAGAATAAGGCTCTCTCTTCTTTTGGTGCTTACCATAAGTTACCAGAATTTCTTAGCTTTCAAATGGATCACCCTAATCTGGGCCTTCACTTTTACCATGACCACCTTATCCCCTTCCCCCAAAATGGGTTTTCTTTTTCGTTAGGGATTCTGGTTATTACATTTCAGATCAAACAATAGTAAAGAATAATTTCATCTCAGAACTTTCAAATAATCACTTTTATGACACCCTCTTCCGAAGTAAGCTCTTCTTTTTAAATTTACATTCCAGCTGTTGCTCACCCTCCTAGTCTCCTCTCCCAGAGGTCCTCATCCCATCCTTCCTCCTCCATGTTTCCAAGAAAATGCTTCCCCCTCACCAGACTTCCCCCTTCCTGGGGCCTCAATCCAGGATTAGGGCTTTCTTCTCCCACTGAGGCCAAACCAGGCAGTCCTCTGCTATATATGTGTCAAGGACCTTGGACCAGCTCCTATATGCTGCCTTGTTGGTGGCTCAGTGACTGGGAGCTCCCAAGAGTTCTGATTACGTGATACTGCTGGTCTTCCTATGGGGTCACCCTCCTTTTCACCTTCTTCCATCCTTTCCCTAGTTGAATCACAAAGGTCCCCAACATCAGTACAATGTTTGGGTGTAAGTATCTGCATCTGTCTCTTGAGATAACTCTAAATATACAAGTGAAAAATCTGTATGACAAAAACTTTATGTCTCTCAAAAAAGAAACGAAATAAGACCTCACAAGATGCAAAGCTCTCCCATGCTCATGGATTGGTAGGATTAATATTGTAAATATGACCATCCTACCCAAAGCAATCTACATATTCAACGTATCCCCCATCAAAATCCCAACACAATTCTTCACAGACATGGAAAGAGCAATTCTCAATTTCATATGACAAAAGAAAAACAAACAAACAAACAAAAAATAGTATAGCAAAAACAGTTCTTAACAATAAAAGAACTTCTGGGGAAATTATCATCTCTTATGTCAAGCAGAGTAAATGTGATAAAAAAAACTAACAAACAAAAACAAAAAACAAAAAACAAAAAACCACATGGAATTGGTACAGAGACAGACACTTGATCAATGGATGTGGGACTGTGGACAATGCCAGGAAACTCAGTAAGGTTGAATGGATCTGAGACAATGGCAACACAGCCCACTTGAAATGGTAGAAGTCTCCCTGCTCGCGACTAGATTCCTGCTCCCCCTGTTAAATCCCTACTAGATTACTCCCCAGTAACCCAGAACAGAGTTCTCCATGCTAATGGAGTATCTAAAGGCCCTGTGGGTTCAGCTAATAAGCTTCCCTTTTCAAGCATTTCTCCCTGCAAAAGATATTTAATCTCTGGTCCACACTGAGGAGTTGGTATGCACCCATTTTTATGATGAATAATCAATAAACAGTTTGGAGCCAAGGACTGTCTCTTTCAACAAGAAACACTGTAGGAAACTGTTGGGAACAACCCTGGCGCTGTGGAATGAAGGCCCACATGACAGTCTTGGGGCACTGGGGCTCTGGGTGGCACAGGACACGAGGGAATTGGCCTAGCATCATCCCACACAGTCTGATGGGCAGGTTGGGTGCTGTGGAAAGCCTCTGCTGGCCTTGCCCATGGGTGGGAGAGGTGACAGGGAACACACTGCAGCCTTCTCTCTGGGTTCTCCAGCCAGGGCCACTGTAGTCGCAGCAGGGTGCCACAGACAGGTTAACTGGGGTTCCTGCTGGGATCAGGTCTCTGCTGCTTTGGGGCGCCGGGCTAGCTGCTTAGTCTTGGGTGAATGTGTACAGTCTAGGAGCGCTGAGATTCCCATGTTGACAGGCTATCCGCAGCTCATTAATCGAAGGTCAGATCCCTCGCTTCCCAAGGCAAGTCCAGAAGAAGAGACAGTCCATAATTCCAAGATGTTAATTTTCATCATATGGAAAGTGGCATGGATGGAACTGTACCGCCACAGTCTCTCAGAGAGGCAGGGCAGATATAGTAACTGGGAAGGGGTGTGGCTAAGCCTCCAGGTGTCTCACTAACATGGGAATGGCTTGGGGCTGTGTGGCCATGCCTCTACCAGGGGTGTGATATGTGACTGTGGCCAGAGCCAAAAGACTCCGGGAGCCTTGGCATAACGTTTCCGGTCCCTTTCAAATTACTTCACGGGATCTCCCAGAGTTTTCCTGTGCTCGACTGGTATGCCAGACTGTCTGCCAGATCACTGCCCCACAGGGAACATGGAGAAAACCTTTACCTACAAAGTCATGCTGCCTAAGTCTCCTTCAGAAGTCCCTCTATGCTCCCAGACAACCTTTGCTAAACTATGGAATTTCACCAATTTGCTAACCCTGAGTTCCTATTTCCCCCAGCCCAAGGCTCATCTTCAACCTCAGCCCATGACCCATAACTCCATTTCTAACTCCCATGATGCAGAGCCACATGTATGTCCAGGAGTTTCGGTGTACCCCAGTAACCCTTCCTTCCTGAATCCTCTATATGGTTTTCCAGCTGCAAATGAATGCTTTAGAATTGGGAAACTCAGCTTCAGCCTTCCACAACCTAGGCTATGTTTTCCCACTTTCTGAGCAATGTCTCTGCATTATGATCTAGCCTAGCACTCAACAGTGGTGAGACATTTACCACACCCCAACTTTGAGGTAGAATGCAGATCAACCAATAGAATAAAATTGAAGACCCTTCTCACATACTTATGGACACTTGATCTTTGACAAAGAAGCCAAAAATATACAACTGAAAACTGAAAGCTTCTCCAATAAATGGTGTTAGTCCAACTGGCAGTCTGCATGTAGAAAATGAAAATGGACCCATATTTATCACCTTGCACAAAGCTCAAGTCAAAGAGGATCAAGGACCTTAACATAAACCCAGATACACTGAATCGAATAGAAGAGAAAGTGGGAAAGAGCCTTGAACTCATTGGCAATTTTTAAAATTGAACTATAGTGACTCAGGCTCTAAGATCAACAGTTGGAAAATGAGACCTCATGAAACTGAAAAGCTTTTATGAGAAAAAGGACTCAGTCAATAGGGACAAATGGGAAGAAAACTTCACTAACTCCACATCTGACAGAGGGTAATATCTAAAATATATGAAGAACTCAAGAAGCTAACCTCCTAAAACCCAAATAACCAAATTAAAATATGGATACAGAGCTAAACAGAGTATTCACAACAGAGGAGTCTCAAATGACTGAGAATCACTTAAAGAAATGTTCAAAAGTCTGTAGTCATCAGGGAAATGTAAATCAAACCCTGAGATTCAACTTTGCACCAATCAGAATGGCTAACATCAAAAACTCAAATGACGTCACATTCTGGTGCAGATGTGGAGAAAGAGGAAGAAACCTCCATTGCTGGTGTTGGTACAAATCTATCTGGCAGTTCCTCAGACAATTGGAAAGAAATCTCCCTGAAATAAGTTCCTTCTAATAGCTTCTAGCTGGACATGAGTTTTGGAGAAAATGCTACAGGCTATTGTGCTGCAACTGTGTGTTTTAAAAATCTCTTCTGTGGGAGATATGGAAAATGGGATAGCTGAAAAAGCTAATGGAAGGATACAGACCTGTCTCTTTGTTCCAATTATTAGAATATTCCTTTATTTTTCTGCCTGCTCCTGCCCCCAGCAAAATGTGAATTGTACCTCAGTGGAGAAAACAATACATAATGTTTTACAAATTTCTCAGAATGCCTGTTCTATGCTTATTGTTGATTTGTTTTGTGTTTTGGTAGCACTTCAAAAATAATTTTTAAAAACAAGTTTTTATTTGTATATTCAAAGGCAACGTTAGTGAACAGAAGCCTATATCCTTAGCAGAATAAAGTTCATTATTTTCCAGTTTCCCATTACTTCTGGGTGTGTTGACCTAAACACTGTGCATTTAAACTTGCCTAAACAAATGCCTCAAGAAGCCAGGTGCAAATAGCCCAGCTTCCCTTTCTTTGAATTTAGCCTGACTTCAGTACTCCCAATAGAAGCTAGATAATTCAATGTGAATTTTCAGAAAAGTGTATTATTTCTTAATATGAGCTGGGAAAGGATAGTTTTCTAGAGTCATATAATCACCATACATTGTTTGACCCTGGGATAGCATATACAATGTTATTGTACAGAATTTCTATAATACTGTAAACTTTAAGAGTATTTTGTCATTGTAACACAAAGTCTGAGTTTCTGAATCACATCTTCTTTGCTCATATACACACAACTGTTGAAATAAGAAACTTTTATCTTCATCAGAATGTGGACTTCATCTCTGTCTGGTTTCTATTTCACTACTTTGCTGTGCATTTGCCTTACATAAGTAATTGCTTCAGATGTCACTATTTGCTTCATTATGTATTTTTACTGTATGAGCTCCAAAGTTTTCATTAAATGTATATAACTGACTTGGGGATAAAAATTCCCACTTATTTCTTCTCACTACAGTTTGATTTCGACAACTGGAACAATGAAATCCCTAGCAAATCACAAAGACTGATTAGGGCATTTTCAGGGCTATGCTGGGAAAAGTTGGCACTTCTGCTCCTAGTACATCTAGAAAATGGATGAGGTTAGACACAAATGGTCTCATTAACCAGGAGCTTCTTAGGTATAGTCAATGACCAGTCAAAGATTAATCAGAAACCAGGACCTTGCTTTTCAGATGGCTGAGAGATGATCCTGAGGTGTCAATGAACAATGGTACCCAGATGACTGATGGCCAATTATGTCTATAAGCTGAAACAACTAGTTGAGGCTCTCAGGAAGAAACAGGCAATGTAAAACTGCATCTCAGACTTGTCTCTTGTGTCAGCGAAAAAGCTTTTGTCCCTCGAGGGATTCAGAGATGTATACAGGTCCACAAATAGCATAGGATTAATGGTAAAGTTGATGATCTGAACACCTCTTCTGTTCACTTCCTATAGGTCCCCCTCTCAGGAGCTGGCTGCCATAGACATAAAGGGATCTAACTTGCCACCTATCCCTGATTGGCAAAATATACTTTTGGTGTTCTTTTGTTTTTCTCAGAATGTTGAGGACATATGATAGTACTATACAATAAAGTTCGAAAGTTCATTTTATGGATCTGTAAATAAATGAATGTCACAAATGGCAGATAGTAAATATTACTGATGTACTCCACACATTTCTTATAAATTCATTTTCACCTCTTTCATGCATAGTATATATGACCTTTTCTTTATTTGATTGCTCTTTTTAGTAGGTACTTTCTAGGAAGATATCATGTAATAAGGCTTGGTCTAAGGCTCTGCAACTTTGGTGCTTGTTAAACTTCATGCCAATAATATATTCTTTCAGTAAGTATTTAGTAAATACTTTTTCTGTGGCAGCCATGCTTAGAGACAGAATTTACAACAAAAGATCAGTCAACAAACTCACACATATCCTTCCTTGTCTTAGATCTGAAAGATAGACAGCAATATTACTACTGTCTCCCTTTTAGCAGAGTAGTTGACTGGGGTCATAAGTAGCCTGGTTCCAGAGTCACCAAAGCACTCAAGTGTAGAACCCTAACTGTTAATCAAAATACACAGCCCTCCACAGCCCCCATGCCAAACGAGGTTTCTTGCACTGCGTTTTCTAAGTTGTTTCTGCAGAAACTATCACACTAAAGAATAAAGAAAGCTCATGGCCTCTGGATGAATGTTCAGCCTAAGCAAATGCCAAAGGCAGTTAAGCAACACCCATCTTGTAAACAAATTTTCTGATTGAGTCACCAAGGTTAACAGAGCTATTTTCTTAAGGACTAGCAAATTAGCTTAGAGTTTTGCATCACTAATGATGAGATGGTGTACTAAGAAGCCAACATTTCTCTGGGTCTTTTTTGTTTTGTGAGAAAGAAAGCACACATTTCAGACCAGTGTGCTGGAATTGGGCAGGGAGATAATTAGCTGTAGTCTAGATTTGGGTGAGGTCCTGTTATGGCTCACAGGGAAAAAATATAAGATATCCCTGAATACTGAATTATCTGGCATAGAGTTTCTCTAGCATTTAGAAAGTAACTGTGGTGTAGCCACACAGAAGGTAGAAATATGATTACACTAAAGGTGAGAATAGCAAGATCTTATGCATAATAAATGAGATCAACCATCTGCCAGTGTTGCCCTAGGGGTCAAATATGAATATGTACCTGAAAATGTCTGCGGACACCTAAGTTTCTTCAAGGGGTGAACTAAGAAACAGAACAGTAGAGTTAAAAGCAAAGGCTGTGGTTCATTCTGTTACCCTTCATTATTCCCGATGACGACAAAACCATTACAGCATGTTGACATCTGCACTAATACACAAAACAAAAGTAAGAAGAACTTGAGGTTGGTCGTGATTTAATAGTATTCTTCAGGTAAGAAGGATTCTTTTCCAAGAAGGATTCTTTTCCTATGATCGACTCATTCTTGAATGAATAGTTCTTTTGAATCAATAATAGTAGTAAGGTTGGTTGTTATTTACTAAGCATGACAAGTATACTTGATGAGTAAAGGATTGACCATACTCAAGAAAATTTCTGTTGCTTTACCAAATAAGACATTTATTGGATGCCAGTGGTATCCCATTTATTATTACTGATTTGCCCAGGGTTTGTGATATGTAAGCTTCATATTCTATTTGCACACTGTTATTTACAGTGGTGCTTTGTACAGGACTGAGTATAATGTGCTAACTATAGGATTTAAGGTGTGGGGGGTAAAGTGAGGCCTGGAATTCCTGGAATCTTCTGACTTCTGGAATGAATCAGGGCTCATGAGAGTCATGTAGCTCTCTATATGACCAAGCTCCAGTAAATATTGATCAATTATCATGTAAACTTCCCTGTTCATATATCTTTTGGTGGAGAAATCAGCATAATCTGCTGAAGGCTATGAAGCAAGAACAATTAAAGACTTAAAAGTGCCACATGAGATATTGTCCTGAGCTTTGTCCACTGGCTTCTGCCATTGAGTAATTTACAGGACTTCTTTCATTGTAGTTAACTGCATCAACAGTAACTATCACTTCACTGTAAACACCACAGTGTTTGTATATAAAGTCTTTGTGAAATTCTGTGATTTAGGTAAAAAAGAATACTTTTGAAACTGTCTATTAGAGTCAGGAAGTAGGGAGTGAGGGTCATCGTGGATACTCCCTTTCACATTAGAAAATATGTATTAATTCTTCTTGCAAATCTGTTAAAGAGCCACAGAACCGTATTTTACACAGAATAAAGTAAAGCACAAATGATTCCCTCTGCATTACTATCAACTTGTAAACTTGATTGGAAAAGCTAAGCCTTCTCTCATTACTGGGAAAGGTCTGGAGGGAGGGTTATGATGTTTTATCATACTCTAAAAAATATCTCTCAAGACTCTCCACTGTGTGAAAGCCAACTAAATTCAGAAGTTTGGAAAGGCAGAACCATACTTTGGCTTACTCAGGTGCTAAGGGGCCCACACACTGGGATAGGACTACTTACAGTTGTACAGATAGTTCATTACTGTTCCAAGGACACAATCCTACCAGTAGTACCTTGCTAGGAAACTGCAGTTCAGCCATATTCAGAGGGGTTGGAGAAAATTAGACAACGACTTATATGTATAATGTGAAAAAAGGTCAAGGTGTGGAAAAGGAAGCAATTTGATCCTTCAGAGTTTGAATAAAGGCTTGTGTTAAGTCTTCAGGGAACTGAGTGGCTGTGAGTAGAACAGCTGATCATGCCAACATAGCTAAGAGCTTGGGCTTGGGTCTAGGCTCTGGATTGTTAAGAGAGAGAGATAGAGAGAGACAGAGAGAGAGAGAGAGAGAGAGACAGAGACAGAGACAGAGAGACAGAGAATTTTTAGTTATTGTTAATGGGCTAATCCTGGGAAAGGTTTGCTATTTTGGGAAGGAGTCAAGACGCCAACACCTCAAAAACTTAAAACATAATTATGCCTAACCAGTTTTTCTAAGTAGTAAGAAAGAAAGAATAAGGCTGAAATTCTTCAAATGAACCCAATATTGCTCCACCAAGAAAGTAAAAATAATTTCTTGAGTTAAGAGGGCAATGATAAATTGTTTCATTTGTATATAAAACGCAGAAATTCATAAAGCAATGAATGTTAAAGTCAAAGATTAAAAATGCTTGAAAGGAACAAAGGGTAGCCATCAAATGAAGATTAATTTAAAAAGATATTGGCTACTCTTGAAAATGAAACTCTTCTGGCAAATGAAGAGAAATGCAACACGATGACCTTATTAGCCATGAATTATAGTAAGCAATAAAACTCAATACACTATTTTTTCTGACATATGTAGAAACATTTAAAATGAACTTATATAGCATTGGACATAAAAATTTAATCAACTGTGAGTCTGAAAAAAAAAACAGTCTGCAACTAAGCTAAGCACGACTAAGAATCTCTTTCTGAGATGCAATGATTTCTAAATATGATGGTCCCTCACCTTTCTGTATGTATTAATAAGTTTAAAAGCATAATAATATGGACTTTATCCTCAAGCAGTAAAATGACAATGCTCACTGAGGGCTGACTGACTTAACTGAGTAAATAACACTTTAGACTGTATTTATCCGCTTCTTTATAATGTCTACTGGATTTGAGAGAATGAGAGAGGTGATCAGAATTGTGAGGGGCAGTATCCCCTCCGCAATATGAACTGAAAGTGGCATGATGAGGAGGTGGGCATGTCGCCAACATAATAATAATGCACATGTTTTTGAAGCACCCTCTTTATTTTTTTTTCTTTTAATAGACAATTGGAAGAGAGCCTTACTGCTGCAGTAGAAAAGTTATATATCTTATTGTGAGTAATGATTTTAAATTTCTCTGACCTCAAGTATTATGGTTATGATAATTTATTGGCTACTGTAATTTAACTTCTTAAAATGAGTGGTGTGGGAAGAAAATACTGGGTTAAAAGTGGCATTTTCAGGGGTGAATTGCTTCATATGGAAACAAGATTGGGGTCACAGGGCAAAAGTAATATATTGTACTTTATATAACAGATGAGGCTGCATTGGTTTATACCGTATTTATAAATTGAGCCATTAAAGTCCAGAGAAAATAAAAGCCTTGGGGAAAACTGACTTGATAATATGTCAGCCATAATATACCAGTGATCACTACAGAAATATTCAAAACATAGAGGGATTACTTACTACATGCTACAGCTACAAACTGTGTTAGCAAGTTAAAATCAATTGAATCTGTGTCTCTCAATGCTACAGGTTTAAACTGTTGAAATTTAGAATGAATGAGAGAACATTTATCATGTAATCATCAGGGTGCATAAGTGATCTAGACTAACCAGTACTGGGCTAATTGGAACAACACATCTTAAGAGTAAATAATATGGACTCTGACAGCAAAGATAAGATTTGAAAGTTCAGCTCTACACTGTGTTAGCTATGTGACTTTCAAGAGGTAATTTTACTGTGTATGTTTGGCCACTTTGATCTACTTGAGTTGTTCACATAGCAGAAGCTTAATAGTATAATGTGCTTCATTTAAGATAGACAGATTCTACACTCCCAAAAATTTGACAAAAAGTACCTTCCTTTTGTATTTGTTATAAATATTAAATCTCCCTGTACAAGGAGTGTATATATGCAATGTACATGAACATTCATGTGCACACATTGTATACAAGTCATGTACTACCTAAAATTTCAGTAAACAGTGGGCCCAGATACATGACAAATTTCTTCAAGGATTATAATGGAGCTGAAACCTTTTTATCATCACATATGAGATTTTAGAGCATGCTGTTCTGTAGATATGTACAGTTCATAATACTTGATCATCATAATAAGGGACTATGCCTCTGAGTAGTATATTTACCATAATATACTTTAAAACTTTTAGTAAGCTCCCTTTCCCCATATTAAAAAACCAACAGAAAAGCCGCATCTTCATGTCTCTTGATTTTATCCAAAAGCATGTTAAGTAAATGACTGATCATCCACCAAGGTTTGTATAAATATAATCAGTGATGTCTATATACAAGAACCATGTCATCTAATAAACTTTTCTTCAAAAGGTATGCCCATTTTAAGAAAGAATAGAGTAGCATATATGTATGTATGATGATGAGTGTATGTGTGTGCAAACACAGACACACACACACACATGAAAACACACACACACGCATACAAATACACACACTTGATTGTCCTTCTTAACATGTTAATGATATACAAATGAGGCACATACACAACACTATGTATGAGCTTTTAATAAAACATAAATACTTTGGGATTTCAGACAAAGAATTTTTTCTGAAGGTATTTCTGAGTTCTGCCCACTAGAAACACAGGTGGCTGAGCACAGTGTTCATTACATTCGTGCAGCAAATAAGGTAAATTTGAGACCAAGCACTTTGAATGGTTGCTATCCAATCATTCAGACCTTATGCCTCTACGTTAATAATGTTAGATAGAAATGCATTTCTAGACACAAGGTATTTATTTCTTATTTTCAAGATTGGTAGTAATTTACTAGAAGATATGGTTAGTGAAGTTGTAGGAGTCATAGAGCAAAATCAGATGCAAAGAATGGAAAGAAGGATGTAAGTTGATATGGTAGACACTGTTTCACGGATAACTGTTGCTCCCCTAGGTTAAAAAGAAAAAAGAAAAAGAAAAAAGGAAAACCTGGTGACATTAAGATTTTGGACAGCAAGCAGAGCATGGCCATGCAGATCTGTAATCCCAGCACTTGACAGACTGAGGAAGGAAGACTCTAGAAGGGTAGAATGATATTATAAGTTTCAGTACAGCTTGGGTAAAGAATGATCTGTCTGAAAATGGACTGTTGTATGAGTGTGTTCAGGAGAAAATTAGCATACCTGAATAGGATGCAAAGTAGGATAACTGGAGATTGACATAGAAGGGTCAAAAGGAGGAGGTGGTGGAAAAGTTACATGAGATGCAGATGCCACAAAGCATCCAACAAAGTAAAAATCAAAGTGATACTTTCACTGTCTGCTGAGCAAATGATTGTTTTTTCTCTGAAAACTAAGTCATAGTTGAAAAGTCCCTTTTAGACTCACAATTATTTTCAGCATCAACTGATTTTCCTTCTCCACACCAAGCAATTCTCTATGAATCTGCATATGCCAGTTGTTCCAGAGCTTTAGTCTTGATATTGCCCAGAATTTTGGCAGGTAGGGAGTTGAATCTCACTAGGCCAATATGTACTGCACAAAATGTTTAGAAACTCGATATTAGGAACTAGAGTCCCCAACTGAGTATTCAACAAAAGATATTCTCAGCTCCTCTAGTTTTCAGGAAACTATAAAACTTTCAGTAGATTTCTGGTAGAAACTGGAGCAGAGACTTAAAAATAAATGTATTTCTTATTATGTTACATGTTTGACTTCCTTGCCTCACTCTGAAAGTACATATGATGAGCATATTCTGAGAAGACTAAAACTGATGAAGTGGTAGAAACAGATCTGAAAAAAATAATATCAAGAAGACAGCCAAGGGATGAGCAATGGATTTTCCATTTGCTATCAAGTGCCTACTATCTGGGTAATAAATTGTATTGGCAAGACTGATCCCTGACAATGAGGTATGGCAGAGAAGGAAGTCCCTGGACAGAGAATCAAGTATCAGGGAGAGCTGGCTGGTCTTGACTTATGGCCAGTCTACAGGCTATTTTACAGGTAGGTCATGTTCTTCATCCCTCAGCTGTGGTCTCAGAGGTGTAATGCCTGAGACATTCTCCATTCTCCTACAGCTTAACAGTTGTCTCTTGTGATATATATGATTGAGAACTTCTGGGATACTTACATTTGGCTTAGACTCTCCTTCAGAAGGACATCATCTTATAAACACATTCAGAGTTTGATCACAATGTGATTCAGTATACACTGATACATAAACTCAATCATGTGTATTTTCTGAGGCTTGTTTAGAATTCTTCAAACATGAAAATGTGAAAATTGAGGCAGTGTCAGTCTAAAAATCAGTACTGTCACATAAAGACCAAAGAGATGTTGTACTATTGAGTATGTAAGTATTGAGAGTTAGGGATGGAATGTTTAGATACTCCCAAATCCCTGTATTCAAGTCCTAACCCACATTTGGATTGGGGATTTATGGAAGAAATTTACCTGAAGTTTAGATGAGGCTGGGAGTGAGGTCCTTGTAAAAAAAGAATCATGCAGTGATAAGAAGGAACCTAGAGACCTAGTCATACCCTCTGGCATGTGAGGGTACAGAGACAGAAGTTAGCATTATAATCCAGGAAGAGGACAGTTTAAGCAAATCATCTTCTGGTCATGAAATCCCAGTCTTCAAATTGAGGAGACAACCAGTTACTGTTGGTTATTTCTAGATGCAATATTTCATGTCCACCATTAGAATCTGGATATCTGAATCATAAGAAATGCCTTGCTATTCTGCAGTCCAATTTGCTCACCTGAAAACAGAAAGGATGGAATATCTTTTATTGGCAAAGTTAATGGTGTCCTTTGTATTGTCTGTCCTTACCAGATGTTACCATTCAATCACAGTGTTCTTTCATAATGTGTACATATATAACTTCATAATATCCCCATTGTAAGTTATACAATGGTAACAGCCATGAACATTGTTCTAAACTTATAAACAGAGTGTGGGAGTGGATTAATATCAGTTCATAGTAGATCTATATACTATTTTTTCTTATGACACCAAAATAGATGAGCTACTTTGTGATTTTAATAACATTTGGACAAATGCGTGAACTTAAGCTACATTTGGCTTGATTGTAATCAAGCCTTGCTGGATATTGAGATTTGGTTTATTGAATGCATTTTTCACATATCATCATTATATATCGTCAAGCCAACAATGAGTCTTTAGCTATTCTGTGACAAACCAATTAAAAAAAGTAACACAATGATGGTTTGGACAGATAAGCAATCATTGATACGTGCTGAAAAAAAGCAGGATAGTTCTAGACAGCAGAGAAGTAGGTCAGTGAAGTTAAAAAGAAGAAAACCTTGAAGGTTTGCATGAAAAGTCAATGGGCACAGTTTCTCATTGTATTATTCAACAAAGGATAGAAGGAAATCTTCTGGTTTCCAGCAAGTAGCTGGAAATTACATTTATCCATATTTAAATTGAAAGTTGTCACTGTATTTGGAGATATTTATTTTGTCATTGACAGCATTAATTTTTTCCTTTTTTTTTCTTTCTGATATTTTATTTACATTTCAAATGACAGCATTGATTTTTGATAGTACATCAATATAATTTTTTTTTATTTTTCAGTGATGTTTTCTTTGAAATAGAAAAAAAATAAAACCTTCAATTTTTGTTTGATTTTAATCTAATAACAAATAGTTATATCTTAAAAAAACAAGCAAATGTATGAAGGGATTGGAGGAATGACTAGTTCCAGATATTTTCTTTTATCTAGTTTCTTTCCATATTTTTTCTAGTACAATTAAAAATAAACTTTAAGAAATATCAATTTCTGTAAATTCCAAAGAATTAAAATGCTCTCTAATTTTACAAATTGTAACATTAATTTTACGTTAAAATCTCTACAAGGATGTATTTGAAGTGGGGTGGAGAAATGGTGCATTAGTATAAGTGAGCATTGGAGCAAAAGAGAAGAAATGCTGGTGTGTGGATTTACAGAGAGAGAGAGAGGGAAAAGGGGAAAAGGAGAGAGAGAGAGAGAGAGAGAGAGAGAACACAAGATTTCTATGGAAAGCTTTAACTACCAAGGATTGTTTCAGGATGAAAGAGATACTGCTGTTTGACCAACCATACAGCTTCTTTGTCATGGGAGCACTAACATTCATATTTTGTTTTGTTTTTTTGTTTTGTTTTGTTTTATAATTTGTGTGCCTAGGGTCTGTTCTCGTACAGGTAGGATCAGCATGTTGTACATATGGTATGTGAATTCATGATGTAGCTTGTTGAGAAGAAACAACTCTGTTATTTAAAAACAGAGCATGGATTATTTGTGCTTCACCCTGGGCTCCACAAACTATGTATCCTCCTCTGGGTATAGAGAATCCTGGTACCACACTGTGGCTCTTCAGGCTTCCCCTATTTCTCTACTTCTATCTCTTATGGCAAGCAAGAAAAACCTAATGTAAAACTGAGTCACCTGCTGAGCTAAAGAAGAGAATCTACAGAGTCTCTTCTTAGAAAATAATGCAAGGACACTGGATGAAGGCAAACAAAGTTTTTGTAGCCAGGCACCACAGTCCTATAACTGTATATAAACATGCTGTGTTTTCCATAAAAGATCAAATAAAATCTATGCCTATGGACAGTGACTTTTGTACATTAGGCACAAACTTATTTCATCCTCCTGGGTTTCGACAACTCAAAGGAATGTAAGACTGGGTGATGACACTGTAGGAAAGAGAGGGGAAATGTGTTTTATGTACTGATAGAGCTGGTACAGGTAAAGAAAGAAGTCCTTTTTTTTTTTTTTTTTTTTTTTTGCACACCTAGCCATTTGCCAGCATGTTTGGCTCCTAGAGGAAAGCTTTTGCTTTAAGGGCAAAAGGACCATTGGGACTTATCAGTGGGAGCTTCACACAATGTACAAACAACAACAGTAAAAGCTTTTTACAAGTCATTACATATGGCTAAAAAGGGTAAAATTCCCCAATTTGGGGAACACACTGGCCTCCCCTCTTTAATAGCCTTACTTAATTGCCTTCACTTCCCAGCTTCTGTTCTCTGCAGAGGTATCATGAAACAGATATTTGCAAATGGAAAATTTTCTTTTATGTGCAGCTTTGAGCAGGAGATTGGATGAAGCCATGCTAGCTAATCTTATATCTTTTTTTAACCCATTTATATCAAATTAAAGAAGGAACCATGAATAGACCAATATCATCTGAAGGAACGGGAGTTTAGCTATTTAGCTATTGTACAAGAAGACCTACATTGCAGAAGGTTCATCCTGCTAGAACAAATGCACAGCCCCCTATAACCATTTTCTTCTTATCATTGTCATTCACAGCATGAATTAGGAGCAAAGAGGTACCCATTTGGCTTTCCTTGCAGCAAATAGGAGATGAAAGGTCCCAAACTCACATGGAATGTTCAAGCGGAAAAGTACCCCAATGAGAAGTAGGCAAAGGAAACAGCTGCACTTGGATTTGACTTTACCAGTAAGTCCCAAGACCAGACATTTGGAGTGTTCTGAAGTAACATTTTTGTTAGCAGGTGAAAGATTACCCAAATCCCCCAAGAAAAGCAGGTGATTTTAGTTTCTAAATAATTTTTTTAGAGTAGTTGCATTCTGTGATAAGCCGCTCTCCGAAAAGAAATTTTGAATTGACAATGATGCTACAAATACAAATGCATTTCGGCATGTCTCATTAAAAGGACAGATGACCCTCAGGGAGCATCATTCATCTGTGTCAGTTACTTCCATTGCTGTGATAAAGTACCATGATCAAAAGCAACTTATGGAAGAAAGACTTCACTATGGCTTATGGTTCCACATGGCCAACCATAATGACAGAGAGGGCATACCCAAATTCAGTTAGTAGAGAGAATGAACTAGAAGTGGATTGAAGCTAACCCCTCACCTAGTTACACAATTCATCCAGCAAGTTTCTATAACTTCCCCAAACACAACCACCAATAGTGAATCAAGTGTTCAAATATGGGAGCCTTTGGGAGACATTTCTCTTTTAAATCACTGTTACCATTTACATTGCACATATTGACAACCATCAAGTTCTATTTAAACTCAGTATCTTGAGTTCGTGCATGATTTTCTATTGTTTTTGTCACATGAATATATCCTCTGTCTTTTGTCAAACAATAAATAAGTCTATCTTGAATTTAGTAGAAGAATTAACTAGTATTTGTAAGATGAAAGTAATAAAGTACTAAAATATATTGGTAAGATTATATCTGTTTTTTGAAACAGGATAACCATAATTTTTTTGAAATCACATAGTTCTTAATGGCTGGAGGAAGTAATTTGGTCATTTGCATAATATTCACAATAGCTTCATGATTTATTAATAACTCAATATTACAAGGGACAAAAATGACATACAGGGATTAACTGGTTCAGCTGTGCAAAGGGGCAGAGCAGAGTCTTACAGTAACACTCAGCCTGTGCTCCATTTGCTGAGCTCTCTACAGCTTCTCTAAGAGAAAGCATTTATTGTTCCTCTGGTAAGTGCTTTACATGCACTACCTCACCAGTATCATGAATCCAATTTATGGAAGCTGGCCAAGTGCCAGAGTAACACAGATGAGCACTTTTATTGGCCTTTACTATTCCAAGCAGAGTCTGAGCTGTTCCTATCGCCAAGGTTTTCTTCTCATCTAGAATGTTTTAAATCTTCGAATGAGAACCCCCTCTTTAGAGGATTTCTGGAATCAAAGCTTTGTAGGAAACCAAAATTGTTTGGAACTGTCCTGTTTTAGTGTCTATATGTTATAATATTATTCTTTTTAGTATCTAGTATAAAGTATTCTACTTAAATAAAAATCCCTAAGGTAGAACTATTACAAACATGTTTAAAATTTACAAAGAATCAAAGAGTACATGAGCATTTTTTAAAAATTTATGATTATTTTATTGTGTGTGTATGTGTGTGTATGTGTGCGTGTGTATAAGTGTGTGTATGTGTGTGTATGTGTATGTATGTGTGTGTATGTGTATGTATGTGTGTGTCTATGTGTGTATGTGTGTGTATGTGTATATGTGTGTATGTATGTGTGTGTCTATGTGTGTATGTGTGTGCATGTATATATGCATATGTGTGTGTGTGTGTGTGTGTGTGTGCATGTGTGCGTGTGTGTATGTGTGATCTGAGTGCAGTGTCCATAGACTCCACATGAGGGCATCACATCTCCTGCAGCTAGGATGACAGATGGTGTGAGAGGTCGATTTGGGTCCTGGAAAATAAACTCGGTTCCTCTGACAAAGCAGCAAATGCTCTTAACTGCTGTGTCAGTTCTCCCTCCTCATGAAGCCCTTTCTTAAGTACAACATTTTAAAGAAGTAATGTTGTGGTATTTGTATCCTATAGAACATAGCCTGATAAGTTCTGAGAAACATGAGACAGTTTCTACAATAAAGATCTGCTAAGGGATAACTAATATAAAAATTATTATAATTATTCACATTTTTACTTCTCATTCTTTTTATACATTTATCAATTTATCCAAGTTTGTTTCTTTATTTTTGAAATATCATTTTACTAGTGATCTCTTGTTGACCCAAAGTTCTCCTGCTCCAATATCCTAAGTGCTGCTACTACAGGTATGTTTCACTATTTTCTAGCTTCTTGTTGTTAAATCTATTATTTTTCTCTTTAACATTCACTCTGAATGCATATTAACTTAATCCTAAAACAAGCACTAGTTGTTCATAATGCTACAAACATAATACATATTCTTCTGTGCTAATAGAAATTGTATATCCCACTATGACTATCTAATTATAACTCCATCTCTGGGAGGTTCATTGTACCCATCATTATCTATATGAACAATTTTTAAAGCTCAGGTACATTTATTTGTTTTTCTATAGTCACAGGAAGAAGGATTATTTTATTTCTATCATTGACTTATTTCAGTAACATACCATGGATATTTTTGAATTTGTGCTATCATTCAGTATTTGAGACTAAATTTTCTAGCTACCTTCAAATAGGTGATTAATATAAGTACAAAATTGTATGTAAGTATCAATAATTGATGTAAAAAGAGGTCTCTTTGCAGTGTAAGCTCATCTCAAAGTATAATTCTCAGTGAAGTACAATTATTTTTACTATCATGCCAGACACATTATACTGACTTCCTAGCCCCCTGAATAATCAGTATCCTACACTACAGTTTATGTGTCAAAACAATATCTAATGATAGATATCCTAGTTTCTATTGTAATTCTATTGCCCTCACTTAAAAAAAAAATGATAAAACTACAGACAAGAACTCTGGTGGAAGGATTTTCACAGCCTGATTCCTGGTGTATTCCTAGCCAATCCTTAATTTTGGAGTTTGGACAGTATTAGACTAACAGCTAACCCACACATTGAAAATGGGTTGTGATGTGTTAGAGTCTGTTTTACTGTGATGTAACAGAATACCTAAATCTGGACAAGTTATAATCAAGTAAAACATATGTTTTACAGTTCCTGAGGCTGGAAGTCTATGGTATCTGATTAGGGACTTCACTGTTTGTCATCACATGGTGGAAAGCTGACAGACGTTACTTCAGCATATTCATACTATGCCTGAACTTAACTTGTTTTAAGGAATTTACTCCTCAAACTTACTGTTTAAGGATGTAGGAGTAAATCAATCATTGACCTCAATCAATTCATGAAGACAAATAAATCACGACCATGATCACCTTTTATCAGTTGTACTTCTTAGCAGTGTTTCATCTGAGATTAGTATGATAATTAATACACCCTTCTATGATTAGATTAACTCCTATGCGTTCCATGTTGGAAATAGTTTTCTCTTATGGTCTTGCCAAATGGCATGGTAGGAAAGGTCCAAGTGTCAAAGGAAAGAAGCTCACCCCAAGCACTGTCCAGTTAGGAGTTGGGGCCCCAAATACAATAATACTCAAGCAACTGACTTCTGCCATCAATCAATCCCATATTTTTGGAAACAGCCTTTCTCAGCAGAATCTTCAAAGGAAAATCACTCATGATCAATGCCTGACTGAAGCTTTTGGTTGAAAAATTGTAGCAAAGGAAGTGTGCCCAGAACACTGACCTACAGACACCATGGCATAGATGGCTTGTTTTTTTAGTGTCATTATGTTTGTGAAAAGACGACCATCTAGCAACAGGAAATCAATATAGAGCTCCAGGCAACAGTTTTCTTGGAAGGTTGCCAGAACAGAATTGGGGATTCAAGAATAAGAAGCATTATCTCATGGAAACTAAGGAACACTTGGGAAACATTCAACTGATGTATTCATATTGCATGGAACATATATAACAACAGGGATTACAAAGTGCAAATAAACACCGTATAATGATCGAAATACAGTTCTTTTGGAAGTCACAGTACTCAACTAATCATATTGAGGTGGGGGTGGGAGTGACAGGTTCTTCTAAATGTATATTTATCCCAGACTCTAGATAAACTACCTTTATAAATTGATTTTTAAAAACATCTTATGTTTATATACAACTGTTTTTTTTATAAAAATTACTGTTTGGTCCATAGAAAATGTAAATTCCCTGAACCTATTTGAATAAACAGTGGTGTCTTTGAATAGAAGAATTTGGCATATACCATTCTCCACTTGGCAGAATTGATAAATTGATGATAAATTGAAGCCTTTCTTTTGAATTCTCAAATGTTTATACAATGCAAGTAATATATATTATCACTTAAATTCTACATCTGTAGATACAGTATAATCTATACTAACTTTTTAAAATATATTAACTCTTTCAAATATGTTAGTATCCACATGGCACTTAGATAACTCATCCCTGTAAAAATTATCTCAGTAAACACAAGATTTGGAGGGTCCAAGCTTGACCTGGCCTGATGACTAACCTTAATAGTACCAGCAGGAACCATGCAATTTTCCACAAAAGGGAAGAACCAAGAATCTCATCCAGGTAGGATATTCTATGAATTACAACAATAGCAATAATGGCAAGATATCTCACCATGTGAAGTAGTGACACATATCTTGGAGGTAAGCAACAGCTGTCTAATAGGTCTAAGGCCAATTTACGGAAAATAAATCACACCTATACTAGGTTCCTACCTATACTAGGAACCTAGTTGACTACCCAGTAGTCAGGTCATGGATCTTAGAGAAGAACCTACCATTGCCACTTTACGAAATCATAATCACTAACTGAACTGTAAACACTTATTCTTTTATATTCACAGGTAATTGTAGTTCTCATGCATCATCAAAGAAACTCTTCTTTGATGGATACGACTTACTGAAAACCCCAATAAGTCAAACTGCATAGTACACCTGATCATGGAGTACCGGTTTCCAGTGGATATAGCTATAATATAACTCCAGCACATAAGACTCAGGGAATATCATGGAAGTGGGATAGAATTATTGTGAGACCAGAGGGACAGGGTATCTTCATCCATGATATCTCAGTAGTATAGCTTCATAAAAACGAAAACAACATTAGACATACAAACATGGGAAGTATGGTTCCACATTCCGCAGAGAGCTAGACTACATTTACTCTTTGCCCACCACCTGGTGATGGGCTTGCAGGAGCTCTGATACACTGCTCAGGGTGTAGGAAATGCAGCCAAAGATGTGGACCTCATCATGGACGAAAGAAGCAGGCTGAGGTCAAAGCTGTGGTTCCCTAAGATCCAGGAGTCCAGTCACTGCTGGAAACCATATGAAGTCAACAATGGAGGGGGTCCGTGGGCTTGTGAGGAGGAGCCCAGGAATGGGGCTATGGGAACACTGGCTTGGTTCAGCTTAGTGACTATGATTGTTCTGGATCACAGAGAGGCGTTCTTCAGGAAACTTAAGTGGCATGGCTTTGTAGTAGAAGGTTTTCTCCATGCTTCTTACAGTGGTTCTTAATGAGAGCAACTGTCCTTGTTTGTCTACCCCATTTACTGATTGTTCATCAGGGAAAATGCGTGCATACCCCTTCTTCAGGGTGGACTAGACATTAAATACTTTTTGTATGAAGGAATGTCCAGGAAGGGAAGCTTATTGGATAAACCCTCAGGACCCATCTAAGAACCTCATTAGCATGGAGAACTCTGTTCTGATCTACATGACCATTGGTCACATTCCTTTGTGGGGAGTAAGGTCATGTGTTCCAAGCCAGGAGTCTGGTAGAGAGCAGGTGGGTGCCTGAGTGCCAGGGTCTCTGCATCCCCTCAACATTAGCAAGTTTCCTGGCATGGTCCATTGCCCCACAGGGAGATGGGGAGATCCTTTGTAGAATAAGCCCTAGACAAAGAACTGTAGGCAACTAACTATGCTGAGGGCAATAACAATAGTTTTCACAGGAGACAAACCCCAATTATTTGTCCAAAATCAATTATTCTGCCCTAACATAAAAAAATAAACAAAATAAAATGCATCTATATACAAGAAACATACAGACTGACAATATATATAAATATATATATTTATATATATATGAATATATATTAAAAGTATCATTGACAAAACATATATGAAAATTATACCAGTGCTTCTACACAGCAAAATCAAAAGCAGAGTATATAAAATATAAATGATTTGATGGTGTATATTTTTGATATTCAACTGGGTTTCTAGAGAGTTGGTCTTTTCTGGCATGCACTCTATGGGAGAAAGCAGATATCTCTAGGATTTGTTTTAAAAGAGAGGAATTAAATTGTCCATGCAACACCATTAGGCATGCATGAAAAACCCTTCACAGGTGCATGATAAACATTTCAATTGCATTACACTTTTTATAGCAGGAACTAAAATATAATTTTATACTTTAAGCATTCAGGCATGTTTCATGAGTTTTCTGTTTCTTGCCCATACAAAAGGTGTGATGTATGTTATAATATATGGACATTTTGTATATAACTAGTATATCCTGTTAAAGACAAACAAAACAAAGTAGAGGAAAGGGCTATAGGCTATTAGGAAATTCTTCTCAAAAACACAGTATATTGATTAATGTTATACTCTAAGCTGAGACAATCCTTAGCATATTTACATATCTGGCAGCCTTAGGCAGGATGTCTACACTATTTTGAAGAAGAATGAAATGGAATGGCTCAAAATATATTCGAGTCACTGTATGTCTACAGCAGCCTCCCTGAACTTTATGCCCCAATGAGACACTTCTCTAGGACAGTGTGAAAAAACAAACTTCAAGAAGCTACCATTGGCCTTGACGAGGGGAAATGCTAGTGCTGCACTCCAATCTTGTGGAGAAATATTCTACTCTGAGGCCATGTTATTATAAGATGTTCGACTTGTTTTTCTGCAGTAGCAATAAAACAATATATAGAGTTTTCTACTGTCCTTAGCAAATATCTTAGAAGAGTAACTGCAAATAGTTCAGGAAACATTAGCATCACATCTGAATAGAAGAACATCTTGAAATCATGCAATATACACTAAGTAGATAGAACATATGAAGCTTTGAAAACTGAAAGGATTATTTCAAAAAGCTCTGTCAGGGAACTAAAGGAGAGTCTGTTATTTGATGACTATCACATACAAGTGGCAACAACAAGGTTATTATTGGTGGATGGTGGGCAACAGAGAGGGCTCATTATAAAGTAATAGAAAAATCCAAGTGAAGCACAATACACATTTTACTCAGAATTCTTTTGTAATTGTTATTACTGTTTTGATTCTTTATAAAGAATAAGCTTGACTGAGCAGAATAAAATGCTCTCAGATATCAATTTTCCACACCCATGAGTAGCCTACCTGTTTAAGTCATGAGTCATTAACACAGCACGAACAACTCAAGAAAGATATAGAAAACTTTGTGACCAGTACACTCCTAAGTAGAAGCAGGTCACCTGGCAAACTCACAAAATACCTCACAAATGCCATACACAGTGACACACATGCACAAAATCACACTGGAGGGGGAGGATGAATAATTCTATGCTTCAATCAGATATACTTTCAAATTAAGATGTTTGTATTACAAGAGCTCTTTAAGAATACAAAATGAGAACCAAACACAAGCAGTTCTATTTGTTCTTGTAAAAATTTTTTCTATTCGATTTTATGGCAAAATAATATAAAATAACAACAACAACAAAATCTAAGATCTGTAATAAGGAAGTCAGCCTGCATAATTAGATGAGGCATGTATAATCATAATGTCTGAAAAGTCATCTTCTCCTTATGTGAATGGACATTGATGACGGGAGGGAGAGAGGAAGGGAGGGAGGGCCAGAGGGAAAGGAGAGAGAGAGGAGAGAGAGAGAGAGAGAGAGAGAGAGAGAGAGAGAGAGAGAGAGAAAGAGAGAGAACTGGGCTTTCTTTTCCTGTTCTGTGGAACTTGTTTCAGTTTATGTGTGAATGTGTTTTATTCATTGTGTATCTCTGGAGAAAATCGGGTCACCTTCACTGATCTTATCAGTCAAAGAAAATAGTGTTGCTTCACAGAGCTATTAAAATGGAAGAGAATTAGAATGTATAAAAAGCTTTCAGAAGGCAGGATCAAAGGGAAAAAGGTCACAGATGAGGCAGGGCTGTTGCCTTTGTTGAAATTCACGGTTTTGATTAACATGAAGTTGTAAATGGCTATAACACAGTAAGCAGTAATAGCATAAGAATAAAGGCCAAGGACATTAAAGAAATTCAGAGGGAAAAAAAAGCACAGAAAAGATTCTAACAATTGAGAAAAATAAACATCAGGAATGGAGTGGTAATAATAGACTATGAGTCATTTCCTTAAGAGTCACAAAGCTCCCTGGGGCATCAAATCTCTACAGGATAAGGCACATCCTCTCCCACTGAGGCCAGACAAGGCAATCCTCTACTATATATTTGACTAGGGGTCTGGGTCCAGCCCCTGTTTGCCCTTTGGTTGATGGCTTTGTCTCTGAAAGCTCCCAGGAACTGGGCTAGTTGACACTGTTGGAGAGGGAACCCTCTCAGAGACAAGGGAAGGGGGGATGATGGGAAGAACATGGCGAGGTTGGCGAGGTTGGATCTAGAGGGGGCAACATTTTGGATGTAAATAAATAAAATAATTAATTAATGATAGTAATTTTTAAAAAAGAGTCAGAAAGCATTTCAGTGTAAACCAAAGATAAGTAAGCATTGTTGTCAGAGTTTCACAAAAATGGAGGATGAAGATAAGACACTAAAGGATCAGGGCAACCTCAGCCCTTGGAGCCTTGGTGATGTGGGAACCTCTCTGAAACCTGAAGAACAATTCATCGATGCTGCAGCATCTCCTTAGATATTTGTGAATTGCCACAGCTTTCATGGAAGCCCATCTTTCTTAGGTCAAGTGTAACATTCTTTTCAACTGACTGACACCCTTCATGAGTGATTAATGTATGCAAAATTTTTCTGATATTATTTGAACACTGCTGCATGACAAGTGTGTAAAATGTTGATCAAATCTGGATTCTTGCACAACATATACAGTGGTAACTTAGAGAGATTTTGAGAAAGAAAAGGCAAAAACAAAAATCCCAATTTACTACCTTTGTTTGGGACTAATGAGAAAGATATTTTCATCTAGAAAATTATAACAATATATTTAGGTGATTAATGAAATACTTTTTAACACAAGAATGGGAATGAAGGTATTGGAAATATAAAAACATTTTTTAAATAGATACAACCAATTTTGTTTCTTCCTTATTTGTGTTCTTGCTAACTCCGGCCTTGTCTAAAGTTCTTTCATATTCTTTCACTTGCATACCAATTTTTTCTCATTTTCATTTTTTCTCAGTGAAGTCATTTGAAAGTAAATTTTAGAAAACTTTAGTTTCTGCTTCTAATGCATAAAACTAGAAAAAGAACTCCCAGAGAATTATGTCCAATCTTAGAAGGACAAAAATGAACTTCAAACTGCAGATTTACAACTTTACTTCAATCAAAGAGCTCAGATCATAAGAATACTAACTAACTCATTCAAAAAGGGATGTGTGCCCACAGAGCACATGGTATACAGGGTAACTTAGCACTTTATGACCTGGTGATAAATTAGGGAAAATGTGTGGATTATTTATCCATAGCTATAAAAGAAGGGTTTCACCCAAGTTATATTTAAGGATGCATGTATGAGATACATGAGATATTTGCATTCAAGATTTAAACTCTGTCCTGAACCCAAACATAACTTTGAGATAACTTTCAGTGGGGAAATCAGAATTGCACAAGACACTGGAGAGAGACTAGTAGTAAAATGAAAAAAAAAAAAATGCCTTCACCTTGTTTTTCATAGAGTTCACCAAGGGGTGGGGGAACTTAGCAAGCTGATGTTAAGTCATTGCTAGCATAGATAGAAAAAGAGAGGGAAGAAAACAGAGAGGGAAGGTGGCAGAGAGACGTGGGAGGGGGGAGATCAGGTTTGTAGGAGGGAGGACTCCAAATTACAGTGGGTAAAATCATAGAAATACTAAGGATGTTACTTGTCTAAACTCCAATAGTAGGGTGTTTTTCTAAAACTGAAGGTTTGAGTGACAACTAAATTGGAAGATAGCTTTGACAGTTACAAATAAGTGTCAGAGAAGTCTAGGTAGACAACACATTAGAAGTACAAGGTAAAGAGAAACTCCAAAGATGGTGTACTGCAGATACTGAGAGGAATCTTCAGAAAAACAAATCCTTATCATAAACACAAGTGACCTCAAAGGAAGTTTTAAAGCAGGGATGCATTAAATATTGTGTCAGCACCTTTCAACCTCATAACTGCTGAAGATCCCATGCCGAGCCTTCAAAAGCATAACCACCCCTATTTTTAGCATTTATTCTCTACAATTCAACATAGTAACTATATCGAGTTTCAACCAATTTTATTAAAAACAAAATGGACCAGTGGCAAGCCAACAAGAATACATGGCAATCAACACAGTAACACAGTGCAAGCAAGTAGATATGACACAAATAAGCAAACTTTTAAATGTGTGTGTGTGTGCTCATTTTTAATTCCTATTCATAAAGTTTAATTTTTATCTTGCAAAAGTAAATTTACATAATATAAAGTTAAAACTAACATTATTTTGTCACGTAGACTTTTTAAACATTTTGTCACGTATTTATTAGTTTATTATTTTATTCTCCATTCATTTGAGTAATCAGTGAAAACAGATGGATTCCTTTCTTTTAAATACTTTTTAAAATTTATTTATTTTAAGGCGTGGTGGCAAATGCATTTAATCCCAGCACTTGGGAGGCAGAGGCAGGTGGATCGTTGAGTTTGAGGCTAACCAAATCTACAGAGCAAATTCCAGGACAGTCAGGTCTATACAAAGAAACCCTATGTAAAACAAAACAAACAATAACAACAACTCCCGACACATTTTAATGTGTGGAAATATTTTGGCTGTATATCCATATATGCATCTCATGCAGGCAGTGGCTGCAGTAGTCAGTAGAGGGTGTGGGATTCTATGAAACTGCAGTTATAACTGGTTGTAAGTTATGATGTGAGTACTATGAAGAGAGCCCAGAAAGTAAGTGCTATTATCAGTGAGCCATCTGTATTGACCCCTGTCCCTTTGTAAATAACTGTTCACTACATATTGTAAATGTATGTGTGCATGTGTGTGTGCACATGCGTGCACATTTACATGTGTGTGTGTGTGCATGTGTTCATGCTCGCACTCTCACATGTGTGGTGAATGCATAATGCATATGTTGTGTGATGGTGTGCTTGCTGCTATGGGCACACTGAATGTGAAAGGCCAGAATTCTACAAGAAGTCTTCTTCAAGCACTTCTCCACCTAACTTTTCTGAGATACTGAGGGAGCCTACTAATTGGGCTAGATTGGTTGTCTGGCTTGCACCTGAATTCTTTTTGTCTCTACCCTCGAGCCCTGCACTTACAGAATTTTGCTTCCATACTCCAATTTTATAGGGTTGCTGAACTATTAAACTTAGGTACTCACACTTGCAAGGCTGGCATTTTGCCCAATGAGCTATCTCCATAGCCCCTTCCTTTAGAAATTAGATTTTATTTTCATGTGAATGGTTTGAGACTATTCCTTGCTTATGCCTTTGTGGCAGATGAGTCTTCGGCAACTTTGGCATGCTAATCACTCTCAGATAGTCACTCTCCTCAACTAACCATCTGTAATCTGGTTACCTCAAGTTGGTCGGCAGATTCTCCCCTCTCTTTTGTTTCTGACATGTTTTATCCATATTATGGAATAAGGAATCCTGGAGTCATGCTCCAGATCATTATTTTCCTCTTTTGTTCCACAGAATTTAATTTTTATGCTAGACATTTCTATATGAATAGAAATGAAGCACCCTCAAAGTCCTCTGAAGTCTACACTGAGAAGCAAAGGATCCAACTTTTGGTAGACTTCACATTTTACTCTAATTCAGAAAAATCATCATCACTACACTAAAGTGTAAAACCAGACTCATCCATGCTTTTCTGGAGATCTTTCAACTCTCATCTCTCGATAAAATACAACATCGTAACAACCTTCAACCTTTAATTTTGCTCTACATCTATTCAAGTACTCTTTTTCTAGAGCCAGGTCCTTATAACTTATTTACACTTTTGGCTTCCATTTTTCCCTTCTTAAAATGCATTTACCAAAGCAAAAACAAATACAGCATAGCCTTTGGTATGAATATCCAAATCCTTCCTTATCATTCTTCCCAATCTTTCTCCATTTTAAAGACTGGAATTCTTCGATATCTTGATTGATGTTACTGTAGGACAAACTGATATACTGTAGCAAATTAGTTGAGTGGAGAGAGAGAGAGAGAGAGAGAGAGAGAGAGAGAGAGAGAGAGAGAGAGGTGTAAAATAGACAACTACAAACAACAACCTTCTAGTACTCTATTATTTAGCCTGATTTGTGATTTGGTTCTCTATTCCCTGCTTAACTCTCAGCAGCTTTTCTGGATACTATCTACATTGTTTCCTTGGACTTGGCATTGGGTAACATTTTCTTACATATTTACAATTGTAACATTGTTAAATATTTCTTAACATTTTCTCTGCAGTTCTTACTTAAACAATAGTCAGTAACTACTCAGACTATGTGGAGAAAGATCATTCTTTAAGAGTGTTTACTTTGAACTTTCCAAACAAGAAAGTTTACTGTTGTAAGGGTCTTGGTGACCTGAATCTTTTATGTATTTATCATAGGTTTATAAACATAAAATATAATTTCATATATAACATATGGAATAAAATGAAAAGGTATTTACTTGGGGAAAGAAAAGAGGAAAGGGGAGGGTAGAGTGGTGACAGAACAGGGAAAAGGAAAGGAAATACAATGAGAGCATATGATATAATTGGACAAAAGTGTCACTATGAAACCCATCACTGTACACAAAACAAAGAGAAACAAAAGTCCTCCCAGCTATGTATACCCAAATGTGTACATGTAAGAATAAATAATTACTGGAGTTTTAAAGCTATGGGTTGAGCCAACAGCAGTATGCCCAGTACTTTTCATGTAGCCTAATCTTTGAAAACCGCCTTCAGAACAAAGAATCAGATTCCTACTTAGTCCCGAAAGGACAGGAAGATGAGTCAGTTTGTGTGCTTCTCAGCGTTCAGTGTTCAGGGTCACATTTATTATGGATTCACAGAATAATTCAGAGAGGAAACCTGGAAAGTTCTATGTGATGGTGCTATATAATCAGTTTGAAGTTTAAACTATTCTATTACATATAGAACGATGCAAACTAAAAAGTCCTCTCTGTACATTGGTAATTGAGGAAATAATTCTTCCAATTACATCTTGCGAAATGCTTTACAAGCTCCCATGCCAATTAAAAGACATTTAGTAAATTGTGTGCCTCTGAAGAGATGTACAAATTGTTAATGTTACCTCTGGCTGTAGCTAAATGAGCAGGAAATTCTTTAGGAAAAAAAGCAAAGCCTCTGTAAAAGAGGATGTATTGTGTGGGTACCAAAGAAATGCCTCTAGCAGAGATTTTTCAGAGAAGACCCATTTTATAAAGAGATGTATTAAATTAAGCAAGTTCTTAGAGTCTCTAGAGAGAACTATGGAGATATTTGAATGAGAGCAAATCTAAGTAGATACGCATACAGAATCTTCTATTACTGGTGCTTCTTCTACGACATTACATAATCCCTTTGTTAGACAGCAATGTGGGCACATAAGAATAACTCACAGTGTCAGAAATAGAAGAGAATTAAGAATTTATAATTACTACTCTATGAGCTTGTAAGTAGAGACACTTATGGATAGAGAAATATCTAGTATTTATAGTGTCAGAGCACAAGCAAGGGCATGTCTGGAGTCAGAGTTCTGGTCTAGTCCACTAGTAGAGGCTTTTTTTACATAGGATATAAAAGCAAAGGGAGGGATTATAGACAGTGTTTTCATTGCAATCTAATTTACATGTCACTAAAGATTCTAAAAACAGGTGCATCTCTCATAACAAACAACAATGGAGGGGGTTTTGAATCAGTGAAGTTGCTTGGTTAGTAAGCTTGGAAACCTGAATTCAAATCCCCAGCTCCCATGTCAAAATTCTTGCATGATGACATGTGCCTGTACTTCCAGTTTGGGGAAGGCAGTAACAAAAGGATGTCATGAGTTCACTGACATGCTAACCTGTCAAAATTTGTGAGCTCCAGTTAGGTGAGAGACTGTCTCAGAAAGCAAATTGGAAAGTGACTGAGGAGGATACCCAGATTCAAACTCTGCCTTCTCCATACCTTCATGGGCTCATAGACACACATACCCACATAAATCTATGCATGTATCCATCACAGAATAATAAAGAAGGAAACTGAAAACAAAATAGAGCAATGTAGACAGTGCTGCTGCTGAAATACCATCCCAATGAGATGCTCACATTTTTTTGAGAATCTAAAAAATAGGGTGATTCAAGGGGAAAACTACTTGATGTTTGGATTGAGTAGACTTATGTTCAAATCCTAAATCTATCACAAACCAGCTGTGTGAAGTTCAACAGCTGTTGAGTTTCTCTTGACTCATTCTCCTAATTTAAAATGGAAATATATATTTCTTAACTTCAGAGGTTTCCGAGTACTAAAGTGAACTCTTGCGAAGGACTTATGGAAAACATGTTGACTCATTTTTGTTTGTCTTACTTGAGCATTCACATGAAGTTCATGTTAATGTTCAGGTTATAGGAAGAGATTTAACATAAGTATTAGGATTCTAAAAGAGGAAGCCAAGTAATAAACAGCCTAGCCAGACTATCCCATATAATCCTAAGCAAGGAGAAAGAGGACTATTCAGTATAACCACTGCCTAGAACTGCAGAGAGGAGGGTGAACTCTGCTAGTGAGAAATAGATCCTGAAAATTCTGTCTCTTTAAAGTAGATGTCACATCTGGCAGAAACTCCAGAAAGGAAAAAGCACCTTAAAATTGGAAGAGAAGCAGGTTCAATGGTCGCTGGCACCAAGTCAGCTCTGGTGTGATATAAATAGTGTCAAGTTCTCATTTTGCAAGCACAGACCTTGGCTTGAACCTATCTATGCCAGGATAAAGACCTTCGAGCAGGGGGACACAGGTCTGATCTGAAAATGGGCAGAGATTTCTGCCTCTGATGATGAATAGCCAACCTGAACCTAAAGAAACCAGCAGAGGAAGGGCCAGTTGCCTCTAAATCATTTTTACAAAGAGACAGCTTGCCTTCTGACAAGTCTGTGGAAAGAAACTTACCTTTGCTCCCATGTATATAGAAGTTGCTTATCCAAAATCTGATTGTCATGTCAAGAATATGTAAACTTCGAAAGCACGTTTCATTTAGGGTTTTAGTAAGAAGAAATGAAAGACACATGAAAATGTAGCTATCACAGGCTATTCCCAACTTTTGACAAGAATATCTCACAATGCTATGACAAAATAGCCAGAGGGCATTCTCCTAGGTAGAACAATCTGGAATGGCTACCCAGTGCATGTGTGTTGGAAACTATCTCAGACTTATTTTCTTTAGCTTGAATTTTACTGTAATAACTAAATTTGATGAGTAATATTTATGAAGTAGGGAGTCCAGATGTTTGGGCTTGCTGAGAATTTCATCAATAGTTATGTCCTATAACTTCCTTCATAATATAATGTTTTTAAGTTAAATCTGGTACTTTCCAATTATTATTTTTTTACCATCAGTGCCATCTGCAGAGGACAATAATACTGTTATTTTGTTGAACTTCAGAAACATGGATAAATGGTGGTGACAAACACTCAGAGAAACAAAAGTGTTTTCTAGAATGTGTGTAGGAAAGTAAAAAAGAGAATAAGGGGTTAGTTTACTCAGCACCTCAATCTAGAAGGTTGGAATGGAGACTGAGAAGAAAATAATTTAGAGCATCCCAGATGGGAAGAATCAATATCCACTGCTGGTTCTCAATGATGTGATATTAAAGGGCGCAATTTACTGGATGACAGAGTGTAATTAATGCTTATTTAGAACAGATTGTGTGTTTGTGTTTGTGTGTGTGTGTGTGTATGTGTGTGTGTGTATGTGTCCATACGGATAAAAATCTGATTTTATTTCTCAAGACACCATTGCATTGCCTTTTTTCTTTTTTTGTTTTGTAGACAGATTCTTTTATTCTGGAACTTGCCTAGTAGGCTAGCCTTCTGGCTGCTAAGCACCCGAGTCCTCATATCTTTGTTCCCCTCTTCTAGTGTTATACAGCCCAGCACCAAGCCTAACTGTTTTTACTGTAGATTCTGGTCATCTAACTTAAATCCTCATCATTGTGGTCATGTACTTTATGGACTTCATCATCTCCCATCTTGTTGCAGGTAGACACAGTAGCAGGTCTGTGCAGGAGCACTTTGCTCCCCAGTGAACAATTGAAGTTAGAAGCATTTATTTATTTATTTATTTATTTATTTTTATTTTTTATTTTTTGGTCACAATTTAAAGATGGTGCTTACAGTATGGCCTAATATGTAGCAGCAGGGAATACCAGAAAGTGCAAGCAATGGTACTATACAGTACCAAATTTTCCTGTCTAAGACACAGTTGCTTATCATCCAAGGGTGTTGAGATTTAAATTTACTTACAAACAAGAAATCAAATCCACTCTCAGAATTTTTGAATTCATTGAAGATTTATATAACTTATATTCTTATGATTTATTGCACCTATTTGGACACCTCTAATTGTAGATACATTTAAATTGAAAGCTTGACTTATGCCTTAAAAACTTGGTTATTCACTTATTATAATTGTTACAAAGCATGAATCAACAATTTTATTAATAAGAAATAGTCACTCCATAGCAGTAAGAAATAACTCTATAGAGAGTCAAAGGATTAAGAAAAGGCATAGTAAATCTATCTGGAAGACCTGGCTTTGGGTCATGCCCACAATCTTATAGTCATGGGCACCAACCATTACTATTGGTTCAGTTCTTCCTATGATTCGAAGCATCAATATACTACAATCTCATCAGGACTCTTGTGGGAAAAAATATCCATTTCTACATGACTATAAAAATGAAAATTTACCCAGAAAACTTCATTAACAAAATCATGAAGAGGCAACGGTGAGCAGGGCAAGTTAACTGCCAGGAACAGTTTGGTAACTTAAAGTGAAGAGGTAGAATGAGTACTCAGGTACCTTTTTGTCCACGGAACATACTCGAGTGAAGTGCACAGTGCTGCATATGTGGAAGAAGTAAACAAGGGAAAGAGACACGAATTCAGGATGAGAGCACACACTTTTTTTTTTTTTTTTTTTTTTTTTTTGGTTTGATTTGTTTTTTACTGGTGACAGACTGCTTCTGAAAGTTGTCTGTGCTAGGATAGGTTAGTTAGCATAACCAATAGTACTTTTGTATTGATGCTTTAAAAGTCACTTTATTGTTGAGAATAGTTTTTGCTATTCTGGGTTTTTTGTCATTCCATATGAATTTGAGAATTGCTCTTTCTAAGTCTATGAGGAATTGAGTTGGGATTTTGATGGAGATAGCATTGAATCTGTAGATTGCTTTTGGCAGGATGGCCATTTTAACTATACTAATCCTGCCAATCCATGAAAATGGGAGATCTTTCCATCTTCTGAGGTTTTCTTCAATTTCTTTCTTGAGAGACGTGAAGTTCTTGTCATACAGATCTTTCACTTGTTTGGTTAGAGTCACACCAAGAAACTTTATATTGTTTGTGGCTATTGTGAAGGGTGTCATTTCCCTAATTTCTTTCTCAGCCTATTTATCCTTCGACTATAGGAAGGCTACTGGTTTCCTTGAGTTAATTTTGTATCCGACTACATTGCTGAAAATGTTTATCATCTGTAGCAGATCTCTGGTGGAGTTTTTCGGGTCACTTAAGTATATCATTATATCATCTGCAAATAGTGATATTTGGATTTCTCCCTTTCCAGTTTGTATCCCCTTGACCTCCTTTTGTTGTCTGATTGCTTTAGCTAGAGCTTCAGATACTATATTGAATAGATAGGGAGAGAAAGGGCAGTCTTGCCTAGTCCCTGATTTTTGTGGGATTGATTCGAATTTCTCTCCATTTAGTTGGATATTGGCCACTGGTTTACTGTATATTGTTTTTACTATGTTTATGTATGCTCCTTGAATTCCTGATCGTTCCAAGACTTTTATAATGAAGGGATACTGAACCTTGTCAAATGCTTTTTCAGCATCTAACGAAATGACCATGTGGTTTTTCATTTGAGTTTGTTTATGTAGTGTATTACATTGATGGATTTCCAGTTATTGAACCATCCCTGCATCCCTGGGATGAAGCCTACTTGATCATGGTGAATGATTATTTTGATGTGTTCTTGGATTCAGTTTGCAAAAATTTTATTGAGTATTTTTGCATCGATATTCATAAGGGAAATTATTCTGACATTTTCTTTTATTGTTGGGTCTTTGTGGGGTTTTGGTATCAGTGTAACTGTGGCCTCATAGAATGAATTGGGTAGTGTTCCTTTTGTTTCTATTTTGTGGAATAGATTGAAGACTACTGGTATTAGGTCTTCTTTGAAGGTCTGATAGAATTCTGTACTGAATCTATCTGGTCCTGGGCTTTTTAAGGTTAGGAGACTTTTAATGACTCCTTCTATTTCTTTAGGGGTTATGGGACTGCTTAGATGGTTTATCTGATCCTGATTTAACTTTGGTAATTGGTAGCTGTCTAGAAATTTGTCCATTTCCACCAGATTTTCCAATTTTGTTGCATATAAGCTTTTGTATTAGGATCTGATGATTTTTTTTTAATTTCCTCAGAATCTGTTGTTATGTCTCCCTTTTCATTTCTAATTTTGTTAATTTGCATACTGTCTCTGTGTCCTTTGGTTAGTCTGGCTAAGGGTTTATCTATCTTGTTGATTTTCTCCAAGTACCAGCTCCTGGTTTTGTTGATTCTTTGTATAGGACTTCTGGGGAAATCAGCCTCCCTGACTTCAAGCTATACTACAGAGCAGTAGTGATAAAAACTGCATGTTATTGGTACAGTGACAGGTAGGTAGATCAATGGAATAGAACTGAAGACCCAGAAATGAACTCACACACTCATTGTCACTTGATCTTTGACAAAGGAGCTAAAACCATACAGTGGAAAAAAGACAGCATCTTTAACAAATGGTGCTGGTTCAACTGGCTATCTACATGTAGAAGATTGTGAATTGAACCATTCCTATCTCCCTGTACAAAGCTCAAGTCCAAGTGGATCAAGGACCTCCACATAAAACCAGATACACTGAATCTAATAGAAGAGAATGTGGGGAAAAGTCTCGAACACATGGGCACAGGGGAAAAGTTCCTGAAGAGAACACCAATGGCTTGTGCTCTAAGATCAAGAATCAACAGATGAGACATCATAAAATTAAAAATCTTCTGTAAGGCAAAGGACACTGTAAATAGGGCAAAACCTCAACCTAGAGATTGGGAAAAGATCTTTACCAATCCTACATCTGATAGAGGGCTAATATCCAATGTATACAAAAAAGTCAAATAGATAGACTCCAGAGATCCAAATAACCCTATCAAAAAATGGGGAAGAGAGCTAAGCAGAGAATTCTCAACTGAGGAAACTCAAATGGCGGAGAAGCACCTAAAGAAATGTTCAACATCCTTAGTCATCAGGGAAATGCAAATCAAAACAACCCTGAGATTCCACCTCACACCAGTCGGAATGTCTAAGATCAAAATCTCAGGTGACAGCAGATGTTAGCAAGGATGTGGAGAAAGAGGAACACTCCTCCATTGCTGGTGGGAATGCAAGCTGATACAACCTCTCTGGAAATCAGTTTGATGGACCCTCAGAAAAATGAACATAATACTACCTGAGGACCCAGCTATTCCACTCCTGGGCCTATACCCAGAAGATGCTCCAATATGTAATAAATACACATGTTCCACTATGTTCATAACAGCCATATTTATAATAACCAGAAGCTGGAAACATTTCAGATGTCCCTCAACAGAGGAATGGATACAGAAAACGTGGCACATTTACACAATGGAATACTACTCAGGGATTAAAAATGATGACTTCATGAAATTCACAGACAAATGGATGGCACTTGAAAATATCTTCCTGAGCGAGGTAACGCAGTCACAAAAGAATGGACATGGTATGTACTCACTGATAAGTGGTTATTAGCTCAAAAGTTAGAAATACCCAAGAGTCACTTAGCAGCATCCATAGAGCTGGGTGTCAGGTCCCAGATGGAAGACTTGGAGAAGGGGCTGAAGGAGCTGAGAGAGTTTGCCGCCCCATGGAGGGAGCAACAGTGGGAACTGTCCTGACACCCCCCCCCCCACACCTCCAGATACTCCTGGAGACTGATCCACCAACGAAAGAATATACACGGAGGTACCCATGGTGCTGGCCACATATGCAGCAGAGGAGTGTCTTGTTAGCCATCAGGGGGAACAGAGGCCCTTGGGTCTCAGTATGTTAGATCCCCTAGTATAGAATACCAAGGAGGGAAGATGAGAGTGGGTGGGTGGGTGAGTGGGAGAATACCCCTTAGTGGCGGGGGGTTGGGGGGCGGGAGGAAATAGGGAGGTTCCCCAAAGGGGAGATCTGGAAAAGGGGAAACATTTGAAATGTAAAGAGTCACTTTAAAAGTTACTTCGATACACACACACACACACACACACACATCTCATTTGCTATTTGTCTGGAATGTCAAGGGCTTGAAATCAATATCCTAGGTTTTCTTCCTTTTACTTCTAAGAGGTATCTAATTTACATTAGCTGGTGAGATTTAGACCTAATACTGCTAAAATGTAAGAGTCTGCCCTCTTACCTATTAGTATACTCAAGAAAAGAGTACTGTTTTCTCCTGTCTTATGCTTTTACATTTTAAATTTCATTTTTTTTTTAAATTTATGAGTAGATAGATACATAAATAGATTATAGGTTTGTGCTATGAATGTAGTGATCCTATAGAAGAGAGAGAGAGTGAGAGAGAGAGACAGAGAGAGACAGAGAAAGAGATATGTTCCCCTGAAACTTGAGTTTCAAGTGGTGTCTTCAGTATAGATTCTTAATATCAGTGGAGTGTAACCATAAAACATTGGCAATACCCCGTAATGCTTCGGGTGGTGTCCTATAAGACCACATTGGCCAACATTTCAAAAAGATGTAACCCATTACTAACACTGGTTCTTTATTTGGTAGGATAGTATGTCTACTTGGGGCATTGTCTCCTCCAGTATAAGGTGCCACCATTTAAAGCACATATGTCCATGTACATATTTTAGGAAACTTACAGAGAAGTAGGCTTCCATATGGTTTATCAGATATTTAGTTAATTGTCCCTCACCATAGTCTCTTTTCTACACTGGCCCTGCTTCCCACTCCCCAGTTAGTCTTTTTATCCTCACTTTATTCCTCTACAACACTATACTGTATTGCCCATCCACAGAATGTCCTTCATTCTCCCCTTGGTCTCTTATTAGAAACCTAACTTTTCTGGATATTCTAAATGACATACACATATCCAGAAAAACAAACATTGCTCATAAATTTAGCTTTTAGTTAGTATGTATATTACTATGTTAAGTATTTAAGAACTTTTTTTCCTGTTGAGAACCTTTTTATGCCTTTTCCCTTCCTGAGACCACCCCTCACGATTTCCATTGCCTATAATTTTCCTTCTGTTTCTCCTATGTTCTTTCTTCCCCCCTTGTGGTCTGCTTTCTTGATTTTTAGCCTATATTCATAATCTATAGTCAGTCCAGCTTTAATACATATCAAGAGGTGAGAAATTATAAACAAGTATTTCTAAAACCTAATTTGGTTGTGGTATAATAAAAACCACCTGTGAATACGTAAAATACAAAAGGGGGAATTGTATTTCTGCACATAGTGGCTGTCTCAAACTACTGCATAAATGATACATTTTGTAATCATTGAGAAAAAATAATTATGTGATTCTGAGTTCATATGCCAAATTATAAAACAATTTGTAAGAGTTTTTTTGAAAAATAAAATGTGATATATATGCAGAAAGGAGTTTGATTCAGTTATCAGGAAATTAAATCTTAAAATTTGCAGGAAAATGGATAGATCCAGAATGTATATCAAGTGAGGTATCTGAATGAGAGAAAACAAGAATCACCTGTTCTCTATTATATGTGAATTTCAAACTCTACTGTCAGTGGTTGAGGTATAATGTTGAATAATAGTACAAATAAATATACATACTTATATATGTATATATGTCATAAGTATATTTAAATTTATAGATTTACATATATAAATATTTATAAATAAATAAAAAAGATAGATAGATGATAGATAGACAGACAGAGAGATAGATAGGACATAACATAGCACAACAATATAACTTAGAATTGTGGATCCATTTTTTTTTACTACAGTAACAATTCTTTGAATCATTTAAGAGTTCATAAAAACTAAAGTTTATTTAAAATGTGGAAAACTTGAATGAGTTGCTCCATTATTTCACTGAAGTTATTGGCACAGCCTTATAGGCTGCCTAGATAATCAGCAAAAGTATTAAATTTGACTACTTTTTCCCTTAGAAGCTTTCTCCCTACTGGCTTTCATTTAGTGATGGAAGGTGCTATTCATTCTACCAGAGGACAAAAATATCACCAATTTCAACAAACTGTAAACCTTGCAAGATACAACAATGACTAGGTTGAAAAAAACATAGCAATGGGTATAATCATGTTATGACCATCTGGGAGAAAGCAAATGCTTTCTGACTGGCTGGATTGGTTATAAGATGAAATCCATACCTGGCACTATTGACAGTTCAAGAACTTTTAAATTTGTAAATCATAAGCCCTACGAGAAATCCTACTATTACTATTCTGCTAAATAGACATAGTATTAAGCTGACTCCTAATGAGTTATCATTATACTGATAGATTAATGCATCTCTCAGTCCTCATCATACAGGAAGTCCCACCTTGAGCAGAGGACTATTTGCAGTAGATAGCTTCAAGTAAGGGGGGGATAATTTTGCTTAAGACTGTTTTGACCCTTGTAAGCTGAGTGTGTTTTAATAGAAGCCCCCATATTCAAGAACATATGATCAACTCAATTGAACTTGGTGGGTTTAATATATAAAAAGTGGACACAGAGACTGGTATGTTAGGGAATGCAGGTTGGATCTGAGAAGAGTGGGGAGTGGATGATGAAAACACATCACATGAAATACTCATAGAACTAATAAAATGATTTGGTCAATTTTCCTGACAAAATAATAGTATAAAGCACATCAGAAAAAAATAAAGCAATAAAATACACAAGGATTCTAGTGGTAATAATAACTTTTTTCGGCTGGCAAGATGATTCAACAGTTAAAATTACATGCCCCCAAGCCTAGTGATATGAGGTCAGTCCCAAAGACTGAAAACTCACATAATAATAGGAGAAAGTGGTCTTCCACACAAAAGACATAGCATGCATGCACACTCACCCCACAGACAGCAATCAAGTGTCAATGTAAATGTAATTACATGTTTGTTAAAGAGTAATGCTTTAACCATAAAACTTATAGGTTATGATACATTTTTTTATCAGTTGTTTTTCTCATTGCTCTGATCAAATTTCTGACAGAAACAAGATAAAGGAGGGAAGGTTTATTTAGGCTCACAGTTTCAGAGTGTTAAGTCCTCCTTCTATAGGAAAGACAGAGCTGATACTACTTGGTTCATGGATCAGGAAGCAGGAATCATAGCAAAATAACATTCAAAATACTACTCCTACTGACCTTCTTCCACCAGCCTGGTCCTAGCTCCAAAAGTCCCCATAGCCTCCAAAGAGTATCATCCACTATGGACCAAGTACTTAAACCATTGGCCAGCTGGAGTATATTACAGATTTCAACTATAAGGAGTCTTTTTATATAATTTTTTATCCTCTTGTGTAACAGTTGCTCCTAGTGGAATAATGGGTACATGCCATCATTTTCTGCTATGTGCATGCAGATTCAAATGTATATTCAAAATCTAGATTATCTCAAGAACACTGAGGATTTTACCTGGATATGGATGGAATCCTAAAAGAAAAAATGAAGGCTCAGGTACAACATGTTTGCCAAGTATTACTGCCCTGCAGTGGATCAATCACATACAACCTCTGTGGGTCTGATGTCTCCCTTTTATAGTGTGGCTTTTTTTCAAAGTTCTTAGAAATATATGTTTCTTAAAGAACATTAAATCTGGTGTCCTGCTATGTTAAATAAAAGAAACAAATCCTCTGCAGTCTGTAGGCCCTTTGACAGACTCTCACTGCTTTAGACTTAAATCCTAACTCTTAGTAAGGTCTCTATGACTAGCAGATTTTCTTTCTCTTCATCTTTATTTCACACTGTTTTTCTTTTCCTACATACTCTTTTATAAATTATCATCTTGCCATTTTCTTCCCCTATGATGAATGAATTTTGTTGCCTCTTGTCAGGAATGCTATTCTTCTTCACTCTCCCTAACATGTCACCACAGTTAATATCTTTTTTTTTTCCTTTAAATATATAATTTGTCTTTTATTTCTGTATTTGTTTGTGTGAGTTTCTGTGAATTGTTTGTATGCATGTATCAAAGGGTGTCATTAGAAGGTGCTGGAATAGAAGCTACAAATGGTTGTGAGGGTTTGATATATTGTTAGGAATAGAACCAGGGTCCTCTGAAAGAATAGCAAGCACTCTTAAATGCTGAGGAGTTTCTCAAGGATCTAGAATTAATTTCAGAATCAGAAATTCATTCCCATAAAACTGTTTCTAAACTTGTATTTAAAAATAAAATTAACTGATATGATAATAATTCTTCATTGCACCAATAACCTCTGGCGGGCCAAGGCATTTTATTCATTATTGACATTCTGGTATATGGGAAAACTCTAAATATGAACAATGGGTATATGTGTCCTGGAGTCAAATCTCAGTATTTACTTTTATTCAAATCCATCTCTCCTTATTTTTGGTTACATGTGTGACATGGGGCAGGTGCCATAACTCATGTGTATCTTTGATTTTTAGATTAAAAAAAATTAAGTATAATATACTTCTCAAATATTGCCACCGCCTTGTAATTTTATTACATGTATTTGTGACATTTCACTTGTAGGATACTTTTATGCTTCGAGTTTAGGGCAGCTAAAACCTTCCCAATGCTGATACCAATCACTATCAGGTTTCAAAAACCTAAATACTTTATTTTCCTGTAGTAATCTTTTGAGGCATCCTCAGTACTACCAAACAGAGAATCCCATTCGTTCAGATGTGACCTGCTTATGAATCAACATCATCCTCACTCAATCTGTGTCTCTTGACTTTTACTGAAGTGTTCATGATTATCTTCAATTAAATTATCTTCACTCAAATGATTGTCTTAGGAACTGGAGTATCTAACACAAAACAGTGATTTAATATTCCTTTTTTAGAGTCCAGTGTGGTGGTGCATAGTCTATTTTTGGATATTTACCTTATATACATTTCAAATGCTTTCCCCTTTGGAAACCCCCTATTCCACTCCCCCTCCCCCTGCCTCTATGAGGGTGCTTCCCACCAACACACTCACTCCTGTCTTCCCTCCCTAGCATTCCCCTACACTGGGGCATCAAATATCCTTAGTCCCAAGAGACTCTCTTCCCACTGACGGCCAACAAGGCCCTCTTCTGCCATATATGTGGCCAGCACCATGGGTCCCTTCATGTGTATTCTTTGATTGGTGGTCCAGTCTCTGGGAGCCCCTTAATTTTAGCACTATGGCAACAGAGACAAGAGGACATCTGTGAGTGTCAGGATAGCTTGGTACACAGAGTGAGCTCCAGAACAGTCAAGGGTACATAGAACATCTGGTATTGAAAATATCATTTCACAGAGGTATTTTAAATCATGCAAAACATTCAATATATATTCTATGTTGACATCTTTCTCTTCTGATGAAGAACTCTTGAGTATGGCAGGAAAACATGTACCCTAAGAAAACCTATATTCAAATACTAGATCCATTCCAAGTCGACAAGTTAAAACTATTGAAAAGTTCACTACGTGTGCATTAATTCTTTCTGTCTATAATGACAATGCAATCTACCTACTCAGGGGTTTATGATGATGACAACCTGAGATAAAAGATACTCAATGAAATGATAATGTAAAACATATAGAAAATACCAACAGCCATTTCTGATGATTATTAATATCTGACTGACATTTCAAAATTGTAATATAAGTTGACTAACTAAACAAACTTCAATTGTGTGCAAGGCACATTGGAGAATAAGAGTATAAGTCAGATATAGATGTTCTTAGTTAAAGTTTAAGTTCAGGCTAGATAATAATAAAGGTAAGACATAGCCATGAAGATCTGTAATGCAAGAAATAGACAACTGACAGAGAAAATAGATAACTGAGTTAAAGGTGATAATTGAAATTGAATGAGTATTATATGCAAGTAGTAGTATGTAAGCTTGAGAGGCAGACAGCAACTTTCCTTAGTTCATCAAAGGTGGTGTTTGTAACTGCAAGGCCAGTGTACTTTTGTCAGCCTAAATGTTCTCTGGCAATTTAAATGCAGGAATATAGTTCAATGAAGTATCAGTTTCTGTATATAGTAAAAATTCTTTGTTCCACAAGTCAAAAAAATGAGTAACATGTACTAAAATTATTAACTTATATCTTTTTTTTATTAGGTGTCTTTCCAGGGGATTGCATAAATACAAGAGAGAGAGAGAGAGAGAGAGAGAGAGAGAGAGAGAGAGAGAAGAAAAATGTCTGTGAGTTCGTAGAGAGGACACTTGCAGAGATACACTGGTTTAAATTTGGACCTAAGTGGAAGAATCCAAATGTGTGCTATAAGAGGCAAGAAAATGCAAAAGTGGAAAATGCAGAGTAAACAGTTATTTCAAAGACAGGCTAAGGTGCCAGGCAAATTCCTCTATGTCTCTGTCATGTTACATTTATCAAGTCATTTTATCTTACCAGTTTTTATTCATTTTCTCACATTCAAAATGGGAACATTCATGACCCATACCTCATATGGTGCAAGGTAGATGGTACTTCCTAATATCTCAATGAAGGTAGGGATTATAGACACTATTAACAGAAGTCAGTGTGTATGAAACATGTTATGAACAGTAACATGATCTGCACAAAACATCATTACAGAAGGAAAGATGGACAGATGCTTAGAGAGGCACCCTGGGGACATGGAACATCTTCAACCAAGGTTGAGAAAATTCTGATTGACTGTTCAGAAATGGAATCAAATTTAAGGTCTTTTTATCTAAGCAGAGAAGACTACTGGGATTATATTTCAGAAGTTTGTTACACAGAAACTTCCATTGTATCGTGTCTGAAAATACTTTAAGAAACATAAAGTATGCTTTGGCTCACACATTTTCAGAGATTTCTTTTAGAACATTGTCCCTTTTATTTTTGGACCATTTCAAGGCAGACCATGTAGGGCATGTTGTTAAAAAAAAAAAAAAACAAAAAAACAAAAAACAAAAAAACGTGTCTCAGCTCATGACAGACAAGAGGCAGTAAGAGGGAACTGGGGGTTGCAGGAATGATGGATCAAAGAAAGATATCATGCAAAGGAATGCCCTAGGTGATCATCGTTCAATCAGGACTCACTGTCCTCAGCTCTCACTTTCAAACAGAGTATTTTCATCTTTCCTCTTCCTATGGGCTAATCAACTGATGATGGCAGAGCCCTCATGACCCAAATACTTCCAAAAAGTTTCATCGGTGAGTGAACAGGCTTGCATCAAAAATGAAGCTATCATTATAAGAGGCTTTGGTTAAGGAGGGGTATTTAAGTACATTGCAAAACATAAGATTATTATGTTTTCTTAAAACAAGCATGAGTTTTACAGCAAAGAAAAGGTGACTAACATCTCCTGCAAAGTCCTACTTGGGAATAAAGCAAATACTAATGGAGCAATAGGAAGGATGGAAATAAAAATAACCAATGGCCCCATTTCATTAAAGTGCCTGGTTGTTTCACTAGATAGAACACTGGATAACAGCCACCTGGTTTATAGCAAATTCTCCTCAGAGAAAATAGCACTGGATAAGCAAATGATACCTTTGTCTTTCCAGTAACTTCATGTACAGTGAGATGCAGTTATAAAATGTCCCCCTTTCTCTATTATATGTAGTGGTGTAGTAGTTGCCATTCAACAAAACAAGACAAAAACTTGACAATCTTATACTCCCGTGACTTGATATTCCCCAACACACAATAGGGTTTCCTTTCTCTTTGGAGAAAGGTCCACAAATCATGTCTAATCCAAAGGTAAAATGGCCCAGAGGTACATTGATTAAACAGATCATTAGCTTTTCATTATTTTGTATAAATTAACACAGTGCACAGACATGAAACATAAATATAGACAAAACTGTGGACCATAAGTCCAAAGCAGATCTGGGAATGCTGTAAATAGCTTAGGTTGATAAGCAATTAAAGGGGTAAGTTCCCTTAGAGTCAGTAGCATAGTGAGGTACTCAATGTCAATTCACAAAGTGACAAAACCCATCTGTGCTAGGCTGATTAAAACCCTAAGTATTCTGTCTCTAGTAATATTTGCCTTGGATTTATTCAGCTATTAATCATACTTTACATAACAGATCTCACCCTCTGAGAACCTCAGAACTCAACATCTGTCACTGGGGAAATCAGGGTATAATAAAGTGGTAATTTTCCCACATCAGGTATGACAAAACTTAGTTGTACTTGTCAGGGTTCAATCAAGACCTTAAAATCACCACATATAATTTAAAATACGTGGTTTGTTTCAAGAAACTTTTAAAAATGATAAGGAGGGACAAATTAAGAGGTGAGCGGTCACTGTGATATCACCAGTAAGCCTTCTTCATCCCTGGACATACAAATAGCACTTGCAAAGTATTATGGAAAAGTAGGAAATCCTGACACTGGATGAAAAATGAAGAACGTTAACTTTGAAATTTGTAATGACTCTGAGGTCACTATAGGTCAGATCTTTGCCAGGACTTGTTTAAAAGACCTGTCTAAGAATAAGGAGGTGATCAAGTTCATCTGAAATTTTGTCTCCCTTGATATCGTCATGTTACATTCATAGAATGACGCTACCTATCTCTTAGGTATATTACACACAGTCCCTCCATGGTCAGTCCCAACATCAAACTGAACAAAAAAGCAAGGAGACTGAATTCTAATCAAGTCAAGGTTGTCAATTTCTTGAATGGTCCTTGTGATTTCTGAAAGCAGATGTCACCCTGATTTTCAGTTTTTCACTACTGAAAACTATAAGCACTACTGTAAATAAAGTTTGTTGGCTAAGTGCATAGCATGTCAGCCGTGAAGCGTATTTCTGGCTTCCTCTATACATTAAATTTTTATGTTTTTGGAATATTTTCATACATTGATTTATTAAGCTACTTAATCAATGAGCTTTGAAAACCGGGAGAGGAGAATATAGCATATTCTCAGCCACAGAGAATCCATGGTATCAGTTTAGCACAGTTCTGGTGGTTTGTGAGAATTGCCAAATTCTGACTGTATCCACTAGAAATCTGTTGATGATCATTTCAGAAATAACAACTGGAAAATATTTGATGAGAGAATAATTTGCCTTGTTTTCAAGTCAGGTCTCTGAGGCTGTGCAAACTTTATATTTGTTGACTATAGGCACTTTCTGAAATTCCTATGTGTGCAAATACCTGAGAAAGACACAAACAAAAACAATAGTCCCTGCCATTTCAAAGCTCCCTATTGTCTCCTGGCTCAGAGTGGAGAACCAATTACAGAGCCCATCAGAATGTTTTGGAAGGGTTTTGTTCTTTACTGAAATATTTGGAGTTCTCTGTGTACCAAACCTGTTCTATTATGAGCTCCGGGCAAAGTGAGCAAGAAACACCTGTTGTTAAGTGGGAGAATCAGGAAATACAGATTTGGTTTATTTAATTACGTGAGAGGAAAGGACCTTTTTTTTTTTTTTTTGTCTTTCTGTAACCTTTCATGTGCACCTATAGTTAAAGAATTTTTTGGTGTAAAAAAAAGTCTGTTTTTCTTCTTCCTAAATTTAGCACTAATTTTGCAGCGTAAACAGTGCATCAAAACCTATGAAAGAGAGAAAAGGAGGATATTATATGCTAAGTGCAAAATTATGTATCTTTATATTTTCATGTGCCTTGGGGACCTTAAGTATTGTGTATATGCTAATATTTGTCTTGGATTTATTGAGTATATTAATCACAGTTTACATATTACATAACTGTATATGCATGATGTCAAATGTATACATATTCCCCAGGTCAACATGTGTCTGGTTTCCAGTTCTTTAACTGACTTTATACATAATCTTTTTGAATAGCATTCTAAATGTCCAGAAACAAAAAGTTTACAAAATTTTTAAAAAGACAAAATCAAAATATGTCCAAATAGTGTAGTTTGCAATATTACAAAAAAGAAACTCTCTAAAAATTGTTATACATTGGTGCTTATGCTCATAAATATGTTGGTTTATTATCAAACTTAATAATAATTATGAAGTACATAACAGAACACTAAAATGTATAAAATTCTATATTATAGACCCATAGGTCATTTGGTCCCTGTGGTAAGCTTATACTGAACATTGAAACTAAAACCAGTCATTAGTTGTAATTCAATTTTGATTCGATATTGGAACTGGATCCCAACACACTATTTCTATGCTCAGGGCAAAATAGTGGAGAGTCCAATAATCTTGTACCATTTCCTAGCCTTATAAATCTTATATTGATGTGCTAAAAACTCTTTCATCAAAAGCACTAAAGTCCTGATGTTAGCATGTGCTAGTTTATGTTGTATAAATAGTTATCATGGCTAACTACACACTAACAACATACCAGAAGCAATTAGGACAAATGTACAATAATTCATAATGATGTACTACTTATCTCACAGAAATAGTATTAAGATTTAAACAGAGAAACATTTTAAAGCACTTCAGAAGTAGTGACTTTTGTATACCCAAGTATTCTATTTTAATAACATTATTTCTAATCTAATCTATTAAACCACTGGTTACATTAAATAGCTAGCTTACAAAATTCCTGAAAATTCCTCAGCATTTAGTAGAGTCCATAATAGAATAAATTATTTTAATAACTTTCAACTGGAAATGAATAAACATGGAAAGAGTATAGAAGTTAGAGGCAACTGCCAAGTATTGATGGTGATCCAACAGAATCTCGGTGGCTAAATGCAATATCACCTTATCAGCAATTACTACCTCATAGACTGTATCAGCATCATGTGGAGAATTCACAGTGAGTTCAACATTGCTCATAGGTGAAGAAAGTTGGCTGATTCCTTGTCAACTTTACCTAAGACACAATGCTTGTATGTTTGTTTATACATATTTTGTAGTACTAGTGAATGATTCTAGGACATTTTTCCACTTATGCAAACACTGAGCTATACCCCAGGTCATTTCAACTCCTATTTTAAAACAAAGTCTCATCAAATTACCAACTCTGATCTTGAACACTGGATGCTATATGCTTTTGAGAATAAGTATATATCTGAAAATGTGACCTGGCTCTAATCAAAGGGCAGTTCATCATTAGAATGGTTAGATTTGAAGTAAAAAAGAAGAGATGGATCTACAAGAGAACAACAGTGGAAAAGGAGAGAAAGTCTTGAGAATTTTGAGAAGGTCCACTCTGATGTGAATGAAGAAAGGGGGATATGGAGTAGCAAGCAGGGCTCCAGAAACAAGAATTGTATCTAATACAAGAGTTCCAGTATTTGTTGGAAGAATGTTTTTCATTTGAATTCTTTATTAGACAGTTTGAAGAGATCTTTACATACATAAAGTAATTTATGTGTGCAAAATACGCAAGATTACTTGTGTATTTTGACAATCTGTCTGATAGTAATCAGTATCAATTAATTATTTCTTGAAAAGAATGGAAAGGAAATCCTAAAACAAAGAGAACTCCCAGAAGGCTACTGCAGAATTCTCAGGGAGAAATAATAAGGATTTAACTGAACTGTTTACACTGGGCCTATAAAGGAATAAAGGAATACATCTTAAAACAAAATTCAGACTATTGTCATTGCTCTTGGTTACAGCCTATAACTCAATTGTGAGAATTTCATTGCTGAATATACAACATACTTGAATCATGTAGATCATTGTGTTCATCTAGAAGCTCCAGCCCTGCTGGCTATATTTCATAGTCCTGGCTATGTTACTACTTGGGAATAAGAGTAACAGTCCTATCCAGCTTTGAACCCTGTCACCCATAGTAATATGAGGCCTGGTATGACATGCCCACTTATATAATAGTAACAGAAGTGGTTTGGCAATAATAAATCATTGTCTAACTCTATCTAAAGATTACTTTGCAAGATAAAACTGAAATCTATGATTGGGTATTTTATAGGTTGTAGGGGAGACCATAATACTACAGTAATAAATGGACAGAATATTAAATTGCCTCCTAAGTTATTATTCTTATACCCAAAGGTTAGTATCTCTCCCAATCCTTATTAGAGAAGTTTCTTTGTACTTTGAAGTTTCTTTCAAGGTGATTAATACAGAGACCCACAACTAGTCTATATACAAAGAATATGATTTGCTTGAGTGTTCACCTCTGAAGACCATAGCTACATCATTCCCTTATCCCCAAGGATGAGAAATCATCATGCAGTAAGGGAAATACAGAAACACTTTAGAAACAATAGGTATTGGGCATTTGCAGTAATACAGTATTTGCCAGCCATAACAGTTGCATTGCAGATGTAAACTCACAGAACAGTGTCAGTATGTACAATACCTGAATAAGATCAAGCCAGTCAAAATCTCAACAAAGTTATGGAGTAGGCGGTCTTATGAAATGTGACCACTAGTTAAGGAGATTTTGGAATATGCTGGCTGCTGGAGAAGGAAGAGTCAATTTTCTACAGGATAAAGCCCCTGAGACTCTATCCATCATCCAGTAGACAGTCCTACACCTATGCATGCTCTGTAGACTCTGTGAAATTTTTTAAAAGAGCACATTAAATTTGGAATAAATAGTGGGGGAGTGTATTGACAAACTTTTAAGAGAGAGAGAAGGGGTGGATTTGTTCAAAATTAATATTTTCATGTAAGAAGTTCTCAAATAATAAAAAGTTGTATCAAATATTGAAAGAAAAGAAAGTACGTCTGAAGGTTTTAATTATTTTAAAAGGTTTGCTACAGCTCTTATAAGTATTTGCTGCCCTCAAATATTAAGATAAATGTGACACTTCTTAAAGCAACCCCCAAATTTTGTCTGTCTAGGTCTTCTACAAGAGCAGCAAATGCTTTAAACTGCTGAGATATCACTCCAACTCCATAAATATAATTTTAAATAGCAAAATAAAAACATCCCAATGACAACTATTGTATTTTGATTAAATTATTTATGTTAAAATGTGAATTAGAATAATATTGACTAAAATTATTAAAGGTGTTTAAGCATATTGGGTTATAGATAAGTAGTTGTAGGGAATTAATTTGATAGGTCAATCATTTATATGTCTATTCAAAAGTATATCTTGGTTGTCATGTGCTGTGTTATGAAAGTGAGAAGCTGTAAAAATTAACACTGACAATTTTCAATATAGAATTGATATTATTCTAGATATAAACAAAACAGTAACGTAAAAGTAACAGCACGAGTAAACCAGTTAATCCCAAGCATTGTGAAGTTCACAGAAAATACTGAAGAGCAGTCCAAAATACACTGGTTTCCCATTAGAATAGATGTGAGCTCCATGGGTTTCATTCTAAAGGAAGCAACATGGACATAATAGATCTGAGATGAGTGTAATGGAAACAGCAGAAATATCTGAAGAGTATTCCAGATAACTGACTATCAAGTAAAAAGACTAAGCAAGTAAAATTTTTGCTCATTTATAGGAATGATACAAATTTTACGTTATAAAAGGTTGGGCTCAGATTATTGTATTTGCAAAGGAATGGTCAAGTTCAGGTGGAAGGAACATGCAAAATAAAAATCGTTCAGTGCCCTTTTGGACATGCTAATTTTTATTTTAAGTATCTGGAATGTTTTAATAGGAGAAAAAAAACTCTTCAAGTCTTATTTTGAATAACATCGATGTGATGTTTAAGTCATAGCATAGTTACTTATAAATACCATTAAAATGAATATGTCATATGATGTTAGAGACTGTATAGCATGCACAATGTCTTGAGGTCAATTATTAGTCCTACAAAGCAGAAACAACAAAAACAGTTGTGCTAATAATTCCTGTCTACCTGTAGTCACAGCAATGGTTAGGAAGAGGAAGGAGAATCATAGGTTAAAGGTCATTCTTGGCTACATATCGCATGCATTATTACCTTGTCTCAAAGAGTTAGGAAAATAGGAGGAAGAGGTGGAAGAGAAGGAGGAGGAGATGAAGGAGGAGGAGGAAGAGGAGGAGGAGGAGACGGAGGAGGAGGGGGAGGAGGAAGAAGAGGAGGAATGTCAGCCTACATACCAACCATTGTCTTTCAATGCTGGCAAAACAGAAATACCTTTCCTACAACACTGTGAGTCTTGAGAAAACATTGTGTTCAGGATTTAGGAAGCAGTTACTTGAGAACCTTGCAACCACCTTATCAGTAACCATTGCATAAAAATAGTGTTTTCAGCATTCTACCTGGAACTATCTCTACCAGAAAATGCAAAGATGTCACTTGGCTTAGAAGTATTGTCTACTGTTTTGTTCCTGGAGGTGATATTTTGCTAAGAATAAATATGAACAGACCATAGGCACAATGTGGATTGAGATATACTCAATATTCCTCATGTTGCGATGGAATATCCATTATGTGCTTCTGGGATCCTTGAGTACAGGAGGTTTGTTACTCCTGACTATTTTCATGGATTTTCTGTTTGATACATAGTCGTCTGTGAACAAGTCTTAGTTGCAGTGAACATTTCCATTCTCACAGCTTTCTGTATCAATTACCTCATTTATTCTTGCTCTCAATTCAATAAAACACTCATTTGAAACAAAGTAAGGTCCAAGAAAGTATAAATATCTCCCAGTGAATTTACTAAGAAGTTGATAACTCTGAGTATTTAGGAATTATGTTTTCTATGGAATTACTTTACATTAACATACTTAAAAATAAAGTAAGCTATATAAAAATGTTGATGGCTTTAGGTATCACTTTATTGATATTAGTCATAATATAACCTAATGAGACATCAATTAATTTGTAGACATTTTGAAAATAATGTAAATATACTTGTACATAAACAGTAGCAAGAAAGATACCTTGTAATTACTCAAAATTAATGATAATGTTAGGAATACCATCACCCTTAGCCTTGAGGGCATAACATAAACCTATGTACACTGCTAGAGCAGGATGTTAAGTCTATTCAGCCACTAAGTCCGACTATTTCCTTGCATATAGTCTTGAATGGTCAGTCTGTTACTGTACAGTAAAGTCTAAGACTCAAAAGCCAGTACTTATTTAGGTCTGAGCAGAAAGAGAGAGAGAGAGAGAGAGAGAGAGAGAGAGAGAGAGAGAGAGAGACAGAGAGAGAGAGACAGAGAGAGAGAGAGACAGAGAGACAGAGAGAGAGAGGAGAGAGAGGAGAATGTGTGAGTATGTACATGCATGGAGGATATAGTTCAACCTCAAGTTCTGTTCTTTAGTCACTGTCCAACTTTTTCAAGGGAGATGTGGCTCTCTCTACTTTTTCTGCATTGGGATTAAAAAGCATTATAACAGCTTTTAAAAAGTGGAATGCACATGAAGTGACCCATGGTGCTAGCCACATATGTGACAGAGGAGGGTCTTGTTAAACATCAGGGGGAGGAGAGGCCCTTGGGCCTGAGGGTATTAGATCCCCGAGTATAGGAGAATGCTAAGGAGGGAAGACTACAGTGGGTGGGTGGGGGAATACCCCCATAGAGGCAGGGGAGAGAGGAGGGAATAGGGAGGTTCCAAAGGGGAGATCTGGAAAGGGGAAAACATTTGAAATGTAAATAAAGAAGAAAAATTAAAAAAAAATAAAATAAAATAAATATCTTCTCTGGTACATGTTTCCAGACCTCATTTAAAAAAAAAAAAAAAAGTGGATCTGGGAAATAAAATGAGCATCTACACACTTTCAAGGAAAACAGCCTTACTGGCTGAGAGATCTCACTAGTCAGCACTTTGTACTTACAGAATATTCACAAAATCTGTCAAGACTAAGCAAAACAAACAAATAAAAATGACAAACAAATCAACAATTCTTGATTATAAACCAGGTGAATTTTAAAAGGTTACATTGAAACAACATAATTTGGTTAAAATAATAAAGCTGAAATACTAAAACTTCCAGCAGAAATACTTAAGCTTTAGTCATAGAGTTTCTATTTCTATGATAAAACACCATGACCAAAAGCGATTTCAGGTGGAAATGTTTTACTTTTCTTATTCTTCCATATCACAGTTCATCATAAAGGCAGTCAGAATAGGAACTCAAAGAGGACAGGAATCTGAAGGCAGAAGCTGATGTAGAGAACCCATGGAGAAGGGAGTGCTGTTTACTAAGGATTGCAGTACCTCTATGAAACTATGGCTTTCTGACTCGCTATTTCCTATCCTGAATATCTTAGAATAGCTCCAGATCGTAGTTTAAATAATTATCACTTTTACTTTATGATCATCCTATTATATTAATAATATATAATAATCCATTAATAATATTTACTATTTTAATATCAAATTTTAATATTTTACCTGTAACTTTGAATGCTGTTGAAAATTTCTCCAACTTCACATAGAGCCATACCATGCTGGTCAGCTTTCTATTGCTTTCATCAACATGTAAATGTATCAACAAAAGGAAATGATTATTTAGATTATTTCAGCTCAAATAGCCCCAGCCGAAGTCAGAGAAAAACTTGTCATCTCAGGACTAGGGGATAGGATTGTGAAAGAGGAAGAATTTAGGGTTCTATGGAGAAGTAGACCTGGTGCCTACCTAGAGTCTTTCTCAAAGGTACTCTGCCAATTGCCAAAGGACAATGGTGAAAAACAACCATGTGACAAACTCTTCATTGTATAATGGTGTCATGCCTGCAAGATGTGATAGTGCAATAGTGGCACAAGTTTTGTGGGAATAACTAACCAATATTTCACTGGATTTAAGCCTCACCGCATAACATGGAACCTAACCTGAGATTACCCACTGGCAATAACCTGTGACTAGATAGGCCACTGACATAGGGGGACACTATATACTATTGTTATACCATAAAATGTTTCCTAATGATATTGTGCTACATAAATAGATCAGTGTTTTGTTTTTTTTTCACCCACCATCAGAGAAGCTTCTTCTTGCAATACATAGGAAGAAACATGGAGACTCACAATAGATCATGTGCAGGAGAGAGAAGCCTTAGAACACTCAGTCTTAAATTAGAAGATTTCATCAAATTCTTCTTTTGGGGTCTCATGGAACCCTGGGGAAGAGGAGTCTAAAAAAACTGAAAGAGCCAGAGGGATAGAGGACATTAAGGAAACAAGGCCTTTGAATTACAGTCTTGTTTTCTTATATCTTAGTGTATCGTATACACATAGATACTGGAAGCCTGCGCAGGGTCTATATAGGTATGCAACAGAATGGAGTTCTAGCATTGACAAGGGAAGTAGACATAACCTCCTGTTTCTAATCAAGAAGGTATCACCATTTGTTAACCCCTCAGAAAGAAAAACTTGGGTTTCTCCAACAAGGCCTCACTGGGTATACCCCCATACTATGTCATTCAACTATACCCTAAGAGACTGGATACCCTTAAGGATAAACACCACACCAAGCATTAGATGGTCAAGACAAAGCAAATACAATGATGTATTTTCAGGACTCCTTTTTTCCCAACATAATATTTTTATTAATTATTTGGGAATGTCATAGCATAGCATCACACTCACTTCCCATTCTTCCCAGATCCACCACCACTATCCTTGTTACTCCCTTACACACATACACACACACACACAAACACTAAAAATTCCAATTTATGTTGCCATATACTCAATGTTGCATGATCAAACTCCCAGAGGCTAGTTCCACAAAGAAAACTGAGTTCTTTCAAACTGGCACACCCCACAAGAAGACATCAATAGTAACAGTGAAAAGCTACACTTCAGCATCCTTATCATAATTTCTAAGAGTTCTCTTTATGACTTTCTAGCTAGGCTGTTAATGTGGGGGGGGGATATAGGGTTCGTCACAGATGCTTTTTCTATCTTTTTTTTTGAACTGTGAGGTTGCTGTCATAGATACCACTGCAAAAGTATTTCCTCTGCCCTTTACTGTCAGCAGAAGCACAGATCATTGACTTCCACATGGTTTCTGTAACAGCAAGAACAATGAACATTCACATAGTCGCTGATGTTTATATGTGCCACAGATGTCTCTCGGCATGGTCTCTTGTGTAAGTACAGACCATGGACATCATCCTTGTATATATAAACAAAAAATAGGCTTCTTATATATTTGTTACTCCAAAAATAAAAAACAAGAAGTTTCTAAACAGTTTACATATTTCTTCCTTTCACTCATATAGAGTTGACCAAGTCATGTTGTTTACAATTATCATATTAAAAGGTAGAAGAAAGAGAAGGAAGAGACTAAGGTAGGAGAGGAAACAGAGGAAACATCAAAGGAAGAGGAAGAAGAGAAAAGAGGAAAGGGAATATAGGAAGGGGAGGAGAGGAAAAGAATTTGAGTAAATGTCAAGAATAAGTATTCCTATTTCAAGAACTTCAACTTAATTACATCTGCAAAACATTATCTTATATAGTACTAACAGGTTCCAGGAAGTAAGAGTCAAGATATATGGGGGACATTTTAACCCTTCCACAACTATTAACAAAATAACTTAAGTGTCTTTATTAAATAATCGTGTTCTTAATTAAATGGTCCTCTATGGTTTTTCTAATATTAAAAAATACCAAAGCAAAACAAATATACCTTTTAAGTAATCAAACTGAAAAATGTCTTCAGATCAGTGATGTCTGGTTAAACATATTATAAATAGTGATTACAAAGACACAGGTTCCAGTATCTGTATTCAAGGTTTCAGAAATGTTGTGAAGTTCATTAAACAGCAGGAAACACTAAAGCGACCAACCACAAGTGATTTATGTCTTAAATTGGCATATAAGGCAATTAAAATACATATATTTTAATTGGTTACAACAGTGAAAGTAGGAAGTGAAACATAGACAGTTGTGAAAGAATTGCCAGACTTTTAAAATGAAGAAAAATGGAGTAGGAGTTGAAGAGAGTGTTTATAAAGATGACGAACTCCACCCTCAGCCAGCTCTGTAATCTAAGGTAGTTCCCACATAGAGTGAACACCATGAAATCTCAAACAAAACTAACAGATTTAAATCAATGCTTTATTTTGTAAAACAGTGTCATCATCTTTACCTCTGCAACAATGCTTGGCTGAGATTATCCTATTTTAATGGCCTTGGTTTAAAAGAAATAGATCCAACCTGTTCTTTCATGATGAAACTGCACCAAGGACATATGATTATTTCTCCCTTAGGATAAAGCAAAAGGACATGTCGAATCACATCCAAATTGTATAAATAGAAGTTAATAGAAGATACAGAGTATTTCTTATATTTGATGTGTGTTCTGAGAACAATGGCTTCATTTTAACTTATCACAAACGTTCATTTAGAGAGCCTATGCTAATTCAATAGACACATTTAAAAGGCAAAATGTTAATGTAGAGTTTTGACAGGAAGCTAAAACTTAAAGTAGTCATAGAGTGCTCTAAATGCAGGTAATTTGGGGGCAACTTAATGACTTTTCTGTCTTCATTTAATATAAGAAAAAACACAGTATTATTTAACTTCATTCCTTCATGAAGAGAAATAGACCTGACATAAGACAAAACAATGTGATCACTGAATAAATATGACTGTGGTCCTTAGAGATGATACATTTGATAAAACTGAGAATGCCTTTGTAAGATTTCTGATTCTTGAGGCTCATTTGCATCTGTTTTATCATCCTCATAGCTTTTACAAATATTTGCAATGTGAGTAAATAGATGAATTTGGATTTTGGGGGGTTTTTTTTTGTTTTTGTTTTGTTTTGTTTTGTAACTTGACATTACTATTGAATTGCTGCAAATTTGTAAGACATAGTAGTTGTCATTACACAAGTAGGGGCAAGCAGAATCAGTGTGAATGTAGTCAAAGGAACTTTGATAGCCAGGTGATGCAGTCTGTACCAAGACTATGACATAATGTAGGCCGATAATATTGGCAATTAAATCTAGAATTACCTACAAAGTTGAGTTGGAGAGATGGTTCAGCAGTTAAAAGTGCTTGCTATCTTTGTGGAGGACCTGGGCTCAGGTCTCCACACTCAAGTAGTAGCTTACAGATATACCTCAGTTCCAGGGTATCTAATATCCTTGTTTGCCTTTCTCAGGTACCAGGAAGACAATATACTCACACACATAAATTCATCTTAAATAACAATAACAAAAGAATTAGCTGCTTTGAACAGATTGTGGCTATCTATTTACCAGTCATTATTATTATTGCTTTTATGATTCCAGATCCCTTTATGTGCATTCCTAAAGCTCTTTATTAAGATGTTGAAAATAATTCTACACCCTTTAAATCTAGGTTGATTGTAGTCATCGAAAGAATGACACAGAATGGGCTCCATCTGGAATTCAAGGCCTTATATCATGATGCTGTGTTCTTGAGATTTTTATTTTGAAATCTTGAGAAGCCACCATGTAAAAATTCTGAATCACAGCGGATGAAAGGACATATGGAACAAAGGAAAACAAGTACAGCTATCTTAGCTGAGATGTCCTGGAGCAGTTCGGTCCCATATAAGTCTAGCTATCCATAAATGCAGTGCATCAGGGCAAAATCCAGAGCATTGGATAGTAAAGCATGTTTTAAACCATATCCCACAGAGCCACTGTACTAGCATATACCTATTTCATATTTCAGGGAATTTAAAACTTTTGATTTAAGGTGATTTTGTTTCAAGGAAGAGTAATTTAATAAACAGATATGATTTTCCTATATTCAGGGAAAAACATGTCTGGCCTCCTTTTTTGGTTATTGAAGAAGAAGGAAAAATGAATTCAAAGATTTTTTTGTCAGTTTTTACAAGAACATTTTACATAATGTTTTGATTTTGATAATGAAGACATCATTGTAAATAAATTTACTAAAATGAATTTATTAACACTAATCACACCATGTTTTAAAATTTAAAAATTAATTACAATGTTTTAAAAGTTATTTTACATATTTATAAGAATTAAAGTTTCTATTTGAAGTAAAGGTTACTCTCACAACATCACCACTTGGTCATTAAAATAACATGGCTTGTGCATTTTCAAAGTTGTTTCATATCAAGGAAGATGTACAGTGCTAATATATTTATCAATCTAAACTCATAATAATAGAACACTTTACCTGCACAAGAGTTTATGAGTGGCAGCAGAATTACCAGTTTCCATAGCAACCTCATCTCCACGTTCGAAGGTCAAAAATTTCTCCCATGCAATCAGCAGGAAAGAAGATTGTATCTTCTAGTCAGTTTGTTAGCAATCTATCTGAAGAAAACAAAATTGACAACTATGAGTATCTTAAAATGTTAAGCATTTATTTAAATTATTAAGAATATGTTTTCAAAATAAAGCCGCATAAATGACTACTCAGTTTCTCAGATTTCAGTTCACATCTGGATTTAATAGAAAAATATGTAATTCAATGTATAACATATGGATTAAATTTTCCATTAATTGGATTTTAAGTCTGTAATTTTAACTTTCAATAATTATGTTCCATCACAAACACACACACACACACACACACACACACACACAGAAAAGGTTCATAGAAATCACAAATTCTTTGTATTCTGTCAAAATTGTTGAGAACATACTCATTATGAGTCATTACCTTTCTTAAAGATAATAGAACTCAAATCAATACTATTACAAAATTTCTGTAAGAAATCCATTCCCAGTGGTATTATCTTGCAGATAGGAGATGTGCTTTCCCCAAGAGGTTACACCATAATCGTTGCTAATTAATTTTGATATTTAGCTATTCCACGATAAATGAAACCAAGAGAAGGTGCTAGCATGCCCTTTACTTTACAACAATCTAATAAAAGGTTTATAAACACTGATAAACTCATAAAATATTAAAATAACCTTGCTATAAACTCACCTGGGTCATTGTGATAAAACTATTGGACACCAAATGAAACTTTTGGTGTAGCAGAATTATATTCAAGCTCAAATAACTTTAGAAAGTATCTGGACACTTTATATAAAACTGAATAATAAAGTTTAAAGTATAAATACTTATGAAAGTAGTCATTATATTCCACTTTATAAAAATAAAGTGTAAATGTTTACCTTAAGAGGTGAAAAATCACAGTCAGAAACAGTGCTCAATTCAATAAACAACACTTAGTTGTTGATGCTGATAATTACCTCAAAAGTACTCTGATATGATTTACATTTCATTTTTTCTTACGTATTTGAATATGTATTTATTTATTCAGATGTGAATATCCAAATGATTCTAAAATCTTGGTTTCAGAGACATTGTATAAAATAGCAACAATACAAAACAAAATAAAAACTCAACCAACAAATAAACGAACAAACAACAACAACAAATAGGCTTGAAGAGATTGCTCAGCAGTAGAGAGTACTGAGTGCTGTTCCAGAGAACTTTAGTTCAGTTGCTAGCTCCTACATGGAAGCTCACTATCAGTAATCTGAATTCCAGGAACCTTGATGCTCTACCTGCCCTCTCTGGCCTCTGTGGAACTATATGTAGATGGAAGCACAACCATTCTTTCAGGTAAAACCTCATATACCCATACAGGTAAACTTGAGATGTATCCTATGGGCAAGATCCAATACCTGACACTATTAATGATACTCTATTATACTGGTAGACAGGAGCCTACTATAACTGTCCTCTGAGATGCTTCACCCAGCAGCTGACTAAAACAGATGAAGAGACCCATAGCCAAACATAAGTCAGAGCATCGGAAGTCTTGTGAAACAGTTGGTGGAATGGTTGAGGAACCTGGATGGAGAGGGTCTCCACAAGAAGACAGAGTCAATTGACCTGGACCCTTAGAGTCTCCCAGAGACTGAGCCAGCAATGAAAGAACAAACCAAAGGCTGGACCTTGGCCCCCACACATATGCAGCAGATGTGCAGCTTGGCCTTCATGAGGGTCCCCCAACAACTGGTGTTGAAGCTGTCTCTGAATTTGTTGCCTGTCTGTGGATCCCGTCCCCCTAACTGGGCTACCTTGTCTGACCTCAGTGGGAGAGGACATACCTAGCCTTGCAGTGACTTGTGGTATCAGGGTGGGTAGTACCCAGGAGTGCCTCACATTTCTCAGAGATGAAGGGGAATGAGGGAAAGGAGAAGGGGCCCTGTAAGAGGGAGGACTGGGAGAAGAGGGGCTATGCAATTAGGATATAAAGTAAATAAATAAATAAATGCAAACCTGCAAAAAAATAAAATGGAAAAAGAACAATAAAAATAAAATGTAGCAAAAGTAAACCAAAGCCAAAAACTCAACAAAAATAAAAACAGAAATCAGAAAGAGCATTCCCAGTAAGAGCAAGATAATCAGTCCTGAGATACAGAATGTGATCGCAGTAAGCATTCATGAGCTTCACCAGGTAGAGTGCACAGAAGTTACATTTAGAGTTTCAGGGTAAAACAAAGTTCTGAATGGAGAAGAATGGCAGGACTTAAAGAAAGGGGAACAGTGCCAAGGCACAGACTAAGTTTGTAAAGTCACGAACAATGTCCAGCACAATGTGGAAAAGAGCAATGGTCTAAGGAAGAGGAATAAATGTTCTTTTTGAGCATTTAGTAATAATTTAATTCAAATCTCTGCTACTCCAAAAAATACAGTATTGAGGAGAATAAATGGTATAATTATTTAGATGAACTGAATTCTATTTCTATAACTTCAAAATGGATAATCTTTTTTTAATCTACAGTAGCAGATTTGAGGATAAAGAAAAGTTCACCTCTATATAAACCTTGTTCCTCAATACAACAAAGAATTTACCCTATTTTGACAGTTTTCTGAAACTTTGAATCACTCTCCCTCTCACTTCCAAATTCATCGGAATGATATTCAAAATCACATAAAATTGGAACCTTCCATTTCCTTCTGCTTTATTTACAAAGCATGGCCATGACAACAATCTGTTTCCTAATCACTACACATACACTGCCTATTAATTGTAAAGAGATTGTTTGATTTACATATAATTTCCCCCAGACAATACATATTTCTTAAAATCTGTACTCTAGTAGCATAACCATAATTCCTGTTTTTCTTGAACAATATCTGTATTCTCAAATTTCATGACAGAATTATTAATAGTACTTCTTTCTTCCAAAAGTCAAAGTTTACAAGATAAATTGTATGGTCCACTTATTTCATGGATATTCATTATTTCTCCTACCAGACTGTCTCGTCCCCCCAGGATAAAAGCTGTGTGGATGTGTCTAGAGAAGCACAATTCCTTATGTTACCCCAGTTTATAGAGTTGTAGTAGTATTGTCTCTGTCTCTTAGCTTCAGGAATACATTTCCTTTGCTGTAGTATGTTTTAAAGGGAAATACACACAGCTTAACATTGAAATCCGTAACAAAGTCAATGCATAAAAGTCAAATAGGCTACTAAGATGACCAGCATTCTCAACTAACCCAGACCACCAAGATCTCTCAGACACTGAACCACCAACCACACAGCACACAGGAGCTGGTCCAAGACTCTTAGCATATACACAGCAGAGGACTTCTTGGTATGACCTCAGAAGGAAATGAGGGGTCTCACCCTCAGAGACTTGAGGACCCAGGGAGTGGAGAGGTCTGGCAGGGGAGGGGACTTCCTCTTGGAGACAGAGGAGAGGAGTAATTGGATGAGGAACTGTGGGAGGGTGGACAAGGAGGGGGGCAATGACAGGATTGCAAAAAATAAAAGTAATAATAATAAAATAGCCTCAAATATCTTCATTTCATGTAAAAGGCTATTTCATAGGTGTTACTATGACTTAGACTGAAGTTGCTGCTAACAGCACACAGTTCCCAATTTTAGCAATTTCTACTGATACTACACAATGTTCATTTCCCTCATTAATCTTGAAGTGTACTATAAAGCATATAAAATATGTGGCAGAGGAGGGCCTTGTTGGCCATCAGGAGGAGGAGAGGCCCTTGGGCCTGAGGGTGTTAGAAGTCCCAGAATAGGAGAATGCCAAGGAGGGAAGAGTGGGTGGGTAGATGGGTGGGGGAATACCTCCATAGAGGCAGGGGGAGGGGGTATGGGATACGGGGTTTCCAAAGGGGAAAACATTTGAAATGTATATAAAGTAAATATCCAATATATATATATATATATATATATATATATATATATATATATATATATATTAAATTGTCAGAACACTACCTCCAAGTGAGTAGTTCCCCAGAACAGCTCCCTCTTTCCTCAATAACTCCTCAGTATACAAGGCTTCCATGATGCCAGCAGAATCTAGACTCCCCTTCATATTAATTATGCATGTTGCCTCTTGTAGTTCTAGCTTGCTGTTTTCTTTGTCCTGACTATAATCTTGCATTTGCTGCTGTGAGTAACAGATTTGTTTTCCATGCTTCCAACATTATAGAAATTTGCCCTTCCATCCAAACAAGCTACAATAATACCAGAAATCAGAGAAATAATGCAACAGACAACCATACCTGCTTTCATGGGAATTTAAAATGTTTGAGCCACCTAAATGATTATTTTGCCTAATCATGTTTGCAATATATATTGCCTACTGATATTACACTGCACTAGTATCTTTACTCTTCATCTTCAAATTATAATAATTTTCCTTCATTTATAACAGAATTTATAGGCAGGGTTTACATCCTGTACCTTTAAGGTAAACTCTATGGATACTACTTTTATAATGATTTATAAGTGAGTAAGAAAGAAAGCATAGTTGTTGAGAATATGCTAGGTGTGTAACTGGCATTTTAACAACTTAGCACCATCTAGAAGGGCAAAAGGAGACTCCACTACTGGCTTGGTTAACTATGAAACATTTGTTCTATGTTCATAATTGTGGGCTTCAAAAATTGAAAAATTTGACATAGAAATCACCTTTAAATTTCTTCTATCTTTTCTAGAGCTGCTTGATTCACATTCAGTGTATAATTTCATGGCTAATGCTGTCCTTTCCCATCTGATTGCTTATCAGCATATGGTAATGAAGGCAAAACCCAAATGACATTTTATTTGCTATTGATTTATGAAACCAGACTAAGTAGTTATACATCTTTTGCCTTTTCTAAAAGTTACATTTGTAAAAGATATGATTGTTCAAGGATCAAGAAAATGTTCTAGCTCAATAAAACCTAGCTAGCTAGCAAAACTCTGGTATTTATTTACTCATAGAACCTAGGGTGGAAATACTCACTGTGTAAAATGTATTCTGGTCCGTGGCCTGAAAGACAATCATATGTTTCTATGACCTTGAGATTACTTAAGGCCAAAGAAGTAAAAAAAAAAAAAAAGAAAGGTTACAATGCAAACTTAACTTACTACAACTTATATAGTTTTAAAAAGTTTTATAAATGTGTCACCAGCATCTTATTTCAGGTGAGGGTTATAGGCCATGCAATCTTTCAAATTGTATTTTGGATCAAAGAAGTAGGTGCCTCGGTTCATAACCTGACTGCTAAGGTTATTGTTCTATTATTACAAGATGAACTTGGTGGCCCTAGACTATGTGTGTTCACTTTTTCTCTCATGGAATTTCTTAAGGTCAGTTTTCAATGTTTCAAATACTTTTTAAAAGAGTATGGATGGCAATACCTTTCTTATAATAAAAAGTAATCTCTGAGAATTCTCATATACACGTAATTTTAGTGGCAAACCTTTCTCAAAACAGTAAATTGGACCTGTTAAATATCCAACTTAGCATGAATATTTATGATTTTCTGATAAGACAATCATATTAGTCAATGATGGAATTTTGTACAGTGGGCATATACATGGTATCATATAAATATTTATATGGTGCATAAATTTGGATTCATATGGTGTATGTGTATGTGTATTTGTGTGTGTGTGTGTGTGTGTGTGTGTGCACACACATGTGTGTGTACATTTATACTATATTACCTTCCTGCAGGTCATTAATGATTCTCAAGATAATATTATTTAGAACCATTGAAGTGACAAGCCTCTGGACATGTCTGTGAAGAATTAAGGATTAGATTATTTGAATTGCAAAAATCTACCTTAAATATCAGTGATACTGATTCTTGGGATTAAGATTACAGAACTGAATTTATCTAAATTTATATAGATGGTCAAAGGGAAAATACCATATGTTAAATAGAAAAAAATCCATGGATTCCACGTGTTCAGCACCTAAGAATCTGAATTCTGCCTTTATATAACCATTTCTAAGCATGTGTTCTAGACCTGTTTCTGACCCCCAAAGGTATATTAATGACCAATTAGGTAATTATTGTTTAAGAAAGGAATCACACCAACTGTGGAATCACTACTCAATCCTCAAAGCTTCTTCAGGTGATTCAGAGTAGTTACTTTTTTTTCTTTAAAGATAAAACTATCTATCCTTTGCTTCTAAAACTAAAGATATTTGCTTGACTAAAATGCTAGTGGGTGTATATATGCACAGTTTGAAATAAACCTTTAAGGGGAGCTCATAAACTATTGTCAGTATATAATTACTGTATTTAGCAAGCTACAGTGAATGCTAAAGATAGCCTAGAATAGTGTATTTTAAGATGGGCAGCCATAAGAGAGAAAGAAGAAATTTTTCAGTTCTCTTAATATAGTTCTATTTAATTTCTCTATATAGAATTGATAAGATGAACTTGTATGATAGAGAGTTATGGGATCTAACATAAATGGGAATCTTCATGTCAATTAAACTTTGTATCTTTTCCTTAAATTAGTTGCACTGCCTGAAATATTTTTATCACAGTGGAAGTAGGAAAAACAAAACAAAATAGAAACTCCCACCAAATAGCTTTGGTTATCGCTCTCCATAAGTTTAAGGTAATACAATGGCCAAAAGAGGGCTGTTTCTTCAACACATTTGTCGACTTTTCTAACCATGGCTCATTTGTACCCTTAGGGTTTGTCAAGAAGCCATTGCTGTGTAAACAAGGCCACAAGTGGACATTATTTGTTCTCTACCTATAGAAACCATGTTTGAAATTAATAAATTTCCTAGCAGAGCTCCAGATACGTTTTCAGTGGCTTTGTTCATCATCAGAACCAATGCGCTCAGTGCTAATTGCCCTTTTGTTTTTAATTGACTAGTTAATTAACTGTATCAGATAAATTAGAAATCTCATTTCACTTTCTTCAGTTGACTCTACTGTTTTATTTCAGTGTAATAAACATCTATGGTCAGTAGCTATAAGAAAATTTTCAATAATTTTTGCAACAGCCTTTCAAGCTTGGCATTCATGGAATTATTTACTATCAACTTAAATCAAAAAATAAATTCAAGTGAAACATTTATTATTTGAGAAAAATGATTTTGACTTGGAAACCCTACTTACCAGCAAGTCAAGCAAAGTAGCAAGATAAATTATTCTATCATTTTCTTTGTTTTCAGAATATAAGCTATCATTTATGATAATTGTTGTGCCAAAGACACAAAATAGGCAACCTTAATAAATGATGCATTAATAGACCACTATGATGCAGCCCTTGGAACAAAATCATAGAGCCTGGCTGCCTTTAGGGAAGGTAGGGTCACATGTTAAGTGGTTAGCAGTATAAAATAAATGCAAATGAATTTATTTTGGGAGTAAATGACCTCTACATTTTATTTTATGTTTGTTTTTGTAGTTTGGTTTTGTTTTGTTTCATTGATTCTGAGATAGGGTTTTGAGATACAGCATGAGGTTGCTTTGAATTCATAATCTGTCTGCTTCAACTTTGCAAATGCCGCATTGACTCCTAGTTAATTCTGTCTGTTTTCAAATTAGAGAAACAAAGCTAGAGTATTAGCTCAACCATTAATAGTCTCTCACAAACCTCAGCAATGTTTCTAGAGGCCATGGAAACATGCTGAAAGAGGCCAATGTGAGAAAATTGGTATTGTGACTACAAAAAAATCTGTCCTTCCAACTGAATTTTAAGCTTAAAGGCACTTCTGTACATAGATGATAAGGGCAGACATTTCACTTGCTAATCTGAAGAAACAAAAACCCAGAGGATACTATTGTTTCCACATTTTAGATCAGGATTAAGAAGCTCCAGGCCTTGAAGTCACATGGGTTCTCCCATTTTTGTGCCCTTCTTGATGTGTGACATTGGGTATATCTCCTAAGCTCAGTTGTAGATTCTGTGTGTGCCTACATTTATATCTGCAAAATATAAATACTGCACATGTTCTTTAGTATTCACATTACACATGATAGGAAAATAAATGTGAGCAATGCAGATTTCATTTGGAGGGTTACAACATTCATTCTTCATTCATAAAAACATGTAATAAGAAATACCAGCATCTCAAATCTTAATAGATGTAGTTAAGGGAAACAAAACTTGCCATACTCTTAGTGGTATCTTACATGTAGAAGAGATTAGATCATGTCTATCTGGTTCATTTATTCAGTTGTATGGATGTGTTTTGTGTCCTGTGCCTGTACAATGGATTACTAGATAGAACTGGGCACATCTTATATGACAATAGAGTCCTATATCAGAACAATGGGCACAGTGAAGAAAGACTGTATGCAGTCCCAATTTGGACCAATAAATTGTCTGTATGTTTTTAAAAAGAGCATATCATGAAGTTAGAAGCAAATTTTATTTTGCACAGGTTGTTGTTTAAAATGGAACAGGAAATTGATACTTCTGGTTCTCAATAACAAATTGAGTATTAAAATATGTACACAAATTACAAATGCTAAGGAAAGATTGGATTTTTTTCTTCTATAATTTTATTTCACTGGTGCTCTATTTCCATTTCTAAACTTTGATACGTAGTACAGATTACAGGAATCCATGCCAGTCTCTGCTACAAAGCAAGTTCATGGCCAAGTTTGGCTACATGAGACCTTGTCTCAAGAAACAAGCAAGCAAGCAAACAACAACAACAACAAAAACAAAAACAAGCAATACAGACAATCAAAGACAAGGGATAGTGCTCATATAAAATCATTATTGATTACATATATGATAAGGAAAATTTATGTGAACATTATAACAAGCCTTCTATTAAAGATGAGTCTGTAGAGATTTCTAGTAATATGCTCAATCACATTCAATATTTGATAAAATTTTTGATTGACAGAATTATTGAATATTAGGAAAAACCAGAAATATCTACATTGAAAAGAATGGCAAAGATGATCACACATACAAAATATGTGAATTCATCTAAAGGAGGAAACAGATGTTTTCTTTTTAGTTTTATTGCTTGTTCATTAATTCCAAGTAAGAAATAAACAAGAATATTTTAGTACATTTCTAATAGAGGACATGGGTACTGAATAATGTATTTTCCTTGGGTGAAGGTATAAAGAGAGTTGTACTGGTTATAATATTAGAGATGTAAGGAAGATACATCACCTTTTATGTGTTTAAGAAAAGTTAAAAGAGTATATGATTTTTTTCTATATGTCTTGCCTTTCCATAGTATTCAAAATTAAATTCAATGTTAAAAAGCAGAGCTGAAGACATCAAAATTAATAATAAATCTAACACAATAGTATTTGGGTAAGATACTACAAAATCTTGTGCTTAGACCTAAGAATCTGTCATATTTGAACTTACATAGAATGCAAGTCGATTGGACATCAGTGGTTTATCAAAAAACAACACTTTTTAAAAGATAAAATCCTCAAACTGCTATAAAGGGTTAGGAAAATATTCAGAGAGTTTATTTTCTTTGATTTTTGAAATAATTACTCATGTCATTATGTCTATTAAATGAAGAATAGTGGCCAAAACAAGGGAAGTTAGCCTGCCATTTTTATCCATAATTTTGTGATCAGGTATGGGTTTGTATTCTGTTTTGAACATACACTTTAAAACTTTGACAAATTGAAACACTCTCTTGGGAGGGAGAGCAGGATGATGAAGTGGCTTAGAGCCATGAGTTATGAGGGTCAGTGGAAAGAAATGAGGATGTTTAGCCTGGGGAAGTGAGAATTTCACAGACAGGGGAGAGCTATCTTCAAATATTTGAAGTGCTGTCTTGTAGAAGAAGGATTAAACTTATTATTTGTGTCTCAGGAGAGTAGAACTGAGACCAAAAGGTGGACACTTCAGAGCAGCAAATCTGAGCTTAATCGCAGCCCTGAGCATTTTAACAAGTTGAATGCTTAGCCAGTGGTCAAGTGAACCAGCTGTGGAACCTAGATATTATAGGACACATAGAGATTTAGTAGGTCCAGGATTTTAGAGAAAGGAAATCAGACTGAATGTATTTGGATGCTCATAGGATTTAGAAACATGGAATGAGTACATGCGTAAGAAAGCACAAAGGAAAGTTTGAAATACCCAAGAGTCACTTCGCAGGAACTGTAGTACTGAGTACGAGGTCCCAGATGGAGGGCTTGGAGAAAGGACTGAAGGAGCTGAGGGAGTGTGCAGCCCCAGGGAGGTAGCAACACTGGCAACTGGCCTGACCCCCCCATACTTCTGGAGACTGATCCACCAACTAAAGAATACACATGGAGGGACCCATAGTGCTGGCCACAAAGGCTGCAGAGGAGGTTCTTGTTACCCGTCAGGGGGAGGAGAGGCCCTTGGGCCTGAGGGTGTTATATCCCCCAGTATAGGAGAATGTCAAGGAGGGAAGACGAGAGTGGGTGGGGGATGGGGTGGGGAGGTGGGTTGGAGAATATCCCCATAGAGGCAGGGGGAGGGCGGAGGGAATGGAGAGGTTCCAAAGGGGAGATCTGGAAAGGGGGAAACATTTGAAATGTAAATAAAATATGAAAATAAAAAAGAAAAATGAAAAGTTCTCTCTGTAATAAATCCTGATAGAGTGTAATATTAATGATGAGAAGTATGTACTGGATAGCTAACTGTCACCCTTTCTGGGATATGATTGAGGGTGTATCTAATCCAGAAGAAACTTAAGCAAGAGACCCTACCTGTTTTTCTAAACCATGAATGATTTATGTTTAAATATTAAGGCAACAAGCTGAAAATCTTCTAACTAGGGGTCATTCACTGTGATTTGTAGAGCTATTTTCATCAACATGTGTTTAAAATTTAGAAAACCACACAGAAATATGAATATAATGACTTCACTTTATCTGTTTATTGATACAGCATCACAGGGTCCAAATATGTATAATGCTAAAACCCAAACAACATAGAAAAACATCAACTGGTTAGTCAAACTGATGTAGCCAGCTTATAAAACTAGACTCAGAAAGCAATCAATCAATCAAGGGATTAACTGGCTCTTCAACACCATTCCTATGAATAGATTGAGGAAACAGCCTGCAGTCTAACAGACAGTTCATTTTATTTTTCGTTTCCTACCTTGTCCAGAACCCATTATACTGGCCATCTCTGAGTTGCATAAGTTGGATAAACATTCTAGACACTAATGACTTTAGGAGTACATAAAGGGAGAAAAAACTATGATACTGGGAGTAAGAGGTAAAATTTAAACAGAAACAATAAGCTGAGAATTACAATGCACATTATTGAAAGTGAAGATACTCAGATATACATAGATTATTTTTGTTACTGTATGATGATACAAGGCTTACAATTATTATTTTAATTTCATGGATGAGGAGATGAAAACAGGAGGTTCTTAGTAACCTGGCATACTAGAAAGGAGGAAAAAAAATCTCACTGACCAATATCACCCAAACCTTTTATTACTTTTACAATGACCAATAAAACAGACTGTATAATTTTACCCAAAACATACTCTATGGAATTTAAGAATACATCGCTCCTCCTAATAATATTGTGAATTAAAACTTCCTTCATTGTAAATAGCTTAGATGGATGCAAAACTATTACAGATGGTACTAGGCAAGATACCCACAGCTGCTTTTGGAACTTGAATGATGTAGCATGACATCAGACATAATACAAACATAAGCCTAAATATAACTCAATAGTTCTCATCCTGAGGGGTTTCTCACTGCCCTTTATATCATTCTATATATTGAAACACTGTTCGTATTCACAGGTCTTTTTATTTCTTCTTTTCCTTTTTCTCTTGCCTTCTTTCCTTCCTTCTTAATATCTTCATGGCTTATAGAAGCACATAGATAAATTCTATGACTTACATAAAAATGAAAAATTGAAACAATATAAATATATGAAACCATTTAACAGTAAGACATGCATTGAGAAACATACATACATACACACACACACATATATGCATGTGTGCATGCAGGAGAGCACATAGACAGACAGACAGACAGACAGACACACACACACACACACACACAGCTGTGCAGTTGTGCATTATGGAAAGAAAACAAAAAATAAGCCATAGATCACACATAGGAAAAATGTGCAGCAGTAATTCCATCTTGTTCCTCTTGCTTGACATTTCTGCACACCCGTTCCTGGACAATTGGACCTTTACTTTCTATTTCATCAGTCTGTATACTATTAAGTGCACCAAAGTAGCCCTGATTTTACCAAAACAGAAGTTGTTTAAGGAGAAAAATGTAGTTGCCAATCAGCAATGGTGCTGAAAGAAACATGAGAAATTCCTTTTTTGCTGAGTTGCCAGCTACTCAAATAACATGGAAGCAGTCCTGGGATAGCTTTGATTGGCTGGTAGAACTGGTAGCTGATTGACTAGGAAAAAAGTTCTGAGAAGTCACTTTGGAAGGAAGGAGCAATATGCAATTGATATCAGAGTGTCCCACTAAAATGGCCTTTCCTTTCAATCTCCTAGAGTAAGGGATTCTGTAAAAGGAAGAAAAAAATGTGAGGAAACATCTGCAGTTGCAGAGCAGACACTCTGGGGAGGGTTTGAGTGTCTGTATGTGTTTATAAAGGGCCAACTTCTTTGTCAGAGCCACCACTGTACTCTCACAGTTCACTGTGCAACAGGTAAAAATCACACCATGACCCTAAGCTTGTGTGAACAAGGTTTTGACACTGTCAGTCCAATTCGTTCAGAAGAAAATGGAGAGGGGGCAGGAGTTAGTGACTCACAGACTCTGGGGCCATCCCATGAACAAGGGTCATCGCTAAGCTGTCAATGCTTATTTATCTCTTTAGAAATCCTTTCTAGTTTTTCTAGTAACATAATAATTGTACAGAGCCATGAGCTTGATCCCTATTGCCCTGGATTTTATCAGCGTAAAATCAAGTAAGGACTGCACAGAGAGGAAGGAATGGCTTAATTTGACCATGTTGAGATCTCCTACTGGCTTCACTTAAATCCAGAAGATGCTTCTGATTCAGCTCATTTCAGTCTCTCTTCCAGGTATTCTTTAACTGGGGCATCTTTTCCAAGAATAGTAATCTTATTCTAGGAAGATTTACTTTATATACCCCTTTTCAAGTTAATTTTAATAAAGGAATAAGTAGAATATTCATGTTATGTATATTTTTCCAACATATTTTATGGCCTTTTTTCATGACCTTCTCTATGGATGTCTCCTGTACACAGAAGATATTAAGTTATAAGAATTCAATTAATTGATGGGTGATTAGATGTTACATTTGAATAACTTAATTTTATTTCAGGGATGAAGGAGTAATAATAGTTTGAATTTTTCTTCTTATTTTCCCGATAAAATTTAGCACAGATTCCTGGAAAAGTAATGCTAGAAACTTTCATTTTAATTAAAGAATGGAAATAGTGATACTTAACCAGGGCTAACTGCCATTAAGCAACTATGTGATTCAAATGGTATAGAATAGAAAAATATGTGAATGAAGAATGGAAGAACTCTCTTTACACTATTATGACACCAGGTAGGAAGGTCATCCCTATGTATCTACACAGAAATGGTGACACAAGTGTCTGTATGTATTGCAGAATGTCTTTCTGTCAAGGACTATTTGCTTATGTAACAGAGGTCCTATAGAGATATGGTAAAGATGAGTATTTTAATCATGTATTAAAACCATGTGTATCATAATTTTATTACAGAATGAGTTACCCATATTTTTGTGGCAATTCTTATGTGAATAAACTACACTGTTTCCCTTTGAATAAGAGTCGAACACATATCATCCGTCATGCACACTACATGATACTTACTTAGTGGTGGTGATAAATGACTGCTTCTGCACTTTCTGTTCTACAAATCTGATTATTATCTGAGTATACGTCTCCTTATAGCCTCACACATTCTATATTTATTGCATTTCTAGATTAAACAAAGAAGCTATGTAGACTGATTGACCTGCATTACATCTTTTATATGAGAAAATGCCATAATGTTTACATAATATCATAATCTCAGAGTAACAGATTTTTCAGAACATGCCTTCATGGCAGGAGTCTGTAACTATGGTTATGTTTTAGCCTGCATGCCTGGCACAGTATCATCTGATCCATTATTTTTCTGTAGTGATTTCTATCTGTATGTGAAGCTCCAGTACAGACCATTTTGTCACTAGAAGGTCCATTCCCTGCACCACCTGGCACATGGATGAGTGCCTCAGTTGTAAGCATGAAAAATATAAATTTGAAAGCATATTGGCCACATTGCAAGATACTATTCCTGTGTTGGTGTGGAAGTGTAATCGCAACTGCATCATTCAGACATGTCAGGTTCAATTCGCCTGTCAATGCCCAGAGCATACTAGTTTTTCAGAGGAAGTATGCATATAAATAAACTAAATGCAGATAGAAAAGCACATATATCTTTTCTTTCTAAATTACTTTCCTTCACTCTACCTGACGTACACTCCCCAAGGTCCAGGCCAGAGTAGTATTTTTGGCACTACATTGTTCCTGGTTTCTCTATTGCCTACTGGGGAACTGCCTTTCAAATATCTATTGTGAACTTTCTCATGAATGCCAATGATATACTGCTACATTCTTTCCTTCTAACCTTTCCTCCCCCAGGCACTCCAAGTACCCTGTGAATACTTTGAAGATATCCATAACAAGATGAATCGCAATTGCTTGTAATAGAGGAGAGCAAGGCGAAGGGCATTTTTATTGGTTCTTGGAAGATTTAACAACATTGATATAGCACTGACTTTAAAAAACCATAATCTCTAGAGTATGATAAATGGTCACCTCTGCCTCAGCTCTGTCCCTGGAGGTTCTTGGGTGCTAACTGCTGCAGACTCTTCCTTGTCACACAGATAAGTCAGTCTCCATTCATTCTTGTATGTTAACTTTACTACATTCTCTGAACATTGAGTACTTTATTCACTCCCAATTCAAATCAAAATAAGGGTTTAATGTGTTCCCTTGTCTTCTGGGGCTAATCTCCCTTCATTGAATACTCATGTTCCCATTAACTCAAGGAGAACAATCCCCTAAACAGCCTTTGAATTAGACACTGAGCAACTAATTGTTCTTTGGGAAGCTTGCACATTGAGCCTGCTGGCATCAATGAGAACCTCCCTGTGTGTACACTAGGAGATGAGACATAACTTCATGTGGCTATTCATGGATAATTAACATTGTAACTAATTCTGAGCTCATAGGTTACATTTCTAGACCACCTATCACAATGCTCACTTTGTCCTTAAGACCTACCATTTGCAGGAGGTATACAATGACACAAAAAATGCCAGAAACTTCTATTTTAAAAGGAGATATCAGTGCAACCCTTAGTAAGAGCAATCTCCATGGACAACCTCACATTTGATCTTTTAAGTTGAGGGGCCAAGCTTTGAGCTGAATGAGTTTTTAGTTCCATTTCTAGTCTTTATTCCATTTTTTAACTTTAATATTCAAAGAATATTAAAGTTATTATATTAAAGTAAATTCTTTTGTATTCAAAGAATTTCTGGAGATAAAGTAATAAGTTCTATTTTTCAAAGTGATTAATATCCCCAACTGTTAGCTGAACTCTATTTGTAATTGTAAGTTACAGGGTAGTTTGGAGGAAAATGAAGTGATTCTTTTGTGGAAGCATTAAAACAGAGATTGAGCTATACATTTGCTGCCATATGAGTTGGGTGTATGCAGGTATGCCTATGTAGGTGAGATAATTTATGAAAAATCATTGTTGTTAATGATATTTCTTTGCCCCCATAGGCTTAGACTAAAACATTTACATGAAAGTCCTCTGGCTGTGTGGTTTAGTAGATGACTCAGAGAATAAACTCACACAGGTTTGGTGATTGTACCTAGTCATGATGTGATCCAGCAGCTCTTAGTCCCTCAGGGGACCAGTGAATGACATGGCAGATTGAAACAGTTATATCTGTAGACAGGCTTGATGGAGAGGATTCATCAGTTCTCAGTACAATATTGATTGATGGCTGCTTTGGGATGTATAAAATGGTTAGTAATTTTGTTTGTTTTGTATACACAAAAGCATGCCTCCAAGGCCAGAAAACAGCTCAGAGTTAGAAAACGTTTTCATACTATTGGCCTTCAAGGTTGCAATAGAGAATACTAGCTAAATGAGTGAGTGCAGTAAGAGATTGTTTGGGCAAGGACAACTCTAGATGTGTCAGTCATCTGCCATATTGGTCATAGATTTACACATACATCTCAAAATACAGTAGCGACCTCCATAAAAACATTGCCCTTGTGCAAAGCTAGATGATCAATTAATTGTTGCTTATCAATCTTCTAGTTTCATAACTGTTTGCTTCACCAAATTTGTTAAATTAATTGAATATAATATAGAATGATAAGATTTCAAATATGAAAATCACCGTGTACTGAAGATACATTTTAAAACATTTTTTTTAAAGTTCTATATTATAAAAAGTATGTCTGAAAGAGAAGGGGAGATTGATCAGCAAGCAAGCATGAAGACATGAATTTAGATTAGCAAAAATCATATAAAAAGTGGCTTATGGTAGTAGGCCCTGTATTGGGGAAGCAGAAACAAGCAGATCATTGTGGCTTGTTGGCCAGCCAGTCTAGCCAATTGGTAAGCTCAAGATTCATTGAGTGACACTTCCAAGAAAAATCAGCAAGAGTAACAGACAAAAAGACACCTGACACAGATCTCTGGCCTCCACACACATGTCCACACATATGTGCACATACATAGGAACATAAACTCGCATATACATGCATATAAATAATAAAAAATATCTATCTATATATGTCTGTGTATACTCAATGGAAAATTAGTTTATGAATATTTTGGTAAGTAGCTTAAAGTAAAACAAAAATTAGTTTATATAAAAATCTGATGTCTTTTTGCACAAAAGTGGCCTAATATATTAAATCTATTGTTACTGATATCTCCATAGAAATTTATATCTAACACCAATGCCTGCAAATTTAACTATTCCATCCTTAGCGATTGTCCCATGTGAAATGTCATTGTAAATTTATTGAGATCAAGGGAGACATATTTATAGAAATTTATATAAGAGAATAGATTTCCATATTTGAATATTTTATTAATTTTTAAAGTATTCATAAGAATGTGATTATTAGGAATCTCTATTTAAAAGTACTTAGTGACCACATTAATAGGTTATTTGAATTATGTCACAAAACTAAATGTAGCTACAACTATTTTTTAACCTTGAGCTACCTTCAAGACAGCATTCTTTGTGAACCCTTCTGTGCTAGAACTCACTATTTCGTGAGGGTGACTTGGAAAAGATGGTTAAGGAACCCCATGCTTCAGCTTCTTTAGTTCTAGTTATGGGTACAGGAATCTACTCATAGCTTTGCATGCAACATTCTATCAAACAAAGAGGACCGTGTTTTTTCATCTTTCATAAAATGAAGAGCTTCTCTGATGAGATAGTTTGTTTTAATCTACAAAACTCCAGAGGAGGAGCAAAGGCAGGGCACTAACTGAAAGATAAACAATGGTGATAATTTTAGGCACATTTGCTGGACTCCTTCATAAACACATTGCTATGTACATGATACTTAAATTTTCAGCTTTACAATAGCTCACTACTAATATCTACTGGGAATGATGATATTATATGACTTTTATTTAAAGTAAATCCATTTTCTGTGAAGCAGTTCCCAGGAATAGTATTTGCTATGAAACTATGCTAATATTATTTTAGAAATATATGCTAATCACTTACCTATGTATACATATTTACATAAATACTTACACATATATTAAGCCAAACACATACACCTACTTGTTCCAAAATTGAAATGTAGATTAGAGAAGAAATGAGAAGTTGGAAACCCAACTAACATCATGGAACTTAATAAAAAGCTTGATTTACTAGAAGTCAAAATTATTTCCACTTATAATATGAACATATTTGAATTGTTAAAAGGAAAATTCAAAGTTCTAGTGTTATTAGTTTAATCCAGAACTTAAGAAACAAAGGGCTCATACAAGCATGGTGCTCAGTAAGAAACATGGGTCTTCAGCTTGTAATTTCATGGGTGCTCAGTGACTTTTATCACTCTGCAGGCTGCATTGCTTTTACTGCTTAGCTCCTTGGTTCAGTCATCAAACTTTCTTTGTGGTAATCATTAATCTATACAATTATATTTTTGTGGAAGGTCTTGCCCCTAGTTTTGTATATGGCATTAGAAATATTATTTGTTTTAACACCATGGTTTTACCTGACTTTTTATTACAGCAAAGTGGTTTGCTTAGATCAGTGGTTCTCAACCTTTCTAACTTTGTGCCTCTAATACAATTTCTCATGGTGACCTCAACCATAAAATTATTTTGTTGCTACTTCATAACTGTAATTGTGCTACTCTTATGAATTATTATGTGAATCAGATACGGAGGATATTTGATATGCAACCCCCAAATTGGTTGTAATCCACAGGATGAGAACCACTGTACTAGATGAATTCCCCAAATTATTCTGAGTAGATGTTGATCTCATAACAAATAACATTGAATCTATTCCTAGGTCAATGGAGTCGGCAAGTTAGGGATGAGTCACTAGTCTATCTAATTCACTGGTGGCTCTGATCATTTCAGAGTGTCCTTGGAAATGGGTGCCAAGACAGGAAAACAAATATGATATAAAAGCATATTTATGGTACAGAGTAATGTTGAAATTTCTATTTGCTAAACATTTGCTCAGTAATGAAAGAAAAAACAGAAATTTCCAATCTTGAGCTAAAGGGGCCAGACTTACTTTCTGATAACATTAAAATTTAGCCAGTGTGTGTGTGTGTGTGTGTGTGTGTGTGTGTGTGCATGCTGTTGAGTTCATGTCACTTTCTACAAACTAGAATCCCCTACAAAATGTGCTTTTTTTTTTTTTTTTGAGGAATTGCTGTCATTTGACTGGCTTATGGGCATGTCTCTGGGGGGCATTTTCTTAATTAATCATTGATATTGGAAGGCCATAGCACATTAGGGGCAGTGCTCTCCCTAGACTGGTGTGCCTGAGCTATATTTTAAAAATAGCTGAGCAAGAAATGGGAAGCAATCCAGTCATCATTGTTCCTCCACATCTCCTACTTCAAGCTGCTGCATTTTCCTGCCTGGGTTCCCCTGTATGATAGACTATAAACCCACAAGCCAAATGAACAGTTTTCTCCATGAAGTTTCTTTTGGTCCTGGTCTTTATCACAGCAACAGAAACCCAACAAAAACAGGATTAAATTAGCCCAAGGTATTTCTTTGAAGTAGCTATAGCAAATCAACTATATAAAGCTGTCTTGTAGATACTCAATTTTGGATAATTATTACAGACAATTCTCTTCTGTAAAAATCTAGATGTGACAGATTTACTTACTTAATTTTGAGAACATACAATATGTTTTCTGTCTCTCATAAGATTTAATGTGTTTCCTTGAACAATTGTTTTTAATGTATATGCACATTCACACACAACTCAATTGTTGCTTTAGACATTGGGGAATATCACTTTGCCTACTACATTAACCTAATGGCAGGCTCAAAGCATTTGAAGAAAAAATAGAAAAGACCCTCCAGCTATAGATTCGATTGTCTTTTCCCAGTACAGAAGAGTTCAATCAACAAAATATATTTAATGCCTGGAATTCTTGATATCAGAGTAAAAGATTAGAACGTGAAAAACATAATCAGCTATCACTTTTGTATATAAGACGCTGATTTAGTTTATTGGCCTCACAGATGATATCCTCTGGTTATGTTGGCTGAGTCAAATTATCAATGGTATTTAATTATGTCCTTAATTTAATCTCACAACATAGAGGAAATAAAGTATGATTTCTTCCAGAGTCATATGTGTTTACATGTATTTCTAAAAACTATTATCATTATTGAAAGTTTAACTCATAAATTTTAGAAATGAAGTCATTTATGAATTGTAAAGAGATATAATTTTTAAAACTTCATGAAATTTTTCCACCTGGGGTAATTATATATGAATATTAATAAATAAGTAAAAAAGGCAAGCATAGTTCAATCTTTCTCTTTCTCTTCTCTCTCTCTTTCTCTCTCTCCTTTTTGTCTCTCTCTATTTCTTGCACACACAAACACAAATACAAATACACAAATAAATTGTTCATTTTTATATTTGTTTATTTTTCATACTTTATTTACATTTCAAATGTTTCCCCCTTTCCAGATCTCCCCTTTGGAACCTCCCCATTCCCTCCCCTTGGTTGGTGGACCCTGAGAAAAACAACATAATACTACCTGAGGACCCAGCTATTCCTCTACTGGGCATATACCCAGAAGATGCTCCAACATGTAATAAAGACACATGCTCCACTATATTCATAGCAGCCATATTTATAACAGTCAGAAGCTGGAAACAACCCAGCTGTCCCTCAACAGAGGAATGGATACAGAAAATGTGGTACATTTACACAATGGAATACTACTCAGCTATTAAAAACAATGACTTCATAAATTGTTAATTTTTGTTTGGGGTTATTGTAAATTTTATAATCTACTATACAAATCTATATTATTTTGAAGACTCCCCTTTCAATTATCTTTAGTAAGGACAGTAACTTGACATTTTTCCATTTTGTTTGTAAGTAGTAAATACTCTACAGAGTAATATGTTGTCTTATACTATTTGTATGTTTGTACATTATTGTACTTATTATGGAAAATATACATACATGTACATGATCAAAAAAGATCAGTACCAGATTCATAGAGGTAAATACATAGATGTTTTCCTTATCTCTGCTGATTCTTGGGAGATTTAAAAAAAAACAACAAAAAAACAAAAAAACAAGATGCATGGGAATTGTGTTAACTCTCAAAATGATCAGATGATTCCCTTTGTTTAAAAGCTAAGACTGGCATTGAACTCATGGTCCTACTTATCTAGTATTGGTTCTGAGATAACAACATCAAGCTAGGCTGTGAAGACGTTTTCCCTTTTTCAAGTGTTTTCTTGTGTGGCATCTTCCTTATTGCTATTATAAGGAAAGAGTGTGTTGCATAGACATAGCAAGAAATTCTCAAGGTAGAGATTACATGAACTCTGAGAATGACTTCTGCTCTTCATGCCCATTGCAAGGAGTTCTTCCAATGACAAACGTGGTGTTTGAAATCATGAAATCCCCCTTACTGAGTGTTGAATTGTGACCACTAATGTTTTCTACTCCAGTATATAAAGTGTAAAAGGGTACTGTGGATTCTGATATAATGTGGGACTCTTACTCAGAAGAAGTGGTTATAACAAGAAATCAGGGATTGGTGAGTAAAAGTAAGAAACTAAAGGCATGATATCACAGTGACCTATGGAGTAATCAAATGCCAATCCTGGTTACCTTTCCTCATAGTTGCATTACAAGATTAAATTTCTGTAAACCTGCTTGCCTTTCTTCTATATGGTATAGCAGAGTTTGGCTTCAGTTCATATAGCAGATTGACTTGAACATGTAGAAGAAGATTCGTATTCATAATTTTTAATCATCCAGGACTACTTTATACATTGGCTTTACAAAAGCAAGAACTGATTAATTTTTTAAACACTCTCTATTTTCCAAATGAAAAATCAATCAAAAGAATAAAAACCCTAAAATTTAATTAGCAATGATTAAGAAGAGACCACATCACTGAGGTGAAATCTGGGAAATGTTTTCTGAGAGCACAAAGAAGCTGTTTTCCAGAGATACCCTTGGTTGAACTTCATGCTGCAGCTGTACTTAGTAATGTGTAAGAGTCACCCAGATGGTATTAGTTTTGAAGGCATAAAGGTGTTAGGAAGAGCAACTGAGACTTGGCACTCTGAGATGCCAATGAAGGCCATTGGTGAAGGTATAGTCTCATGTGCAGTTTATGGTCCAGGACTGAAAGGGGCCTTGCAAAGAAGTTAAGGCTTGGCGCCATGAAGAAAGCCTATGAGAGGCTATTGGTGAGGCCTAGTTGCAGTGGAAGACCCTAGCATATTTACTGTGATATGACCACCAAGAACAGCAGCAGCAGTAGAGTCAAGTCAACCAGAACCTAGAGTGTTAAAGAGGGCAGAGCTTGAGAAGTGACCCAAGCCCTTTGGAATAGCCCAGAGATCATGTATGGATTCTAGACATAGGAACAAGAAGCTGTGAAGCTGAAGTTGACTTGGAGACCCCAAGATGTTAATGATGCCAGAGCCATGGGATACTAACAAGGAGTGGAACCAACCCAGGAGAAAGAAGTTTATTGCAGTCAACAAAGATGAAAAAGGAGTGGAGATCTGAAGACTGCTTTGACATCAGACATGAAGATGCAGAGTTTGGAGTTTGCCCAGATAGTTTCCTGTCTTGCTTTGAGGATTACAGTTAAGTGATTGGATGGATCTCAGAAGTGACTTTGAACTTGGACTTTTAACATTGTTGAGACTGCTATAGACTATGGGGACTTTGAAAGTTACACTAACAGTACTCTTTAATTATGCAATGTCTAGTTATGGACCCCATAGACTGGTGTTTGAAAAAGCCTATGGAGGACAGGGAGTGGAATGTGGTTGCTTGGCCCAGGGAGTAAGACTATCAGGAGGTATGGCCTTGTTGGAGTAGTTATATCACCATGCGTATGACTTTAAATCCCTCTCATCCCAGCTGAGATCCTTCATCCCAACTCAGTCTTCTCCTGTTTGCCTTCGGAACAAGATGTTGAACTCTCAGCCTTACACCATGCCTGCCTAGATGCTGCCATGCTCTTCCCTTGATAATGGACTGAACCTCTGAACCTGTAAGCCAGCCCCAATTAAATGTTGTCCTTATAAGAAAATAGACCCCTAAAAGTTCCCCACAGAAACAGTCAACTTAAATGATTTTAAACATTCATAAAGAAGATTTAGGGAATATGCCAGAGAACACATGAGTAACATGAGATGCTTGGACAGAAAAATAGAGTATTCTAAATGTTTCAGAATAAAGTTAACAGTGGATGAACATAATGCAATTTAAAAAGTAATATTAAGTACAAAAGCAAACTCAGAAAACATTGAAAAATAATAACCACCTAAAAACTATAATGCCCTAAAGACAGAGAATATCTAATATGTCACAATAACATGGAGTCATCTGGAGGTTTTGCTGCCAAGATGACATCATATTCAAGAATTAAGTGCTGATAAGTCAACATTAGGAAAAATTAGAATAATGATTAGATTTATAGAAAAATTAAGCTTTGATTTACAGAAATTCCCAGTACAGTCAATTTTCATTCAAAACACTTCTAGTTGATATAGACATAGTGAAATCTCCTGTGTTTGGGAGCTGATTCTGTGACTTACTTTTTAATATTTGTAAGGGCAATAAGTCATAAGTAGTTGCTATGCCATTTTACAAGACGCGTTGCTGGTTAGTAGTCATTTTTATACTGACCTGGCCTGACCCTGCACAGTACTCATGTTGCCTCTGGCATTTGACTGTGTGCAGATTGCATTTTGCATTTTTTCTTCTTTCTCTAGAAATTGGTCACTGTCTGGAAAAAGCAGCAATTTGCAGGAAACTATGTTCCAAGCTTACTAATATAAAAGTCTAAAGTGAACTGCTTTCTTTTGCTCCAAATTCCATTTTCAAACATTGCCAGAACATCTGATAATTTATTAAACACTCAAGCCTAAAATTCACACTAACAAACATTGAGTATATACATCAGTCCTTGTGCAAATACTAGATGAACTACCTAAATACTTTTTAAAAATCAGATGTAGTTCAAAGCAATCATGTATGACATAAATATAAATATTTAGATAGCCATAATATTTAAATCTATCACTGTTTTTAATCATACTTGAAATGTATGCAAATAAAGATTAAATTCAATATATTCTATATATCCTAACCAACATGTCTCCTAAGTGCTCCAGAGCATTTAAGAATGAGGAACTCAGGTTGCCTCATTCATTTCTGTTTCTATGTAATCACAAGATTTTACAAAGTTTTTATGAGTGTCACTGACCCAGGTCTTGAAGATACAACAGTGAGCAGATGCATTTGCGCCTAGATGTTAGAGCCAATCATATGAAATTAACACTTGATTTTAATAGAACATGTTTTTCATGGAGCCAATATAGGAGAAATAAAATGAAAAGCACCCTCCTTAAATTAAGGAAATTGAGAGAATCTACTTGAAAGAAGTGACTCTTAATAACTGAGCAGTAAGATCTAAAACCTGAAGGTGTTGCTGGGGACTTGAGTACAGAAGTGGGCCTAATAACCAAAGGACTGGTGGACAGGTGGGGGTGAATGGCAGTTCCACCTGTAGAGGATAAGAAGCAGAAGGAAACTTAGCAGAAAGAAATTCTGCTCTGATTCTTAGTTCAGCCAGAGCTTTCAAAAGAGAAGTGAAGCAAGTAGTGTTGTCAAAAATGAGTGGAAGCAGGTCAGAACCACAGGTTATACAGAGAAAGTGCTCTAGAGCTGAGGAATGGTAGCATCAAGGTGCAGGTGCAGCTCAGTTACTCAGCAGGAGCAGAAGTGACAGCTTGGATTTGTGAGGCTTTGTTTATAGGCAGTATTGGTATTGGTGGCAGTGGCACTGTGTGTACATCTGTTTCTGGTTTTACCCAGTCTCAGTACTATGTCAGAATACTTTCCACAAGGCATCAGAAACCTAGTGAGTAAAGAAGAAGAGATTGAGAAGAGGCCATTTTGATGCTGATCCAGTTATGTCCAACATTGCTTATTTTAATAGAAGAAAGCCATTTTTTTTCATTTCAATACAAAGCATAAGTATTATGGCTAATTCTTTAGTATTTATCTGAAAACTATAGGTTCATGGCAAAGACATAATGTGTAGAATATATTTGTTGGTTGGCTAGGTGGGGTTTTCACAACAAATTCATTTTAAAGCCTTAGAATTCTTAGTAGTTCTAGCTGTTTCCACAGATATTTATAGCATCATGTGAAGCATGTCAAATGTTCAACTCTGCCTACAGTTAATAGTGTCATACCATGTCCTACTAAAGAAATGCCCTTATGTCACAAAGACACAGGAAGAGAAAAATATCACATAAGAAAGAACAAAGATAGTGAATCTACCCATCTTCCAGATTCAATGCCTTTTCTGTATTGATTTAGCTACTGCACTATTAAAAGAACATGTTACTAAGTACTGTGTAGCAATTGCTAGTAGGTTCAATGAAAAAAAAGTATCAATTCAGAGTAATCATATTGGTTTCCAAGTAAATACTAGACTATTCCATGTGCCTGCCAAAAAATGATTGTCAGGAGCTATAGAAAATCATTGCTATATTTATAATAAATCTAAATAATTCTAGCAGACATATGATGCTTCCAAAAATAATCACAGAAAAAATAGTATAACCTGGACAAAATGTCACAGTATACACCAAATCCAATTTTAAATGGGTCATAAACTGAACATAAAAGCTAAATTTATAAAATTCTATAAAAAACAGGAGAAGAATGTTATGACCTTAGAATAGGCAAAGATTCTTTAAGCAGAACAAAAGAATTCACTCACCATAAAAGAAAAAGTAGATGAATATGCCATCATTAAAATTAAAATATAACCTTCAACAGAAGCTAGGAGAAATGTAACACATTCAACAGGAAATGTGTATGTACAATGTAAAGTTATTTTATAATGCATCAACAAGAAGGAACAATCAAATATAAATAGCAAAACCTAAATGCTTAGTTAACAAGTGATCAATGAGAAAATAGAAGAGAATATTGGGGAAAATGTAAGTTACTCACTGGGGAATTATAAATTAGAAGCATAACACCCACATCATTAGAATGATAAAAGCCTAAAACAATGTAAAAATTGAAAAGATGAGAGAATATCCTGGAATTTCATTTCTTACTGTTGAGAATATAAAACACAATCATTTTGAAAAAGAAAGGAAATTAAGTTAAACATGACTAAAACAATCACTCAATTCTTACACTTAACCCAAGATAAATATCTACCATGCAAAATGCTCACAAATATTAGAAGGCTTATTCAAAATAGCCTAAAACTGGGGAAAGAGAACTTTTAATAGGCATATTGGTAAAGCATGTTACTGATACAGAGACAAATAGGTCGATCAATGAAATAAAATTGAAGACACAGGAGGCAGCCCATAAACTTATAGACACTTGATCTTTGACAAACAAGCCAAACCTATACAATGGAAAAAAGAAAGCATCTTCAATAAATGGTGCTGGTCTAAGTGGCAGTCTGGATATAGACATATAAAAATAGATCCATATTTATCACATTGCACAAAGATCAAGTCAAAGCAGATCAAAGACCTCAACATAAAAGTAGATACACTGAATCTAATAGAAGAGAAAGTGAGAAAGAGCCCTGACCTCCTAAACAGAAATCCAATGGCTCAGGCTCTAAGATCAACAATTGATAAATGGGACCTCATGAAACTGAAAAGCCTCTGTAAGGTAAAGGGTACAGTCAATAGAAAAAATCAGTAACCTAAAGATTGGGAAAAAAATTTCACTAACCCTACATCCCACAGAGGACTAATATTCAAAATATATAAAGAACTCAAGCAGCTATCCTACAAAAACACAAATAACTCAATTAAAAAATGGGGTAAAGAGCTAAACAGAATTCACAACAGAGGGATCTCAAATGGTCGAGAAACACTTAAAGAAATGTTCATTTGTTTTTAGTCATCAAGGAAATGCAAATCAAAATGACCCAGAAATTCCACATTACACCAATCAGAATGTCTAAGATAAAACACTCAGGTGGCATTAGATGCTAGCAAGGATGTGGAGAAAGAAAATTGTCCTCCATAGCTGGTGGGTTTGCAAACTGGTAAAAGCACTCTGGAAATCAATCTGGCAGTACCTAAGAAAATTGCAAATAGACCTATCTGAAGACACAGCTATTCCATTCTTGGGCATATACCCAAAAGATGCACCATCATACCATAGAGTACAGGTGCACCATGATGTCCGTAGTAGCTTTATTTCTAATAGCTAAAATCTGGAAATAACCAGATGTCCCTCAACAAAAGAATGGATACAGTTAATGTAGTTCATTTACAACATGGAATACTATTCAGCTATTAAGAACAAAGAAATCAAGAGTTTTATAGGCAAATGGATGGAACTAGAAAATATCACCCTTATCAAGGTAACACAGATCCAAAAGGACATACATAATATGTACTCAATAATAAGTGGATATTAACCAAAAAATACAGAATACCTAGGATACAACCCACAGAATTTCAGAAGTTTAACAAGAAGAAAGACCAAGCGTGTGTACTTCAATCCCACTTAGAAAGGGGAAGAAAATAATCATGGGAGGACAAAAGAAGGGAATGACTTGGAGTGGGAGAAAGTGGTGGGAAGGGGATAGGGCAATGGGATCTGTAATTGGAGCAGGACAGGAGAGAAGACCAGAGGACCAGTAGAACAAATGGAAATATACACTTTCAGAAGGCAGGAGGTAGGGAGACCCTTCAGAACATACCAGAGACCAGGGTGGTGAGAGACTCAAGACTCAATGGGAGTGACATTAGATGAAATGACCAACAGTAGGGAGAGGAAAATCAAAAAGTTCACTTCCAGTGGATAGATATGGCCTCAAGAGGAGGTATGGTGTTACCAACCCACAGTCAAACTTTCTGTCCTAGAAGTGTTCCTGTCTAAAAGAACTGCAGGGACAAAAATGGAAAAGAGACCGAGAAAAAGGCTTTCCAGTGACTGACCCAACTGAGGATCTACCTCACTGGGAGACACTAAGGCCTGATACTATCACTGATGCTATCTATGGTTTGCTTGAAGATAAGAGCCTAGCATGGCTGTCCTCTGAGACGCTCAACAAGCAGCTGACTGAGACAGATGCCAGTACATACACCCAACCATCAGACTGAAGTCTGGGATCCCTATGGTTAAATTAGGAGAATGATGGAAGATGTGGAAGAGGAGAATGATCCCATAGGAAGACCAGCAGTCTCAACAAATCCAGATCCTTGGGAGCACCCAGAAACTGGGCCACCAACCAGGCAGCATACAGGAGCTAATCCGAGGCTCCCTGGCATGCACATATATATTAGAAGACTGCCTGATTTGCCTTCAGTGGAAGATGGACCTAATCCCCTAGAGACTTGATGCTCCAGGGAGGTGGAAGGCCTGGGGGTCAGGGAGCATCCTCTTGGAGACAAGGAGAAGAAGAATGGGATGAGTAACTGTGGGAGGAATGACTGGATTGTAAATAAAAAAAGTGTGGACTATAGAATACTATTAAGTCATAAAAAACAAAGCCTGTGATACATGTAAATACATGAAGGAAACTAAAAAAAAATATTGAACAATGAGACCAAGAAGATTACCAAAAGGACAAAAATAACAGCATAGTTGTATACCCACACACAGAAGGCTCAGGGACCTGGATAAAAGTCATCAGCCAGACTAGCCAAGGTAGTTAAATCCCCATCTCAGAAACAAGTCCACACACAGAATATCATGGTTTTTTTTTAAATTTCAGTCACACAAACAAACACACACATGCACACACACACACACACACACTGCTCAAAATTATCTTGGTGGTTTTAGTAAGAAGTTTTATAATTAATTTTTACAAAGCATAAAATTGCTTTCACTCATGATAAAAATATTCCCTATCCTGAGAGTATTGAGAGGAAATGAGACTTACATAGGGATCCTTCATCATATACTTATATGGAGTAAATCTCAACAATAATGTTGATTATAGCTTTCTATTATGGATGAAAATAAGAAGAGGTTATGGAAATAATAGTAAAAAATCAAGAAAAAGTGTGGAATTAGAAGACTAGCCCCATGTACTAATCAGTACTGCTCATTTGCACTTCTAGTTTGTTCTCTGAATATTGGCTTTGTCCTTTGGCTACTAGCCTGACTTTTTTAAGCACAGTGTCTTCCACTGACATTATCTTTCATATATGCTCTAAACCTTTTAGGGTGACAATTCAATTTTGATAAATTTCAGGAATTTTCAGAAATAGTGTCAGCTCCAAAATATGCCTAAGTAAACATGCAATTATTTCATTTAATGGCTTAGGAGCTCAAAGAGTTTAATCTGCCATTCAGATATTCCCCAGGGAGTTTTAGGATTTGCTATGGCTTAGATGTGGGGCATCCATTCAAGTTCATGTGTTATAGGGATGGAATATGAATAATGATCAGGTTTAAAAGTCATAAAAGTGTTTCATTTTTACATTTTATACATTCGTAGAATTAGTTAGTTAGTTTGGGGAAAACCATACTTGTAATCAGCATGTGAAGAGGACAGCGGACAATTTTCAGGACTCCATTCTTCTGTATTACCATGTATGTTCTGGGGAACCAAACTCAGGTTATCAGGCCTAGCAGCAGTCACTCTGCAACATGTGCTACTTTGCCATACCACAAAGTGATGGTAGCATTAAGAGGATGATTGTACAAAGCATTTAAGAGATTAGAATTTCTAATGTAATAGGAAAGCAGAAAGGACAACTATCAGTCTAAGTTCAAGTCCAATATGGTGGATGTTCCCTTCACACACATCATTCTGCTATGGTGCCATCCTCTATGATGTTACCTGGTTAAACAGGATCACACTTAAGAATCTGAAGCAGTAAAGTTGCCTTGCTTTAAACTTTCAGCTTCCAGAACTGTGGAACCTCTTTCCTATATGAAGTAACCAGCTTTAGATGTTCCAGTATAGGCTTGAGCAACAGACTGACATGTATACATGTATGCATGTACACACATGCACACATACACATGTATGTATATACAAAGATTAACTTGCATTATTCTTTGTCAAGAATGTTGAACAATAAAGTTGTAAGTGCCAAAATCATACCAAGAACCAATAAACAAAGCACAATCATACACACACGGGGTCAGGGGGAGACAATGCAGCTAATAGATAAAAGACATTAGAAAACAACAAATGAAATTCCCATGCCAGCTATAAATTACTTCTGTAGTTTTTACAGAAAAATTCCATAGATCCTCAACATTACAGGCTACTGAAAATGCTCTTGTTTACCATCCAGACCCTATTGCTGAATACATTATATACTTCAATCATACAGCATGGTAACATAAAGCTAGTACATACCTGTAAGCTTTACTTTTATTCAGTAATTTTCTATAGCCTATTCAAATATAGTTTTCAACCATACCCATACCTGAACTCTTCCAGTTGCAATAATGACTAACCAGGAAAGATATACCCACCAGTACAATAGTGCATCTAACATAAGAGAAGAAACCAAACAATTTCTGATTGGAAGTAAGTCCCACTCTACAGGACAAAACATACATATGGTACCATTATTGGGCTAAGAACCCATGGATATACAGATCATAGGTCCTAGGGGTAGGTACTAGTATTATCCTGATGAACTATTACTTTACTCAATGCATCTGTTCCATGCAGTAGGTTGTGATAAACACAGTGACTCATAACTGATCAAAGTGAAAAGAATAAGACTGTAGAATAATCAACACTAAAGGAACATATATACGAAATGACCTCTCAAGTCTTAAAGATCACCGAGGAAGAGAGGACAAAGAAAGCATAAGATCATGAAGCAGTTGATACAAGGAACATATCATCTCTGGACTCAGTGGGACAACTGCATATATGAACAGTCAGTGATTGCAATAGCATGTATAAAACCTATGTAATCACAGGCAATACAAGAAAAACTGTAAGTAAATTGGAATTAAACACACAATCTCACACAAATCCATGAAACTATTGGTAATTGCTAGCTTCTGGGAAAGTTGGGGGGGGGGGGGACTATCTTTTCTATGAGTGTAGCCCCTGATAACTTTACCATGCTCCAGTAAAAAACCAAAACATTCAACAATATTTGGGCATAATTGATCTTGACAGATTTAAAAATTACAGAGAAAATAATTTTGTTAAGTAAGGGGGCAAAATAAGGAAGAGTTGAGGGGAAAGGAGGTAAACATAATCAAAACAGATTGTATGGAGATCTCAAAGAACTAATAAAATAGTTTAAAAGGATAACAAACTTTTAATGAGTTAATCTGAAAACAAAGTAGTAGTCTTATGTGCTCTAAACTTACTCACTTTAAGAAAAAATGTGTCCCTACTTTAATAGTTGTAAAATCCTGTGAGGTCCTTCCCAATAAACACTTCCTTTGTTTATGATACAAAGATTTGTTTAATTCTGTCTCTATGTGGATAGAAAGATCTATGGAGTATCAAGTCCAGCCTTGTGTGTGTGTAGTTCTATAAAAATCCAGCTCTTCACCATTTATACCTTGTGAACTTGAAGAACGGGGATTATGTTTGTAGAAAAACAGAGAGAGAAAGGATGTTTTCTATAGAGGAACTGAACAGTGGCCATCTTATTAACACTAAGGTTATCTACTTGGCAGAAATGAATCATTAACAACCCAAATGCTAAATTCAATTCAGATTTCCATTAGTGTCCGCCAAAATCATTCCAATCAAATTATGAATCAGAGATACTTGACTGTATGAAATACCAAATTGACCAGTACTTGAACTGAACAACACAACATGTAGTGAATGGTGCTGGGTAATAAAACTATTCATCCTTGGCACAATTATTTAGGCCACCTTGGTCACCTGTGCACCTGCTATAAGCTCATCAGAGAAGAATGAAGACAAATTGATGAAAAAGGATGAAAAAACACACTCTTAAGCACCTATGAATCAGAAGATTGTGAAACTCTGTTCTTTCAGGTTGTATTTCTTTATTTATAAAACTGATTTAAAGGAGAATAAAGTTCTTGCTGTTTTATGTCTGAGGCTAGTTTTCCCTTGGGTTTACTATTCAATTTCTTGACTAAACACTCTCTTTTTCTGATGAAACCTCTACTAAATGCATGTGAGTATATCTTGAAAAATTCTTTACTAGCATATTCTAAAACATTTACTTCATTTGAAGAAGCCATCTTACTTAAACAGCAAACCCTCCATTTTTTCTTGTTTGTTAGCCATCACATTCCATTAATCCTGTAAGTCTGATATCAGCCACTGAATACTCACTACCCAACCAGCTTTGACTTACCCTCACTGCATAACTAATATTTATTAATTACTCTGTACTTTGAGAAGTGTGTATATTGAAGTGCTAACTTTAATCCTGCAAACTTGAGAGATAGATGTTATCTATGTTGGTATCTTTAACAGCAGACCTATCAAGTTGCTTATTGTTGTGCTAAGATCCCACAAGAAACAAAAGTAAGGTGTGAGAACACTGCATTAGGAGAGAGCAAATTCATTTATGTCTACAGAATGGCATAGATCATTACTACATGAAACTGCAGCTCACTCCCTCTGCTGACTGAGGAACTACAGAGAGCAAATCCATACAAAGGAATATAAATGGAATATATAATGGAATAAAGAAAACCCTGCATTCATTTTCTATGATTTTACCAGTTCAGAGACAGTTCTGAGGACACTCAAACTGCAGATCAGCATTTCAGGTTTTATTTAGGAAATCATTAAGCAATTATTGAGGAATACGGGACAATGTAGCAGAGAGCAATTCAGGGATGTGAAAGGAGGCACCTGGCCTTCAGTCTTGGTGAACTCAGAAGCTAATGATACATGTGGTCTAATAGTAAATGCTATACATCATAGAACCAATGTTTATCCAAGAAGTAAAAATTGCAGACCTGAATTCTCTTACAATTCCAGCAGATTGTTTTGTTTTGTTCATTTTGTTTGTTATTCTTTTTTTTTAATGATTAAACTGCATGGAGATATGATTAGTGACTTGAATAGAACATGTTGTTTCTAATCTGGTCTTTTAATGCTGTGTTATCCTTCTGTTTCTATTTGCCTGGCACACAAATACCATCCCATATCTTGCCTCAGTTCTTGTTTTTATTTTAAATATATTTATGTTATATTAAAATAATATAGTTATACGTTAGTGCCCAAGACCTCAAATATAAAGACAACATCATTCTCTTCCTTTCACTGCTTTCTTTCAATGTCCTCGTTTCATTTCATAGTTTGTTTTTTTTTTAATTTTATAAGTCTGAACAATATTCATGTCACAAATATATCCTGATATGATACACAATATTTATGTACTAGTATATGGAAGTGCCCAATCCTGATGGGGAAAGACTTACTTGCCTCATTCATATATCCTGCAGGAAACACTCAGCTTTACTTAAAAAAACAAACAAACAAACAAAAAACCCACTAATATTCCAGTGTTTTCTTGATTTTTGCTTCCCATACATTGTCCATGAATATCTTGAACAACTTTTCTTGTTTTCAAAAATTAATGATTTGTCCATAATTTAAACTCATTTGTTACCTTTGGACAGCTTCTTTCTCAAATGTGAAAATCCCACCAGCACAGTTGCATGCCCATGTTCAGAGTTGTGCTCTTGATTACTAACTAGCCTTTATTCTTAACTTCTCCAAACTGACTCTACTCTATACATATATCTCAAGAAGCAAACATGCTTACTACATGCACACACACATGCACACACACAGTTTATAAAAAATATGTTTATATTTATGGGCCTTCTACGTTTACTTAGAAGGATCAGAGAGGTGTTTTATGCTCAACATCCATTCCCATTTTTGTCTCTGCTTTAATGCACGAAGTCTGAAGTGCTCCCAACTACATTTCTTTAAAAGTAGTCTCACTCCATTGGCTGTAAGGGCAGGGTACTTAAGTGACTCACAAATAATGCTACAATTTTGAGCTTCATCATGCCTCCCACTGCTCCTCACAATGCAGGGTTCCATTTCTAATCTCTTTGGGGGAGTTTGCCATGAAGGTCACTAATCTCACACTCTTCTCATTTTCTTCCCTATGAAAGCGCTTTGGTGTGACATTTCTCCTCTATGCCACATGAAAGTGTAACTTTACATTCTGGTTCTGGTTCTTAATGTTGGTGACTCATTTGAGACTGGACACAGAACAAGAAATGTCCCTACCAAACATATTGACATAAAATACCATTCTTGATATGTCTTTATCATAGTCAACACCTGTCTTTCACTGCTTTGAAGCAGCCACCTACATCATTAATATATGCTTTATTCATTAATTTATACATTATAAATGTGTTACCTATAGCCTTGCATTTTATTTTTGAAACAAAAACTTGCTCTACTGTATCAGTTGCTCTAAAATGTGTAGAATCAAGTTATCTTCTGCTTTATGTTCTGAAGAATCTGGACTACATATATACTCTACGGCATGAGGTGTATGTGTTCCCACTGACCTATGATTGCTTCCCCCAGGTAGAAAACAGGGTATTAAGTTTGCATGAATATAATTTCACATAGAGCCTAGCACATAAAAAGTGGAAAGTGACTGAAGTTTTTAATGGAGAAAGGCTGAGGTTGTTATTTATGTCGTTACTTTAATACATCACTCTACATTCCTGCTGCATGCAGAAACAGGACACTACATATTCAAATCCTCATGAATAGAACAAATAAAACAAGTGAATGAGGAATTGAACCACAGTTATAGGATCACAAATTGGCTGTTTTTTAAAGTTTTATGCTATACTTGTTTCTGTGGCACTATGTGATGCTTCAGCATATTTCAATTTTATCCAACTCTCAAACTATGGTTTGAATGTCTGTCTTCTCCATTGTTTATCAGGTCCTTTTGGTCTAAGCTTTACAATTATTTCTTGTAGTTTGAATGTATTTACACAAATGTTGTATATGTATACAATATTGTTGTTGCCTGAAATCATCCTATTGGGTAAAAGAACAGCAGAACCTGCTTCTTCTGTTTAACTGTAACTCAGTAGCCATTAATCAATGTGAGAGGCCAAATCTACTCCATCTTTGGACTGGCCTTCATCTTAAGAAAAATGTGACCTATAGCTGAACTAAAGCTGCACCCAAGTACCAGGAAGGACCCCATGGCTTTTCCTTGTCCCAAACACCAGAATTTCTCCCTAGCTACATCCTAGCACTAGTCAATCAAAGATTAGTCTGATTGTTTCAGATGTACTTTCAGACCGTTTATGATTGTTCATGGTTTTACTTCAGAGCAACCACCTGTTGGCTTACAATAGTCATTCAATTAGATGATTGCCAGACTAGAAACCCCCTTGCTTGCTTGCCATTTTCTTCTAAATCTTGTTCAATTGAGGGTTCAAGGCTTCTTCACCAATTCATCCTGCTACATCAGGGCTGGCGGTGATTAAGCCTGAGCTCATTTGTATTAAAGAGATTACAAATCTCTTGCATTGCGTTAGAATCCTTGGTGGTGTTTGTGGTTCACAAAATGGGCACAAGAAACCCTCATCCCATCTTTCCCCATGGATGGTTCATTCTGGAGTCTGGTAATCTCTATTACACTTTGTGATGAGCTGAGCTCAACTTATTTAGATCCCACATGATAGAGAGATCATGAAGTATTTGACAATCTATACTTGACTTGAATCACTGAACAGAATTATTTCCAGTGCTGTCTATGTTTTTGTGAATAACAACATATTTAAAATCACTTTTAATGTTATATTATAATCCACTGTGTGGAATATATGTACATTTTTCCACACTCATTTATCGATCCATGGCCACTAAGGCTTTTTGCTTTCTTTGCCTCTCTTTATTGGAGCCACCCACTTCCTGAAGATGTCTCTAAATTACTCAAATATTGATTATCTACTTATATTTTGAATTTTATAATAAACATGCAAGGTTGTTTTAGGTATTTAATGTTAATATCATCATGAGAAGAGTTTTTATATATTCATAGCATGGTAAATAGATGACAGAATTTAGATTGAAGTAGTATAATGCCTTTATATAATTATTTGTGAATTGAATTGCAAGATGATATATGTTACAGTTTGAAACCCAGTAGCAATTGCCATTTAATACCAGAATGCTGTCCTTAGCTACATAGAAGATCTGATAGAGTTTCCAGAGGAATCTAACAATTTGAGCCATTTCCCCAAATTAACAATACAATACAAATTCTACTCTCTGACAGAGATTCACTGAGTTTCAGCAATATCTTAGGAAGTGTTTGTTGTTATGGCTTAATTTAGTAGTTCATTATTTTGGATGTTTTTATCTTTCTTCAGAAATCAAGCCCTTTTCTTAGAATGTACAATGAATTTGTTCACATATTGAGCAATCTATTTTATTGCATTAATTATTCCCAGGCTCACATTTTTCATGTGATAATTTTGTATTTACTTACCATCTAAACCAATAATTGGACCTTAAACTGAATAAGTCATGATTCTGAAAAATAAATAGACATGGCAGTCATTTATTCAGGAGAAGGAAGTAAAACTTTAGCAGCTTTGTTCAGGAAGATGAAGCTGATTTGAATATCAATATTTGTGAGTGAATATGGTTACCAGTTAACCCAAAGTAATTAGATCAGAGGTTTATTATTCTAAAAATCTGTGGCCTCTTTAAACACTACAATCACCATATTACTTCACATTATCCTTCTTTTCCAGTATTTCTTCTTCTCATGTGCCTGAAATTTATCTTTACTTTTGATACAAACTCTGATATAGCTCAGACTGGTCTTCAACTCACTATGTGACTGGGGATGACATTCAACTTCTGATCCTTCTACATCTGACAGAAATGTGCTGGATTTAGAGCTTTGTAACTATTTCAATAGAAATTTCTTTCTGGTTTGCTTTATTTCATTTAACAAAATGACCTCCAGTTCTCCTAGGTTGTTTCCAGGTAGAGTATCCATTTAGTATAATTTCCTGCCTTATCTCTAAATGCCAGGGCCTTTGTATACAGAAAGATCCAGCTTCTTTCACATTTGGCACACATATAGTATTCTGTTGTAAACATAAATGTCTATCGTCCCCATTAGGTTGGGAGCACATTGAGGAAGAATTCTTTACATACCTCAAGTGTTTAATGATGTCTGATGAACCAACTCTGAAAGTTCGAATGTCATTTTCCCTAAGAGGACATTAGATGAGATTTTGAGTTTTATAATTTTTCTTTTCTGATGAACTTGGAGTCAAACTAAAAGTTTCAAATGCATCCGTAAACCAAAATACATATGTAACGGTTTTATAAATCAATTAGTTTATTTAAAACAATTATCGTCTAACAACCTATGTGTTCCAAAAATATATGTATCTTCCATACAATATTTTTATATATATGTATATTTATAAAATATGTGTTTTATTAACATAAAGTTATTTTTAAAATTCTTAGAAAATTCCTTATATTCCTGACATACAGCCTTTCAATTGGTATAGAATAATTCTCAAAGTTTAGAATGGGGTTTCTTAGCTTCATGTCCTGTTCATTGGCTTTTGCGCATTGGCTATCACTACATTAATTTGTTTTGTGTTTTTAACTGTAGTATCTGCTGAGAGCCTGGCTTCAAATAGACAGAGTATCAAGAGGGATGTGGTGAAAGGTGATGATGAAATGAAACCACTTCACACCAGCAGTTTCTGTATCAGATGATAGATGCTGCACATCTCTGCTGTGCTGGGACAGTTAAATACATCCTACTATGTCTCTCCCCACTGGGGTAATACTGAAGTGCATTGGCCATCAGTTTTGGAATGGAGGCTATAGTGGTCAAGCATGTTGACACTGGTAAGTGACCTGGATACTTTGGCTTTATATGAAATCTCTCTCTCTCTCTCTCTCTCTCTCTCTCTCTGTCTGATCTGACACATATCTTTTATACAAAATAGTTTTTGCTCCTACAATGTATTCAGATAATGGCTTCCACTCCCCCAAATACCCCCAGTTCAGTCCCATTTCCACACTTTCCTGATCTACTCTTTATCTTCCTTGTTCATAAACAAACAGAAATAATAATAATAATAATAATAATAATAATAATAATAATAATAAACAAGGTAAAACAAACAGAATGAAAAAGGCCATACTCTTTTTTTTTTTCCTGAAACTCACTCTGTAGACCAGGCTGTCCTCGAACTCAGAGATCTGCCTGGCTCTGCCTCCCGAGTGCTGGGATTAAAGGAGTGCTCCACCACTGCCTGGAAGCCATATCTCTTAGACCATACATATTTTAGGGTTTGTTTATGACTGGACTTGTTAGTTTTTTAAAATATTTAGGAATATGTATTCAATTATATAAAGTGATAATTATTCTTTAGGTGTTACTCTTCTTTTAGATTTATTTACTTATTTTATTTTGTGTGCAACACAGGCATGTCTGTAACCCATGAAGGTCAAAAGAGTTAACTAGAGTTAAGTGTTGTGCATCAAAACATAGTTTCTGGGACCTGAATGCAGATGATCAGCAAGAACATCTCTCCATCCCCTTGTTACTGTCCATTTAAACTTCACACCATATATTTTGTGGCAGAGATGATCATGATATAACATATGTTTAAATTATCTCATCAGAGGTTACCAGTGTCTCTGTAACATGTATATATTTTTTATTATTTATAGTTTCAGCAATATTGCTAACTGAACTTCACTTAACAATTTCTACATGTCGGCCTGGATGTCTATGTGAACTGAAATGTGTACATCACATCACTTTGCAGAAAACCTTACAAGGGATGAGAAGGTCAGTTCTGATCACACTAAGATGTCCAGATATCTTCCAGAATAAAAGGTGTAGCACATGGTGTAAAATAAGGACTGGGTCAACCTGAACGTTCTTAGATCACAAAGTACTTGCCATTCTAGTCCACTCAAGCAGTCTCCTGTGTCACTGTCATGCCTGCTCATCATTTTTTCCTGAAGTACAGAAATAGAGTAGAAGGTGAATGGAATTTTTCAATACTTCTGAATATTAAGGGGAAAGCTTAATGGACACATGAAAAAGACATGTTTTCTGCAGTTTTTGCCTATAAAAGAAACAAGTTTTTAAAATTTTTTCCTTCTTTGAAAGTGATTATTTTCAAAATATTCAGAGGTTAGAATATATACATAGTCCACCATCCCAGCAACAATAAATGATATTGATTTTCTCCAGCCACTCATAACTCCCTACACATTTATGGGCTCCTAAATCAAGAAGCAATTTTTGCTCTGTGACAATGATAGAGAAAGTGTCTACTTTTTCCATGATAGCACATCTGCTTTATGTGACTTCTTTAATGGAAAAGAGAAGGGGAACACCATTTCTTTTGTTATTTTTGCAGGTCAACATTTTTTAAAAAGTCAATCTTTTAATAAGAGTGAATATTTACATATCTTAAATCAAAAAACAATCTTATTTTTCTGACATTATTACTTAAATATAGATCTTCTATTCATAAAACTTGTTTACAGACAAAATACAACCCTATCTTTGAAGATCAGTCATGGGATTTAAACTAGTACAGATGTCACCATTAAATATAACATGAAAATTTATAAATTAATCCTTCAATATGATATTTTGATCTTAAAATACCATCTATAGGCAGCATAAAACTTATCTACTAGAAAAGACAGGTTTATTAAGACATGTGCTGGGAAAACTTATAACAATAATTAAGCTATTAGAAATTATGCTAAATAATAAAACAGAATAAGTCACTAAAGATTTGTTAATATGGCAATAATTGAAAGCTTACATATTGTATAAACACAAATAATGTGTATATGCATATATATGAATAAATATATACTTATGAGGGTTGAGAAAATATCTTAATGGGTAAAAGTGGACAAAAAACCTAGTTCAAATTTCTAATACCTATGTAGAAAGCCAGGTGTGACTGCATATCTATATAACCCCAGCACTTGGAAGCAGAAGCATGTAGATTCTGAGAGCTTGATATTCAAAGAGTCTAGTAGAAATAACTCAGTCATAGTTCAGTTGGGGAACTTGCCTCAAGGCAATTAGCTTGAGCAGAGCAGTAGAAAGAAATGATCAAATTCTTATACATTTTTGTTGTCCACTTATCTATTAGACAAGCATCATAAAATTAGTAAAACTAGGAAAAAATCATTTCCATCCATATAAGCAGTTCTTTTCAAATTTGTTAAGAAGTAATGTAAAACAAATTATGTGTTATAAATAAGAATATGTGTGAATACAGACAAAAATATCAATGCCCCCATTAAAAATCAGCAGCAGGAGAAAAACTAGTGGCTCTACTGAGAATTAAAACTTATTGCCACAAGATAAACCTAATTTCAAACTGGAATTGGAAAATTGTAGTAGATAATATCTAACTTCCATGAGTTTTTAGACAATTTAAAATGGTCCATTAGACAATTTAATAAATGTACAATTGCATTTGTTTCTTTTTACTCTTTTATTTTCTTTTATAGGTTTTATCTAATAAATTTAACAACAAAAGATAAAGAGGTTATCTTCAGAATAGTATACTTTACTCAAAAATTTGCATGCCTCTCACAAAAGGGATCCTGTTGCTCCAAGAATGTGTAAGAAACCCAAAGTCTTTGGAATTGGCTTTGAAAATCTATACAAGTTCCTGCTGTGTTTTCTTTGGCAAGTGTCTCCTTCTCTAGAAACCAGGCTTTCAATGCCAAACAGAAGAATCAGATCTAATCTCTAACATGCTGCAGTTTCTGATATAAATGGTATTCTTCCCTTAAAATCTGAGGTTTACAAAGAGCAATCACAGGCTAGACCTAACTCCCCTGCACTTAAATAACAGATGTGCAGCTTGATTTTCAAGCAGGTCCCCCAGCAACATGATGCAAGGGCTGTTCTTGACTCGGTGGCCTGCTTGCTGGTAGGTCTAGCTCCCTTAACTGGGCTGTCTTCTCTGGCATCTATTGGAGAAGATGTGCCTACTCTTACAGTGACATTATGTGCAGGAAGAGGGGGATTGAGGGTTTGAAATCAAGAGGGGGTTTCACTCTTCTAAAAGTAGAAGGGGAGAGAGGAATGGGGGAGGAGCTGCATGGGGGATACTGGGAAGAAAGGTGGGCTGATATTGGGATGTAAAACAAATAATAAAAATATATGAGGTTCTCATTCCCAGCACCCATATAAAAGCAATGTGTCTCTTCAAACACCTATTCCCAGCTACTGTGAAGATAAAGACAGGAAGACAACTGGAGATTAGTGGCCAGCCAATCTAAGGGTTATTTATAGAGGATCTCTGCTTCAAGAGCAGTGAGAACTCCTATCTCAAGGAATAAGATAGATTAGGATTGAGAAGGGGAAATGATATCTTCTTATGGTCTATGCTCCTGTGTGCTTGGGCACACATAACCACGCACCCCCATCTACATACAGATTACACACATATAGAATGCATATCCACATGTATATGTAAACAAAGGATAAAAAAGAAAAACGTTCACATTTACCAAAAAGGGTCCTCTATTATTTAGGGTTGGAGACTGTCAAATTATAAAGAGTCCCACATAACAACAAACATCATTATAATTACTTTAAATATGCTGGGTGCCATTTTAAAATTGCAATTTTTGTTTTCTTCTTTGTCTTAAGATAATCAGCATAAGAAAGAAGCCATGGGAAATTTCAAATAATTAAATCTAATTAGCCACACACATAATATTCTCATGTTATTTCCTGTATACATTTCCAAACTTTAAAAATTGAGAATTTATATATAGGTTTCAACTTGTAGTAGTTACTTTCCTTGTACTAATTAAATACTGAATAAAAGGTAATTAAGGAAGGAATGGTTTATTGTGTTTCACTGTTTGAGTGCATTATCCATCATGGTGGGGAAGGAGTCATCATGGCAAGAAGTTGTTAGTTATATCTGCATTCAGGAGGCAAAGGAGAGAGAGAGAGAGAGAGAGGTGAGTCTGGGACATGGTTTACTTTCTCCTTTGTGTTATGTATAGGGCACTTGCTTTTAGCTAAGGTCTTCCTTGTTTAGGAGAACCTTCTTCTGAGACCCTCATAGACCCACCTGATGTGATTCTAAATCCTCTCAAATTATCAATGAAGATTAACCATCAAGAAATTGTACTTGACCTCCTTTCCCTCAGTCTCTTCACAATTTCTGTTCCTGCAGTTCTATTAGACAGAAACAATTCTGGATCAGAGTTTTAGACTATGGGATGGTGCTATCCCTTCACTCACTGTGGGAGGGTGAACCAGGAGGGCAATAATGACTGAACTGTAAAAAGATTAAAAATTAATAATAAAATAATTATACTTGAGTGTCTAACATCAATTATTTAGTTCACAATTAGAACTGTAGACTTGTAGACAAGTCTAATTTGCAGAGGTTCATGCAGCCTTAAGTACAAGCGCTTTTTACAGTAAACATATAGAAACAGTGCCAATCATTATGTACAATGTTAAATTTAAATCAGAGATGTTATTATCATGTTAACAGCTCTATTCAGTAATTATTCAGAGTTATACTAAGAAGTTTTCCACTTTAAATCAGCTGGATAGAAATTTAAGTTACAAATGTAAAATACTAAGAGATATTTATGTACAGATGAATTTTTCATACAATATACAGACATTCTTAATGTTAATGATAATTATACTCAATAAAATTGGACATCATATGCCTATATTCTTCAGATCTTTGAAGAAGGCCCCTCCTTAAATAACTTTGAGTGACCTGATTGTGAGTCTCTTGACCTGAATTTTATCTAATTTATTTCAGCAGACTCTGCAAAACAATTCATTGCACAACTCATGTGATTATTTCCTGGCTCAGTCTCAGCTCTAATAGATATGTGTCTTTGAGGCGAATGCTCAGAAACAATACTAATTACACACATTAACACCTAACATGAAAGCCACGAGATATCAAAACAAGTACCTTCAGAAATTAGCCAATACATCTGGAGCATGGATAAATATTCCTAAACTGCTCACTTTCATCACCCTGAAAACATTAAACTTCTGGGCCAATTTTGTTTTGATCTTTGCAGCCTAAAATATGATTAATGACATATTTAAAGACCAATTTAATTTTAAGCAGGGAAGTTTGTCTTAGTGCCTTTTTACAATACACAAAATAAAAAGTGGCAATTTTGACATTGGCCGACTGACAACTGCAAATTAGTATTCTTCAATTTGCTAAGTCAATATGCTATCATGCCACAAAACACATAGAGTTAAACTAATTTAAAATGTAGTTCTCCAATGACTAGCAAAGCTTGTAGGAAAATTGGCACTCTATAATTATAAGTGTAAATAATATTACCCTATTATATAAATCTGTCTGACTTTCATGTTAGAAAGACATAGTTTTTAAATGTGGTCCACTTCTACTTAATGTTTTTCTATCTACTAATACTATTATTGAAGGTCGTTTTTATATAAAATAAATTGAACTACATGATGCTCAAATTAATTATGATTCATGATTTCTAAATATATCTCTGAATTTTCTTTAGAGCGAGATCAACTTTGAACTAGTATAACCCATCCTAATGCCATTAAGAATAATTAAATCTGTTGAAAACACGAATAGAATAAGATAAAAAAGAAGCTAGAATTTGTCCTCTTCTTGCCTGCCTGACTACTTCAGCTCTGTCTTTCATTCAGAGTGGAAGTTATTCCATAGGCTACCTGTTTCTGGAAACTTAAGGACATGAGCTGTTGTCTGGGACTTCAGGAGTCAATGAACAGTCTGGAATTTTCAACTCATATAACCTTGTGTATCAATCCAGTTTAACAAACCTCCAAATAAATGTCATTAATGGTCCTTAATCTCTAGAGAATCATGATTCAAGGAAGTCAAAATTCTTAAAAATATTGATTATAACTATTGACTTAAAGAATGCATGTCAACAAATCAAAATTATACTGGTATAGATAAATACTTATGTAATAACTTGCATTCTTAACTACCAAGCTATACCATACATGTAAAATAGATATAATTATATATTATATGTATACATGTCTATGTATTTAATTATATATATACATATGTATTTATATGTATATATATATATACCTAAAATGTTCTTGCTAACCTTAAGCACACTGAAGATCTATGAAGGGAAGTAATAATTTTATTGGATATATTTCTAACCAAAATATGTATAACGTGATATAAAAAATAACACATACACAGCATACTGACAAGAAATTTCTTAAGCAATTTATAAAGACATTCAAGAATGAATGGACTCATTTATATTCTTGACTCTGAGTGTATAAGTATCTATGAACCTGCTTTACTCTTCATTTTTTTCCTCAAAGACCAAAATCATCTCACAGGGCTTACATGTAAGATTTTGTTCACAGTCTGAATAACTCTTCACTCATTATATCCAATGAAAATGATGCCACAAAGAATTTCCTGCTTGTTTTCTTGATCTGATTTAGAACTTTTTCTCTTGAAGAATTCTAAGTACAGCCAGGTATGTGATTGCTACTTTTAATCCTAGCATTCAGGAAACAGAATCAGGCAAATCACTGTGAGTTTGAGACATCTGATCTATATAGAAAGTTCCAGGTCAGTAAGGATGATATAGAAAGACTTTTTCAAAACTCAAAATAAGTTTCTTTCAAAAAAATTAATTATTGACTTTTAAAAATCAAACTTTACCACATATACTTTTCATAGCTTTGTTTCATATGACATTGGAATTCTATCCACTAGTTTGTAAATTAGGGTATCTAAAATTTAATTAAAAGACAGTGGATATTCTGTAGCATTTAGTTTCCTTTAAATGACAACGGTTGACTTTCATTATGCCATGCTATGTAACAAAACTCTCCCAAATCTGATTATTAACATAAACACAATTAATTTTCAAAATGTGATGTCTACATTCGATGTCTTCAGACTCACATAATAGCAACTTCTTGAACTCCTTTCAAAAATAGCTCAACAGATCCAGGCATGTTATAGGAAAGACTCTAAGTTTAAAGATTAAAGACTATTTTCTCACATGATCCAAATTTGCATGGTCTCTCCTGCTCCTAGGACTTTATAACTGTTTTTAGAAAGGGACCTAGATTCAAAGAGACCAAAATAAATGCTGAATGAACTCTTCTGGGACAATAATTGATACAACTGATTTTTATCATTTCTGATCATTAAAACAAATTATGAGGTCAAATCAAAGCACTAGAGAGACAATAATAACAGTTCTTGGAGGAAGGAGTGCCATTCACAGGGAAGGATACATGGGTTGTCATTGATCATTCTATTAGATTACTGATGTCAGTGAGACTCTGTCAGGTCCATCTTTTGGAAAATCATCATCTTGGACCATGTTTATACTTTAAACTGGTGAATTTAAGGAAACATCAAGCAGCATTTGTAAAAGCTCTTTTATTTTTTTCCATTAACTTTACCCTTTCCTAAATGAGTCTTTTATACTTTATTTTCAAACACTTCACATTGTAATTATACTTGAAAAGTTAGCATATCTTTATTTATTCTAGTTATTCAATTGAGTTGTGTGTAAAAACAAAGGAACATGTTCCAGACTTGTGAAGATCCATTTCAGAATTTATTGCTTGTTCAGTCTCCTGTGGATCTACATCGTGTAAGGAGCTCTGCTCTCAATCTTTGGTTTGCTACTCCTGCTACTTCTTTTTTCACTACAGTTTCTTCCTCACACAGGTCACAATGAAAATGGCTGTGTGTGCATGTCACTATTCCATGGAAGTCTATAAGTTCTTGGCTTATCTGATATGCTTGCTTGATCTTTTCTAAGGCAATTTAATTGAAGTAGATGTTTTCAAATTTCTGTAGAATTCATGAGAACAAATCAGTTTTCTTGGAGGAATGTCCAGCCTATTGTATTGTGACATGAAACTTTTATCTAAAAAGCTGATGATTGAAAATGACTCAACTGATTTAAAGAATATCACCAATAATTTTCATCATGTTTTAAGTCAGTTTCTTATTTTGTCATAACTATTCTTGGGTTTACTCTGACAAAAGCACATTGGACATGTAATAAAACAAACAAACAAACAAATAAAACCCCTTAGATACCCTGATTTCAATTTAAGCCATGATGGGTCCATGATCCAGTTACATAGTTAATCAATCAAATTATTAAAAAACCAAATAGTTGGAACTTTATTGTGTAATGTGTAAAAATCAACTCTATTAATTTTTCAATATATCAACAAAACAAGGAGTGAAAATCTCTTAAACAAAACAAGATAGAAAAGCCAGACCACTCTTGGAAGATGTTGTACAGTCTCCAAAAGACAACAGATGCTGGTTCAGACTACTATATTCAGCAAAATTTCAATAAATATAGATGGAAAAACCTACAATATCTATCCACAAATCTAGACCTATAGAAGATATAGAAGGATAAATTCATTCCAAGAAGGTTAATGATACCCAAGACATTGGAAAATAATTTCATACCTGCAAAAACAAAAGAGGGGAAATATAAATACAAACACACACACACACACACACACACACACACACACACTTACTCATTACCACCATCAAATCAAAATAACAGTAATTAACAATGATTTATCTCTCAATATCAACAGACTCAGTTCTTCAACAAACAGATACATATAACAGAAAGGACATAAAAACAACATCAATTAGTCTGGTACATATAAGAATAACACCTATGCAACAAATATAGACATTATTACATCCAATTAAAAGGCTCTAAAATGGTTTTCCAAGAAAACATACACTAGAAGTAAGCTGGAATAGCTATTGTTGTATCTAATAAAACAGAATTTCACCTAAAATTAATAAAAACGGTGAAAAAGTACTTCTTATCCACCAAATTAAAAAATCAACCAAGATAACGTAAGAATTCTGAATATCTATGCCCCAAACACAAGGGCATATACATTCATAAAATAAGCATTACTAAATCATACAACAAACCCCACACATTAATATTGGAAGACTTCAACACCTACTCTACCAATGGCCAAGACAGACAGAGAGAAACTAAACAGAAAAATAAAGAAGTAAATAGAGATTATGAATCAAAGGAAACTAATCAACATCTATAGATCATTTCACCCTTAGCATCTTATGCAGCAACCCTCTTTAATATTGACCATAGAGTTAGACACAAAGCATGTCTCAACCTATATAAGAAAATTGAAATAACCTCCTATATCTTATCAGACCTCTCTGGCTTAAAGCTGTACTTCAGAAATCCTACAAACCCATAACAACTGAACAACTCCCTACTCAATGAACACTGGGTCAAGGAAGAAATATAGAACTTAAAGAGCATCTAGAATTCAATGGAGATGAAAACACAACATACAGAACCTTATGGGATACAATGAAAGCATTACTAAGAGAAATGTTCATAAAACTAAGGATCTTCATAAAGAAATTAATAAGATTTTATACTAGCAACTTAAGAGCACACCTAAAGGTACTATAATGAAATGAAGCAAACACACTCCTAAAAAGAAAACAGCATGAAATGATCAATTCACGGTTAAAAACAATAAATTAGAAACAAAGAGAACAATATAAAGAATCAATGAAACCAAGAGGTTTTTTTTGTTTTTTTTTTTTTGAGAAAATCAACAAGATAGACAAACCCTTAGCCAACTAAACGTCAGAGAAAGAATATCCAATTAGGGAGGTTCCAAAGGGAAGATCTGGAGAGGGAAAACATTTGAAATGTAAATAAAGTAGAAAAGAAAAGAATGTGTAATTACTAGATATTAATTTTATTATTCTTTTAAATAAAAGTCCAATACTGTTAAATAAAAAAAAGAAAAAGAATATCCAATTAACAAAATCAGAAATAAAAAAGGGGACATTACAACAGACACTGAGGAAATCCAAACAATCATCAAAAAACTGTACTCCACAAAATTGGAAAATCTAACCAAAATGAATGATTTTCTTCATAGATACCCTTCACCACAGTTAAATCAAGGTCAGGCAAATGATTTAAATAGGCCTATAATCCCTAAGAAAGAAGACGATGTCATTAAAAATCTCCCAACCAAAACCAAAACCAAAACAAACAAACAAAAACCTAATAACCCACCACGGCCAGATTTTTTAGCACAGAATTCTACCAGACATTCAAAAAAGAGCTAATATCACCACACCTCAAATTATTCTACAAAATAGAAACTGAAAGAACACTGCCAAATTCACTGTATGAGACCACAGTCATCCTGATACCTAAATCACACAAAGTCTCAAAAAAGAAAGAGAATTTTAGGCCAATTCTCCTAATGAATATAGATGCAAAGATACTTAATTAAAAAAAAATACTCACAAACTAAATCCAAGAACACATCAAAAACATAATTCATCACGATCAAGTAGGTTTATTACCAGAGATGTAGGGATAATTTAATATATAAAAATCCATCAAACAAACCATATAAACAAACTGAAAGAAAACTTCTGGAGGTATCACCATCCCTGATTTCAAGTTTTTCTAGAGAGCAATAGTAATAAAATCTTCATGGTATTGGCATAAAATTAGTCAGGTTGATCAAAGGAATCAAATTGAAGAATGAGAAGTAAATCCACAGACATATGGACACTGATTTGTCACAGTAAAGCTAAAACTATATAATTGAAAATAAAAGCATCTTCAACAAATACTTCTGGTCTAATTATATGTATGCATGTAAAAGAATGTAAATAGATTCATATCTACCACCCTGCACAAAACTCAAGTCTCAGGGGAACAAAGCCCTCAACATAAAACCAGATACAATAAATCTGGTAGAAGAGAAAGTGGGGAATAAAATTGAATGTGTTGGTACAGGAGACAACTTCATGAACAAAACACCAACAGCTCAGGCACTAAGATGAAAAATTAAATAATGAAACCTCACGAAACTGGAGTACTTCTGAAATGTGAAGGATATTCTCAAAAGGACAAAATGACTATAGAATGGGAAAAGATCTTTTCCAACCCTGCATCCAACAGAGAGATGATATCCAAAATATATAAAAAACTCAGGAAACTAGACACCAACTAACCAAATAACCAAATTAAAATAAAACAGGGTCATAGTAAACAGAGATTTCCCAACAGATGAATGTTTATTGGCCAAGAAGCATTGAAAGAAATATTTAACATCCTTAGTCATCAAAGAAATGCAAATCAAAATTAATAGTAGATTCCACCTTGTACTATGCATCAGACTGGCAAACATGAAAGAACTCAAGCAACAGGATATCCTGGCAAGGATGTGGAGCAAAGAGAACGCTCCTCCATTGCTGGTGGGAGTACAAACCTTGTACAAATATTTTGGAAATCAGTATGTCAATTTCTCAGAAAAATGGTAATAGTTCTGCCTCCAAACTCAGTTTACAACTCCTAGACATGTACTCCAAAGATGATTCACCATCCCACAAAGACACTACTTAAGACCCATGCCATGAAAAGAGCCCACCCCTGATAGTGTTATGACATTATACTGTACGTCCAGACAGGTGCCTAGCATAAATGTTATATGAAAGGCTTCACCCAGCAACTGATGAAAACAGATGAAGAGACCCACAGTCAAATATTAGGCAGAGTGTGGTATTCTACTAATGAGTGAGACAAAGAATGGAAGGAGCCACCGAGGTCAAGAATACCACAAGAAGGCATACAGAATCAACCAACCTGTGCCCACATGGTCTACAGAGACTCAACAGCCAACCAGAGAGCATGCATGGATGGACATAGGCCTAGTGCGCTATATACTGTTTGTTATCAAAGTTAAATTGGTGGATGCTGCTGTCATTCATCATTTCTTCCCATTCTCTTCTTCTGAGGGAGTATGATATTTCACGTCATGTTATTGAGTGATACAGATGAGCTAATACAATAAGAATTTATGGAATCCAGACCACAACTGAGAGTAAATATTTAATTGCTACTATAGTTCTCCAGAATCTAATAATATTGTGGAAACTCAAATGCATGTGAAATTGAAAAATGTGCATCTCTTGAAGACTGCTGTCACAGATATGATTGCAAAGAAGTTGTTGATCTAATTTGTGAAATATAGACACTTTTTCTGTAGCTTGAATAAATACCCTTTAAAATTCTGTGTATTAAAGGCTTCTTTTTATCCATGGTGCCACTGAGAGATGAAAACTTTGGGAAGTGAATTCTTAAGGGAGAAATGAGAGTATGAGGCTGTGTCTCTGAAGATAACATTAGGATTCTGGCCATTCTTTTTCTTTTCCAGTTACTTCTTAGCAACCACAAAAGGAGCAGCTTGCTCAAGTATGTATTTATGGCCATGATATGCTTCCTCATCACAGGCCCAAAGATGATGATCCAACAAACGAAGGATCAAACTCCTAAAACCAAGAATGTATCTACACATTATGGGATATTTATCTCAGACATTTTTAAAAACATGAGCAGAAAGCTGAAACATTGTATAATGTCACAAATAAATGACTTTATTCTTAACTATATGTAAAATATATTTATTTATTTCATGGAGCTTTTTTGTTTTAAATATTTTTAAACAGCTAAATGTGACAGAAATACTGTAAATATATTTTGATCGGAATCAAAAACCTTATTCCCAAAACTCTTTTTGCCATGTTAGATATCTAATTTCATTATTTTATTATGAAATAAAATAGTACCATATACAAATACAATATGTTATAATAACTTAAATTCAAGTTAAATAATATAAAATAAAGTCCTCTCTTGTTCCAAGGAACTGGGTCCAATACTATGTATTTCATATGTGAGGGGATATGAAGAGTAAAAATTCACAAATTTCAAAAATGTTTGATTGCTCTTCAGTGTATATGTCACAGTATTATCTATACACACTTCTAATTTTCTACTATACTAAATTCATATATAAAGAAATAATTCTGAAATGCAGTTGGGAGTGACTTAATAAATACTTAACTTTGTTGATTATTTCATTATAATGTGAATCACATGGTGGCCAAGTGTGAGATATAAATATAAGTTCAACATTAACTATAATGCCAGCCTATTTTATTTTTGTATACATAGATTTATATGACACTGTAATCATATACTTGGAGTGAGCAAAGACATGTTTAAAATTATGTTTTGCTACTACATTTGAAAATCTCATTCACTAAGCAAGCATTTATTGATCATCTACCACAGGCCCAACACTGCTTTGTGATGTAGCTAAAAAGATTAAACACCAGGAATATCTTTAGTAAACAGAAGACTTATTAATTTAGAATTTTATGACTTAGTGGACACTGTAGGTCAATATTTACTTAGTTTTAATAACTAGATAAGGAATAATTGTCTGTCACATGTGGTGATATATTTGATAAAGTCACCTCATTTTTTTCATAGGGTCCTGGGACAGTTTAGTAACCACAGAAGGTTCTACTGGATCTGTGATTTGTATCTGGAAACTAGGACTAGATGAGATGGTAGCATGTCATATAGGATTTCGCATCTTAAATGATGATAGACAAATATGTTTTAAACTCAGAAAGACATTTGTGACTCAAAGACTATGAGATAAAACATGATACATGACTAACTTCTTCAGGTTAGGAAAATATGCAAATTGTCCCACCTTCAAAGTCAAAAAGAACATAGATGACCTTCTTCAAAGGAACAAATGATAATAGTCAATGGCACATTCAGCTTTGATTTTACGGAGAGAAAAAAAAAAAAGAGATGGTTTATAATAATGTTGAAATGTGACTTATTTGACTCTGTTAAATCAATCTGAACATTTAAATTAAAATTTAGTGTCTAAATTAATAGAGACTATGTATCCTTCTAGGGTTGAAAGTATAAATGGCATTGTATTTTCCCTGTCTCTAGTAATGGACTCATTTCACCCACAAGAAAGAGAGTTCTTCAGATGCCCCATCCTCTACTTCTTCCTCTTTTGTATTATATGATTGGGTTATAAACAACAATTCTTGATAATGTAGCTGTATACTTACTTAGAAGTGTTCAGAAACAGTACACTGAGGTAATACATTGTAAAATCTTCAAAAAGGTGAACATCATTTGAAGTTGAACTTTTACTCCTAGGGCTATGCTTTTAAGAAATATTCATACATACATACATACATACATATGTGTGTGTTTTTATGTATGTATAGACTCAGGCAAAAAAACTATTCACAGCACTGTTCATAAAATTAAGAAAGCCAGTACATGAAGCTAGGTACTGGTTTCAGTGAACTATGAAACACAAAACTTTAAGAAACCCTAATGATATTTAAAATCTGTTCACAATATGTTAATTTTAATAAAAGCAAGCTACAAGTTAGACAACATAAATTCATCCTAATGTTTTATTTTATAAATGCATACAACTATATACACATACAGATACACACACACATTAAAATTTTGAAAAAAAATTATATACATGATGGAAATTATGTCAAATGCTGGGAAAAATAAAATGTCATTAATAATTGACTTAATTTCCAAATTTATTTGAATAAATACACATGATGTATACAAGCAGAAAATAGTTGTAAAAAATGAGATATATTGTTTACATTTAATTTCCATTCATGAACCATACATATATTTATAGGTATTTAAGATTATAGATTAGAAATTTCTACTTGACAAGAGAAAGTTCTAATTGCTTATTGGAAACATCTTCTTAAGAGCAGAGAAATGGGACGCTTAATAAGAAAATTTTACAGATATCCAATGATATAAGGTTAATTTTATAATGGTTTGCAGATTCTGAATTGTTTGGATAAGCTGTAATTAAGTACCTTACTTTAAAAATACCAGGAAGATTATCATTGTCTGCAAACATTTTTTCATTTTGTATCATTTAGTATTTCTTACTCATGGAACTACTTTATTTAAATAAGAAGAGCACTACCAATAACCTAACATTCTCCTATAATGTTCTCCATTATACGTGTTATTCTGAATGCACATGTATATCTGTCTACAAATGAGCCTGTAAATATTACATACGAGAGTCCACACATGTCAGGGAGACAATGCTTATGCACATCTCTCAGAGAATATGTAAAACAAATAAGATAAGTCCCTTAATTTATCTATGCATACTAAACAATAATGAACATATTACATATTTATTGTACAAATAATTTACAAATGTCTTACTCAAAGTAACATCACCAATGCTTACATCAGCAACTGTCAAATGATAATTGTTTTGTCAAGATTCATTAACTTAATACATCACTGAAAACCTTCTAGTATCAATTAAGCAATTAATACACAAAAGAGAGTGAATCAAGGCCAATACACATTAATTATGTGGAATCTAGACATAAGTCAAATGCATTGTTAATAAAAGAAATTAATATATGAGCCAAACTCACATAAACAATATAGAAAATGATTGATAAAAAGTGATTACAAGAAAATTTTAAATATATGTGTATATACTTATATTTGTAGATATCTAGCACACACATATACACATATATCTCATAGCCTTTTTTTACTTTGCTATTAAACTATTAAAATGAAAATGACAAGTTTCAGAGCAAAATATCATCTTATTAAACTTTTGAATAACTGTTGATATATTTTGAATGTTTTACTTAACTGGTTATTTGGTATGTTGTATTGTTACCTATGTTAACCCCAGTATTTACAGGAAGATGTTTTCACAAGAAAAGAAATCATCAAAAGGAGATCAAATCCCAGATTTAAAAAAAATATATATGAATAAAATAATAAGCTCAAGGCATTCAAAGATATACCAATGATTCCTAAGACTTTACTGGTATTTATTGGCCTTTTAGAGCTGTTTTGCATTTATTTTTGGAAAACAATAACTTTCTGTATGAAAGAATCTGTAGATGCTAAAAGAAATTGTTCCTGCTAGTAAAAGTGCTCATGCCAGAAAAACTCCTATTTGGATTTCTATGCAACTCATGGCAACAGTGTCATTTTTATTTTAAACTCCAGGATCGTTTTTATAAGAAGGCTATTTTTTGATGTATTTATTTTTTTATGATATGTTTTAATTAGAACATAATTACATCACTTTTCTTCCTGATTCACTTATGATGTCCCCCCACCGTCCAATTGATACTTTCCTCTTGTGTACGAGTGTGTGTGTGTGTGTATGTGTGTGTGTGTGTGTGTGTGTGACAGAGAGAGAGAGACAAAGAGAGACAGTGAGAGAGAACTGTCATAGAATAGGCATTCTACGCATTTGCATGACATAGGCTGGACCATTAATATACTTGGTGCTGAGAAGTTTCCTAAGAATTAACAAGAAGCACTTCTCTTAGTGTTTCATGCACAAACTGCAAAGATATATTCTACATGAAGAAACAACAATGAGAAAAAAGCAGCATGTCTGTAAAGCACATTTATCTCACTAATGTCCTAAGACAGCTTCTTTAAACACACATGTATTCTATCTGCTTTTGAAGTTATTTATTTCAGTTTTGAGATTATAATATAATTATACTATTTTGCCCTTCCCTTTATATGTCTTCTTATATTCCATTTCTTGCTCTCTTTCACGTTCATGACCTCTTTTTTCATTAAATGTTTTATATATATATTCTCAAGTTGTACATCTACAAAGAACCCCAAACCTGAAGCTCAGGGAACATTGTGCTACATTGTTATGCAGCGTAAAGTCATATTTTGCTTATTTATAAGGACCAAGGACTCACAGTTTTGCAAATTAAGAGTCCACTTCCCAGTGAACATCCTAACATAAAGTAGTTTAAAATTTCTTTCACCAAAATTCTTCAACAAAGAACTCACAACAAATTTGATCTTCAATCTTCTCTTTCCTTTACTGCTGTGTACTGACTAGAAGACTCACAGAAAACACAGAAGGAATGGACAGGTTTGGTTTTTGTGCTTCTGTTTTGTTATTGTTTCTGTTGTTTTGATTTTCTGTTTGTTGTTTTTTTTTTCCTTTTTAAGAATGCTATTCCATTGGAAGAACAACATAGGTTGGCCTGACCACCCAGTTCTCCCAGAGTCTAGACCACCAACCAAGGAGTGTAGCCTGGAGGGATCCATGGCTCCAGATATATATGTAACAGAGGATGGCCTTACCTGACAAGAATAAGACAGGAGGCCTTTGGTTCCTGGAATGTTTGGTGCCCCAGCATACAGGTTTGCTAGAGCGGTGGCCTATGAGAGTGTGGGTGGGTGGACGAGCAACCTCATACAGGCAAAGGAGAGGGGGAGGGCAGATATGGGATGAGGTGGTGGTAAAGGGGTAAATGGGAAGTGGGATATCATTTGAGATGTAAACAAATTGAATGATTAATAAAAACTTAAGAAAGAAAATTTTAAAAAGAATTCTATTGCAATATATCTATAATAATCCCCAAATTTACAAAGATACTTATAAGAGGTCAAATGCACAACACCAAATCCAGTACTCTTCAACAATATGAAGATCAGATCAACTTTGAAATAATATAAACATGGTATTTTGAATAGAAAATGCCTAAATTCTCTGACCACAACTTCATATATTGACATTTTATATTCATGAGTAAAAAATTACCAGTGGTTTCAATAAGTGTCTTAAACTTCACACTTTTTTGGTATAAACAAAGATTAAATTTTGGTTAGGTACTAAAAATTCTAATCTAATTGCCTCATTGTTAGTCATCAAAAAGAATCTAAAGCAAGAATGACCTGTTTGTCCTCAGTTCAGACTCTCATGAAAGTTGCTGTGCTAACAAAGTTTTGGCATAAGTGGTTACATATTTTATGAGCAGCATTAGACTTAAAGAATTAATGAAGGGAAATTTTCCAAATATCTAAACTAATAACATCTAATTTACCTAAGTAAATTCTTGATTATGTTCTAATATATACCTCAGGAGATGATTATTCTTCTTGTATTAAATTATAATTTCTAATAATTTATGCTATTTGTACAACTAATGGGAATATAGTGCATGGTATACAGTATCTTGGTCCAATTTTTTTTAGATTGTTTTCAAAAGGCTTGGCATTGTTTCCAAACAGATCAGGGAACATAATTACATGAAAGTGTAAAAATATTGAGAAAAATAATTGAATGCTGGCAAGATGGATCATCCAGTTATATGCCTGTCTGGCAAAGATGAGCACCTGAGGTTGGACCCCCAGCACACACAAAAATCCAAGTGTTGCAATGTCTCCTTTTAACCATGGTGATGTAGGAAGGCAGAGACAGGTGGTTATTTAGCCTAGCTGAACTGAAGAGCTACAGGTTCACAGAAAGGCCCTGTCTCAAATACTAAAGTGGACAATGGTAGAAATCACTCTGTGCTGACTTGTGACTTCCCCACATAAATATAAGACCATCCTGTGCACAAATATGATTGCAAAACACAAATACACACACAAACACACACACACACACACAAAGGAGGGAAAATTGTTTTTATTCTTTGTGGGAGGGGAATTATCACAGCTTCTGCATAAACAAATGATTCAAATTGTTGACATAAACATACTTGTTCCTATTCAAATTTTCAACAAGCAAACATAAAACTCACCACAAGAAATATAGAAGGTCATTGGAATGCCATTAAAAATGTTAATACGAGAAAACTATGAAGTTGGAAGACTTTCTAGAAGGAAACATTGTGGGGTGAAATTTTCCCCAGCAAGCAAGTATGGCAAAACAAAAGGAAGTGTCTGGTATTCTTTTTTCTTTTCTTTTTTTTATTACTTTGTTTTACTAATTTTTGCAGCTCTATTTTATTGATAGTACTGTTATTTTCCCATAGTATTGTAAGACAGTTTAATTCTATAGAGCTATGATTTGCACACTGTTCTGTTTACCCATTAAGTGAATGATCAGATGTGTGAATATAACCACAGATTTGTTCAACTTACACCATAATCAATCTTAGAACATTTTGTTACTTCAGAGGGAAACCCTAAGCCCATTATAAAATTACTCAGATTCCTTATCTTTTTAGTACTAGGAAACCACATATCTGCTTTCTATCTTTATAGATTTCCCTACTCTGACTGTCCATGGAAATGGGATTATGTGCCACGTCATCTTTGGCCCTTAATTTCATATGACATATTTTCGAGAATTGTGCATACCATAAACGAAGACTGCATTCTTTTTTATATACATACATATTTGTGGATACACCACATTTCATTCATGCATTTGTTTGACAGGCATTTAAGTAATTCCTCCTTCCTGGTTATTGTGAAAAGCCTTTCCACTCAAGGTTTCACTTCAGCGCCTTCAGACCTGAGATGCCCATAGACTCTAAATTCTGGAGGTGATGAAGTGAAGTTTTAGGAGGCCTTGGTTACCTGCAGATAATAAGTCTCTACTAAGTTTGTTTTTAAGGTCCAACTTCACTCCATCTGTAGTGAATAGATATACAGAGTACAGTAGAGAGTTTAAAGTTAAAATAAACAGAGGGAAAAAAAACAAATAAAGAAGAAAATGTGTGCTCCTTCATAAGCAAATTGAAACAAGTTTTAGAGATGTTTACAGGACTTAGACAAAGCTCTTCTTTTAGAGAAAATTTCTATTTCAGGTGAATTTGTCATGTGGAAAACTTCAAAGAAAGAAAAATATAATGCACTAGGAGAGAGAGAGAATAAAGAGAGAGAGAGAGAGAGAGAGAGAGAGAGAGAGAGAGAGAGAGAGAACCAGTAGAAATAAATAATGGAGGATTTCTTCCTAAAGCCTAAAAATAGTACAACAATCAAAAGGCTGATTTAAACTGAGAAAAGCAGAGAAACTAGTAGTCACAATATACTGGGGAAATACTTAAAGATCTGCAGGAAAACTGAGGTGCATTCTTTTTGAAAGCTGAAGCTCTTTAAATATATGTGGGAGGAATGAAGCATCAGGAAAAGGAAAATATTAAAAGTATGTGAGGAATCCTAAGACAGAAAAGTAGACAGAGAAATCCTGAAGGAATAAACCCAAGTGTTTTCCTACTGCAAGGCTGAAATGCATGGTAGCTAAGTGTTCTCAGTTGCCAAGAAAGAGGGGAAACAGACTTGGGAGGTAATAAAACCTAAATAGAATGTATACATAGTCACTTATAACTATATGTCTTGGTAAGTCTGAAGGAATAAAAAAATACAATTTCTTAACATCTACCTGTAAAATCGTGATTAACATCAGTATTAATTTGTACACCCAAAGATCGTAGACTAGAATGGAAAGAAAACATCCAGGTAACAACATTGATCAAAACAGAGTGCTTTAAAGGTCTGTACCACAGTTTTAGATTGTGAGTAAGAAAATTGACTTTGCCTAATTTTAAGGGAGCTCAGCACTGTTTTCAGAACAACTTTCAAATATTTGTGGCTACTTAGGAACGAGATGTCCAATAGTAACAGAAAGAAATGATAAATAAAAAAACTTTGAAAACCAAGCAAATAATTTGTATAAATAGTAGCTAAGGACTTTATAAGAAGTTTAAAAGTTCATGGTAGAATTAGCACCCTTAGAGGTGTTTGTGGAAGATATCTAAGTTGATTAGGTAAGAGGAAAGACATGCTATTATATTTAATATTAACTTATTAATAGAAAATACTTATTTTAATATGTTCATAGATTTGTTATCATCTTCCACATAAATGTAGTGCAGGGGACGCATAACTTTTAAAGTTGTAAAAGTTAGGAAACAAATAAGAAAAATGCTAACATAGAGAGAAGATAGGTGGCTCAGTGGATACTGTGCTTCTGTGTACGTGTGAGGACCTGAGTTTTAATCCCTTGAAAATACAAAACACCAGGCATGGTGACCTGCTCCTGTTCTCCCAGAGGAGGAGAAGGGTGGACAGGAAGAAATAAAAGTATTCCTGAGGCTTACATGACAGCAGTCTTTTAAGAACAAAGGACTCTCTTAATTATTTTTACAATAAGAGGTAAAAGTTCGATTATATTTTATTCACAATAATAATCAACGCAGATGAATTAAGTTCATTAACTAAAAGACAAGGATTCTGGGAACACACAAAGCAAACAGTAAGTTGTTGATACACCATCATGTTATTGATATTCTTTAAAGGAATTTTTAAACTGTGCACACTGTCAATTGAATACTTCAATAGTTAAACCATGAATAAATGTTAATAAAAAACATACAATAAAGGATTAACATTACCAAATCAACCAAGATCTATGAATATTTATAGAAATTGGTCTTAGTTGCCCAAAGTACAATGTGTTGGGCCGGTAAAATATGTATCTTTATTATCACTTCATTCACTTTATATTTTAAAATAGTCTTTTTATGTTCATATGTATGAACAAATTAAATATATGCACACAGTTTATGATAATGAAGAATGAAAGGACTGTAGAAATTTATGGTTATTCCACTATTATTTGAATATTTTTCAATATTTTAATAGAGAAGGAGATGTTGCACATTTCCTAAAATTTAGCATTTGGCAAATTTGACTAATCGAAATAGTGATTCACAAATATGACTCTCACATAAATATTTGAAATTGCCCACTGCAACAAAAAATTATACATGCAGATTCATTATATAGAGATAGTTCATTGCTGCTAAAAAAATTAAAAGTTGCAACAACCAAAGCTGTTGTGTAAATGTGTAAACATAGAGAAAACATGAAAATTTTAAAATATATATTCAATATACACCCTCTTAAATATGTATAGCCTACAATATAAGCCTAATGTACTGTTTAAATTAATAATAGTGACCAAAAGAAAATATTTTATTAAAATTAACTATTGAAAATATATATATGAGTGACTAAGGGACTAGAAATGGATTAAATATTTAAATATATTTAAATATATTAATAAATAAATATTTTAACAAATATATATATATATATATGCTTTATTTTAAGAAATCTGTTATTATTTTAAATTTATTCTTGCTTTCAGGTTTGTGGATTACTTTGAGGGCATGCATATATTGGTCACTTTCTGTTACTGAGATAGAATAATGACCAAAACCAACTTGGGAAAGAACTTCTTTTGACTAACAGATTCAGAGAGCTACTCTGCATGACACTGAGAAAGGCATGGCATACAGACAGGAGCAGGAAATTTACTGATCACATTATATTTGCACAAAGGAAAGAAAGAGAGCAAAAGGGAAGTGAGGCTAGGCTGTAAACCCTCCAAGCAGCTCTAGCCACATACTCCTTTCAGCAATGCTGAAAGCTCCATAACCTCCCCAAATAGTGCCATCACCTAGGGACCAAGTATTCAAATACAGGAGCCTATGGGGAGCATCTTGCATTCAAATCACAACAGGATACAGTTACTTTCAAGTTAGCATATTGAAAATGAATGTCAATGAAAGTACAATGCAGAAAAGTTTGTAAATTTCTTTGTATGGTAAAAGTAGTTATAGTATATTCTCATTCTAGGTTATGCTTTGCTTTTATTAGCAGAAAATTAAATACACTCTCTTGGTCAGGTCCAGTTGCTTTTTGGATATACAATGAAGCTAATTTTAGCATGTATGCATTCACACATAAGTGTCTCTAAATCTTTCTACAGTGTCTTCATAAGCACTATTTTCATTTCCACATTGGTGATTTGCACACCAAATTTAATTTTCCACTAAATACTCAATACAATTGATAAGATGATGATTACAATTTTCATTCTGTTCACTGTTTTACATTATTTTTACACAATTGATTCTAAAGCTAATGGATAAATATAATAGTAGTAGTAATAATGTAGCCATAAGGAACCAATGAACACACAGAGAGCTTATTAATTGCTGGGCTTTCTTCCAAGATATTTTCACAAATTAAGGCATTTAATTCTCTTCACATGACTGTGAAGTCGATATTGTTATTATCTGTTATGAATGGAGAAAGTGAGATGTACAGAGGCCACTTCTGTTTTGTGACAGGTACAGAGAAAGGTAGGTATAATTGGCACCTGAAATCCAAGTCCCAAGTTCAAGAATTCTGCTCTCATTTTGTGCTGTAAAGCTAAAGCTGACCTAGAACCAGTGATCCTTTGGCTTAGCCTTATAGAGGACCAAGTGCTGAAGTTAGAGGCATACAGACATATACCATCATAATAACAATGTATATTGAACACATGCATACACATATTCATGCTCTGTCTCTTTCTCTCTCTCTCTCTCTCTCTCTCTCTCTCTCTCTCTCTTTCTCACACACACACACACACACACACACACACACACACACGTGCACGTGCACGTGCACACAATTACACTCTCAAATCCTCAAAATCAGGTTCAACAACTTCTTCTGAGATAAATCACAAGGGTCACAATTTTGGAGCAAAAAACTCATGTAAAAACACCTTCAAAATTGAAAGTCCCTACTGGAAACTCATAAAACAAGGATATTTTTATTCATGACTTGTCCTACAGAAACAAAGAGAAGAAAGAAAAAAACCATAGTGATAGTGTTGGGAAGATACAAACAAAATTAGAAAATCTTTCCGACCCCAGAGACAATATTCTTGAGCATAATGCCAAACATACAACCTGAAGGAGATTTTCATTGTTTCTAAACACTGAAAATATGTACTTTTAGGGAGAATTGGAGAAAAGCTTTCAAGTCTTTCTTTTATTTTTGTTAGATATTTCTATTTTGTTTAAGATAATATAATACTTGAAAACTTGCTGGGTTGGGACATAGCAGGAGAGAATATTGAGAGAGGGAGAGATTTGACTCCAGGATTCCACCCTGGAGACCTATAACTTTAAGACTCTGTTATAGCTTACATCACTGACTGAACTGACCAGTGGGAGAATATCCATTCCTCAGGAAAACAAAATGACAAGTTTGGCAGGTTTTAGTGAAGATATAACATTATATTAATTTTCTAAATATGCAAGTATTGTAGAAGAAATACCTAAAGTCTTGATTCTTTGCAGTGAGATGAATTCAGGCACAAAAGTAACAGTAACAACTGCTATGAAATTCTTAAATGCATTTTAAACTCTCAACAAATTTATTTTTATTGGAGCATTTCACATCAAAATTTGAGAGGGAAACCTTCCATATGTCTCTTACATTAGTGTATGCACCATATTTCCCGTTATTATGGCCCTTAGGTATAATAGGTATGAACTTGGTTCATGTGAGATACATGTAGGGTATATAGGCATATGTAAATCCCACATGTACTTTAGGGATAATCTGGTAACCTTAGGGTTTATTCTTGGGATTGTTGTGTAGTTTATGAGTTTTTTTTATAAAACTCTTAAAAAATTCTTGTTTTTTCTATATTATCCTTCATGAACACATTTTGAAACTAACCAAAGAACTGGAAAGAAAGAAATAATGACAATAGATAATTGAAAATTATATATTCAAATATATAAATCTAAATAATAGTAGCCACAGTTTATACAAAGAAACTACTCTAATGCAGTTTTACTATCTCTAACCATAATCTTTCTGTATGTCATTTAAAACAGGTATTTAATAGGCAAAATAAAGTGTCAAGTGCTAAAGCAAACCAAAATTGCAGAGAACAATAAAAATATTTCAGAGATGATCATTGAAATAGAAAATAAAACATCATAGCAGACCACTTGAGATAATGAGGGAAAAAAAGCACAAAGTTAGAAACAAATTTGAATAATTTTATAGATATAAAATATGAATAAATAAGATCCAACATGTTCATAAGCGGTGATCCAAAAGAAAGAAAAAGAAAAAAGAAGGAATATTTAACCATTGGTAGGTTCATGGTCAGGAGTATCAGGTAGACAAACTAAGGACAAGAACTTAGAAAACCTGCTGGAATATAAGATTCTTATCCATATATCCATCAAAACCTCAGCCATGCAGTTTGACTGTTTCCAAAAGAACTAGAGTCAGTTTCTTTCAGTGATATTGTGGCACACACACCCTCTTGTAGTACAAATATACACAAAACATTATAACAAAATTGGAAAGGCTTTAAATTTTCTTTAGTTTTATTTGAAATACTCAGTAAAGATTAAGAAAACATTGTAGTCTAAATATTAGCTATTAGAATCATAAAATTTCTGATATTGATATTTCATTTTGTACAGGAAACAATACCTAAATAACTTGTAGATTGGAGTAGGTCAATACATTGGTCTACATTTTTATAAAATTAACATTTAATGGCTTTATTAGAAAGCACTTTTATAATTTTGATATTAATTAACTATATTAAAAATGAGTGATGATTTTACTTGACCATTATGTACTTAATATAACCTCAGTATATTTTCAGATATCTGCATTATTCCTTTGAATTTATATATAACAGAATAATTATATTACTTTGATCAAAAAAAGAAATAAAAAATTTGTAAAGTAATGGCAAGAAAACATTTCTTTGAGAGGTCAACTATGGGAATATTTTAAGAAAAAATATGAATGCTAAATATTATGCAAGAATTCATCTGGGAAATACAAGTCATATTCAGCAATAGCTAAAACTTCTAGGTAACAACTCTATGAACATAATGTTAGTAGTATTGCTTAAAATATGTATACATTTATGAAATTATGACTGTTTAATACGAAAATGATAACTTGTTTTAACTGTGTAAAATAAAATAATGTTCAAGCACATGACACAGAATGAACCTGTGACTGTCTAAGAGTCTAAAGATATATTTCTGAATGTGGGACTTGACCAACCATGAATTAATGGTGAATCAGGTTGTAAATGCTTGTTGGTAAAATGTTAGTTCTTTTAAATTTGAAATGAATCCAAAATAATAGTATGGTATTTACCACAATGTCAATCAAATAAATATCTGAAATTAAATATATCATAATATATTATCATAATTTATCATAATTATATACATAAATCCTAATATATGTATATATGCTATGATAATAATTTTGGAGATATATTATTGACATATATATGTTTGTGTGTGGTTAGTTACATTATTATCATAATTGTGAGAACAGGCTTAACAGTGTTATTATTATGAGTCTCAACCTGATATGCTTATCTGTTCTTTAAATTTTATTTCTTTTACAGTCAGTTCATCTTTGGACCGTCTTATCTTATTCATGTTAATGATCATATTACATTTGAGATTCAACCTAAGTAGGAACATTAAATTTCTCTACCTATTTGTGCAAAGAAATAGTCAGGACTTGAAATCAACCTTCTACATGATCTCAGAGGCTCAAGTATTGAAGAGGAATTTTTAGGTAGCTAGTTAGATGTTAGAAGGTCTAAGAGCATTAAGGATGGACTACTAGCTCATAATCCACAGCTGATAAAACCAGGACTGTAACTTCAGGGCTCTGCTTCTCAGAGGCACGGAATCTGGGTCATCTGGCCCTGAAAAGATACATGACATCTAAACTTCCAAGAATGTCCTTAATTGATCTCAGCAAGGTTCAAAGGCCCTTAAACTTAGAAGGCTATTGTACAGCAAGTGGCTTTACATAGTAGTTTTCCCTCCCACCAACATCAGTCCAAATAGGTCTGTCAATCACCTAGACAAAAATTAGCATCTAAAGAAAGTTGTCACTTCTACAAACTTTAGACATAAAATAAAATCTATCTAAAATACAAATGTGTACAACATGTTTCTGACCATTGCTTCCTTCTCAAACCCTGAGAAATTTCTGTTCTCCAGATATCCACTTAGGTACTGACCATAATCATCCAATTGAGAGTACCTGCTATACTTGCTAATAAATGCCATCCTTCCTCTACACTTCACTTTGCATGTCTTTTTAATTCATTCCCTAGAGACCACATAGAACAGGCATGTTAGAGGAGTAGCAAGCAAGAATCTGTTGACAATGATGTGTAATTTGAAAACTTGTTAATATTTAAATATGTATTAAAATGCATATTTTGAGAATTGGTTAATATATTCAATGTGTATTAAAATGACTCCAAATCATTATTTTTTCATAGTTTTTGCTCATAATTATAGAATTATTTTTCTGAAACCAGTACTTCTCTTACAAACAAATACATACCAGATCTATTACAGCTTAATATCTCATTTTATATTTTGTTTTCAAAATGTAAAATGAGATATAATTCTCCCACATGGATATCTGTCAATCATTGGCGATACCATCACACTCAATACTCCTTAGTCTTAGAAAGAATGATATATTATAGGAAAATATTCCTTAAAAAGTACCTTCCTCCCCATGTCATCTTATTATTAGAATTTTAGGCATTAATATATGCCACCTCAGGATTGTTCTTTATAGGGAATGGGATCTTTCTTCAAGGCTTTCATACATAATTTGGTTATGATACAAAGTACTAAAGCTTATGCTACCACATTCTACTTTACATGATGTCAGTATAAATATATAGCTAAATAACTAAGTGAATATTTCATAACCCCTTCCTCCTGTATGCAGAATAAAAGGGTGCCAATCAGCTTTTATACTAATTTTACTCACTGACAGAATAAAAGCTATACTTCACATTGTCTTCACAGCATCCTTAGTTTCTATGGGATGGGAAGAGGAAGCCCAGACTAAACGTGTTACCGTCTGCTAAGTGACCAAATGAATTTGGTTTTATTAAAGAAAGTTACACACATAAATAAAATTATGACAGTTCACTAGAAATGCTCAGTTGAAGTACGAAAAACATTTGCTTTTAGGTGATGAGCTTCTTACTAAGTGGCGATAGCTAATGCATTTATATAGCCTCATAGAAAGGCCTTATATAAAAGTTTCTTGATTGACAATCCTTATACTACATAGCCATGATTAAGCTAAGGAAGAAAATCTGTGATAAAATCATGCTTTCTCTGCTGTTTTTTTTTTTCCTCAAAATAACTTTGCCATAATATTTGCTGTTCTGTGAATGCTTCTCAGAGGACATAGTCAAGATGCTGATTATTTAAACCATAGTATTTTTCATTTGGAGAAACAAAAACTATGAATTCCAATGTCCCCCAAACCTCCAATGTTACAGTATCACGTTAACATTGGAGCCATATATAGTGACTAATCTCAGAACTCTGCAAAGTTTTGCTCCCAAGTCATCAAGTTCTGAAACTTTCATAAAGTATTAAAAGATCCTTATCATAACAGGCTTAGCTTCGGTGAATGGAGAGAAAAGGCGATTCTACAAGCTATTATCTGTAAGCTGGGTACAACCAAAATGTCAGATGAAATGTGGTGCACCCATTTGACCTACACTCTAGTGTTTCTCTCATTATGAAAGCCCTCCCCAAGAAAGTTTTATAACCGCTCCTTTAAATTGTCTGAAGATACTGCAAACCCCACCCCTCAGCCATTGGAGGAAAAAAAAAAAATGCAGTGCACATCTTCCGATCTGCCGTTACTGAAAGGGTGTGTAGCTATCGGAAAGTACTAGAATTAGCACTGTCATCCAGTCTTGCCCATTAGTTTTACTGCAGCAAAGACTAGTGAAACACTAAAAAATATACCTGTGGTCTCACTTTGCCTGGTTTGATCCTGTCTCCCCTGATACAGATTCAATACATTTTTTTTTTCTCACAGGGAATAAACATATTTTAAGCATCAGCATCTTAAAACCACAGCATCAATGAAACAGTCACTCCCCCCCCCCTACACACAAACCCAGCGTTTACCTGTTTTACTAATACAAAGAGATTGAAAGCAAGAAAAGCTGCAGCTTGCCCAGCCAAATTCTCATTGCAGCAGACAGCGCAATTCTGTACTTACGGTTCTTACCGGGGAAATGTCTCGGGATCTTTACAATTTTTCTGCAGAACTCTGTCTGGAGCCCTCAGTCAGGCATGCTGTGCATCCAGGCAGAACCAAGCCGTATGGAATGTCTATGCAGCTGGGAGATAATGGGACTCTTTTTCCCAGCTGGGACTGCAAGCCTTTTATCCACGGAGTATTGCGTGGCTCCTCTCTGGTCTTAAGCATGAAATACGCTCCTCTCCTGCTGCAATCCTGACGGAACCTAGACAATTAGTTCTTGAGGCACATGTGCAAAGCTCCCGTTTGGAATATTCAAAGGGAAAATTCTCTCCACACTGAAAGGCAGTTCTGTCTTCCTCATTCTTCACAGATTCAGGCAGCTGGGAGCAGCTGCCATTCCAGTGGCATGAAAGATTAAATTCACCCCCCTCATTCTTTGACTAGATGTAGTCACTCCTGTTGGGTCATCAGAAAATCACTCTTATTGAAAACTGGGTCAGACTAACTACTTATTAGGTGTCCAACAGGAAAGGAAGTAGTTTTTTTTTTTTTTTTTCCTTCCTCTGCATTGTCATTTACAAGCAAAGATTAAGCCGGTAAAGGGTCTGCACCAATTTAGACTGTGTTCACATGTAAGACTTCTGAAGCATGCCAGCAGCTCTGGATGCTAGTTAGAGTGAAGAGAAAGGGGAAATAAAATCAAAAGGCTATCACTAAAACCCTTCTAAATTAAAAAAAAAAATGTGCATTAGGCTTCTTAAAGATGGCAAATTACATAAAGTGGACTGAAATAGTCCAGAGAAATGGTGGTGTTCTCATAAACAGCTTGTGTACAGTTTCCTGGATGAAGAAGGAGTTTGCATGTGTTTGTATTATATCTCTGCTTTTTCTTTCTCTTCTTTATTTTTTAAATACTCTTTGTGTTTCACATGGAGCCCTCTGACTAAACTTTTAATATCTCTGTGTCTTGGCTTTTGAAGAGACTAACAGCTTGAAAAACAAAAACTAAGACACACACAACAGAGCACATGCGTGTATATAGAGATCCTAACCTGTACAAACATGCCTGAAAAATGAGAACATTTTCAGGGTCTGACACAAAGACAGTATATTCTAAACACTTAAAAGTTTAAATGAATGGACATGGATACTAGAGAAGCTAAAACCACAAGTCAAATGAAGTTCTTCCAAAAGACAACTATTTTTTATTCTTTAATCCTTGTTTTTTACAGTACAGTCTTCATCCACATCCCAGTCTGCCCTCCAACCTCTCCCCATTCCATACTTCCTCCCCTTGTCTCCAAGGGGATGTCCCCACCCCTATACCACCCACACACACACCAGATCTCCCCACTCCTTGAGGCCCCCAGTCTTGAGGGTTAGATACATCTTTTCTCACTGTGGCCAGACCTCTACTATATATGTGTCTGGGACCTCACATCTGCTGGTGTATACTACCTGGTTGATCTCTTAGTGTCTGAGGGATCTCGGGGTCAAGTAACTGTTGGTCTTCCCATGGGGCCTTCCCTCCTCCTCAGCATTTTCCAGCTTTTCCCAAATTCAATCACAGGGGTTCCTGGCTTCTGTCTGTTGGTTGGGTGCTGGTATCTGCATCTGACACTTTCAGCTGCTTGCTATGCCACTCAGAGAGGAGTCATGAAAGGCCCCTGTCTGTAAGCACACCATAGCGTCAGTAATCGCGTCAGGCCTTGGGGACTCTCCTTGAGCTGGATCCCACTTTAGACCTCCTTTCCCTCAGACTCCTCTCCACTTCCATCCCTGCAGTTCTTTCAGACAGGAACAACTATGAGTTAGTTTTTGACAGTGGGATGGCAACCCTATTTGTCCATTTGCCCTGTCTTTCTGCTGGAGGTGGGCTTTACAAGTGCCTTCTCCCCACGGTAAGGCATTTCATCTAAGGTCCCCCCTTTTGAGTCCTGAGAGTCTCTCACCTCCCAGGACTCTGGTACAGTCTGGAAGGACCCCCTACTCCTACCTCCAGAGGTTGCCTCTTTACATTATTTCTGGTGGCCCTCAGGGCTTCAATCCTGTTTCCCCCACCCAGTACCAGATCATGTTCCCTTCCCCCCCCAACCTCCTACCCCATCCCCTTTCCCACCCAGATCCCTCCCTCCCTCCTGCTGTGATTGTTTTCCCAAGTGAGATTGAGGCATTCTCAGTTGGGTCCTTCAGCTTGTTATCCTTTTTTGAGTTCTATGGATTGTATCCTTGGTATTCTGTATGCTTTTTGCCTAATATCCACTTATTAGTGAGTACATACCAAGCATGTTTTCTTGGGTCTGAGCAACCTCACTCAAAATGATATCTTCTAGTTGCAAATACATGTTTTTCTTCCCCATCTGGTGGTAAGGCCAATTTGATGAACAGATTTATAGCAATATATATATCTTAACAAAAAGTCTAAATATTACCTAAATCTTTAACTTAGTAGACATGAAAGCAGAATTTTTACTTATTGTTTTTAGGGATATATAAGAAAAAAAGAGTCATTTTATAGCATATTTTTTTTTTAAGAGGTGGAACTCCCCTGGTGTAAGTAATAGCCCTTTTCTCCAGCATCTGACAATGCCCTCCAATGCTCCAAGAAAGCTGACTATCTTATTTTTAGGTTCCTAAGTAAGGAATGTAAAGGTAATTCATCCATTTCCTATTGTTGCATCTAAGCATTTGTAGTTATTCCCTCCTCTAGAGCTCTTCAGAGTGAACAGTGCTTTCTCCACAGACCATGCCCCTATGTCACATGGATGGCCATACTATCTTCTAAATTTATAGATTATCCAAGCCACACTTCTCTTTAACAGAATCACCAGCTCTCCCTGTCTTCTTTCCACTGATGTTTGTAGCATAGAGATGCGCTCTCGTCCTGAAAATCTTGTACCTCACTAATGTTTTTGATATCCCCTTGCTCTCTAGCTCCTGTTCCATGTCCGGGCTCTTTGTTATAACAAAATACCATGCAAAAAACTGTCTATACTTATTACATACAATGTGTACTTTGTAATACTTGCTTGAGCCTAACCTGATTGATCTTCTGTTCCCACATTCCATATAAGTACCTCTTGTCAAGTAAAAACTGGATTATCCATTTAAAAACCTCAGTAGCCAGTTCTCAGTCCTCCTTTATCTAAAAAGAATGGCAGTAATTGGCACAGATTACCATATTCTCCTGTTTGTATGATTGTTTTCCTTCAGTTCCTGTTCGCCTTTCTTCTCATCTATCACCCCTCACCCCTTCTTCAAGCTGAACTTCCACCTTTAGTTTGTGGATATTTAAACACCAAAGACCATAAGCAATTTAAAACAAGGCTAGGATAGTAAATTGTCAAAAATGTTCTGGGGACACTGAAAATGTTCCCAGATAAGTGAAGAAATATACCATCTCCTTAGAAGTCTTTAAATTTTACATGTTCTTCAAAATCCAACAGGTTTTTCTTTCAGCAATTAGTAAATGGTTAAATAAGAGTATATGAACAAAAAAAACAAATGAACCAACAAACAACTAAATTGAAATGACAAATACCAGAGTGGGAGAGCTTACCATTTGGTTTTTCACCAGTTTAAGTCATCATAGTAGCATTGGAGTAGTCAGAAAAAAAAAATCATACACATTTTAATTTCCACTAAATGGTCCTCATATATATGGTCAATTGTATTTAGATACAGGAAAAAAGTAAATTCAATCCAAAAGCATTATCATTCAAGAAATGGTATTTGAACTAATGTATGATCACTTATAAGAAGTAAATGTTTACTTCACTCTATACACTTTGCAAAAAATAAAATAAAAAATAAATTAAAAATGAAGGTAGAAACAAATATTCTACTGCTGAAGAAAAAAACTAAATGTTTTTTATAACTGATCTAAGTCAGAAACAAAACATAGAAGTTTTAACTTCATCAAACTTAAAAACTACTGTGGTAGTTTGAATAATATTGGCTTCATAGGTTCTCATATTTGAATACTTTGTCCTTTGTTGGTAAAACTGTTTGCCAGATTAGACTGGGTGGACTTTGTGGAGGAAGTGTGACACTGAGTGTGGACTTTGAGGTTTCAGAAGTACCACTCCCAGTTTTATTTCTACTTCCTGCTTGCAGTTCAACATCTAAGTTCTCAGCGATCCTGCCATCATGCCTTTACTGTGCCATCATGAACTCTAAACTTCAGTAACTGTAAGCTCAGTTAAATGCATTCTTTTATAAGTTGCCTTTGGTCATAGCATTTTAGCATGGCAATAGAAAGTAAACAAAACAGTGACTACTTTTTATGTATACAATGACATAACTCCTACAACTCAATAATAAGAAGATAAGTAAGGAGTTTAAAATGAACAAAACTATGAATAGAAATTTCACAAAAGTATGTGAGAGACATTTAAACATATAAAAAGGTGTTCAGAAAAATTATTCAGTTTGCAGCTAGAAAGTTGGCTCCACAGTTAAGAGGACTGACTGTTCTTACAAAAGATCCAGGTTCAATTCCCAGCATATGATGACTAGCAAATATATGTTACTCTAGGTATAGGAATATACCCTCCTCTGTGAAGAACATCCACGTACCGGGTACATAGACATACATACAAGAACAATAAAAATAAATGAACATTTTTTTAAAGTTATTTGAAATTTATTAAATGCAAACCATTGAGGCAAGATGGAAAGCCTGGGGAAGGAACTTCTAGCTCAGGAATATGGCTGAATCTCTCCTCACAAAGGCTGCGAGAATTCAAACAAATTTAACAGTTGCTTAAGTCCTTTTCCCTTTCCCATCCATAAACCTACAATTTTCCAAGATTCTCAGCCAGAAGCCTCATTAACCAAGAAAGCTTATGAATTCAACTGTTGGGTAATCACAGTGGTTTGTGGTTTCACTTTATCAGGTTGTAATTCCACCCAACTCCTTTTCTATAGTAACCTTAGTTATTTTGCTTACCAAATGAATGAAAAGTGTGTGTGTGTGTGTGTGTGTGTGTGTGTGTGTGTGTGTATGGGGGAGTTCTCAACCACCTTCTGAAATATAATGGTGGCATTAGCATATATGTGGCTAATGCTAAGAACACCAAAAGCTTATTTACCTTTATGAATCTCATTCTCACCCTTGATCACATCTTATTTTCATCTTATATTTGCCTACTCTCAGTGGGAAAGGAAACTCATATTCTTTCTTGCTTCCTAACACTTGTACTTAATCCTACATTAAAATTTCTCCTATAAAAATCTCTAATTGTATTTCTCCAGTTATTTCTGAAATGCTTTCCAGTTTGAGTCAAGATTCTCAAAGTTCTAGAAGAACCACTTAGGCTGCTGAGGGTGAGAGCATGGAGCCACAACTCTCTTTTCTCAACAATGAAGCTCTAACTATGTGGTGCCCCTACACACCCATTATTAATAAAGAAAGGAGCTATAGATACATCTCTGAGTTTAAGGTTATATATTCTACTTCCAGATGACCTGAGTTCTATTCCTATCCCCCATGTTGAGGGGCTTACACACATCTCTAAATTCAAATACAGGGTATCTGATGCCTACTTTTGGCTTCCAAAGGCAGCATCATACATGTGGTGTACATATAAAGAGAAACACATAAATTAAAATAAATAAATTAATGGCTAACATTAGGAATCTGAACTCACAAAGACTTTACACATAGGAGGCATCTGGGGTGCATATATCATTTTGTTATGATAGTGAAGCGTTATAACACTGTCCATAATTAATTTGTCATTTTTAGAAGTAGTATTACAGGACCAGTAAGATAGCACAGCAAGTGAATGTGCTTGACCCAAAGCTTGGTAATTCAAACTTAAAGACTCATATGATAGAAGGAAATAGCCAATGTCTACAAGTTTTCCTCTGTGATGGCTAATTTTTATCAACTTGACACAAACTAGGGCCATCTCAGAACAGGAAAAGTCAATTGAAGAATTGCTTTCATCAGGTTGACCTGAGGACACATTTATGGAACATTTTCTTGATTAATAGTTGATATGGGAAGGCTTAGAATACTGTGGGCAAAGACATCTCTAACAGGCAGTATGGTATCATATAAGAAGTCATGCTAAGAAAACATTGAGAAACAAGCCTGTAGAAATACTATCTCCATGTTGTCTACTTCAGTTCTTGCCTCCAACTTCTTGCCTTGAGATCTTGCTTTGTCCTCCCTCAATGATGGACTGTAACCCAGAAGCTGAAATAAATAGTCTTCAGCCCATGTTGCTTTAGGTCACAGTGTCAATCACAGCAACGAAAAAATACTAGGAAATCTTTTGACTACACAGAAACCATAACATGCTCCAAACTCCAAGTAAATATTACAAAAAAAAAAAAAGATGCTTTTGAAAAATGCCTCCATTTACATACTATTCCCATATAAAGGAAAGCACTTGTGCACATAGAAATATTTGGAGAATATTTACAGAAAGTTTTTTTTTTTAATCCTAAAAGACCAGAATAAGAGCAACACTAAACTCCACCCATAGGTGAATAGATAAACACATTGTGGCATATTAATGAATGCAGTGCATGCTAGAAATGAAAACACAAAATTGCTAGAATGACTTGGATAGTTTCCAAAAATATCATGCTAAGAGAAAAATATTCAAGAATAAATAAAGCAAATCTGTATCAAAAGAAAAGAGACACTAGTTGCTTGAGACAAAGGTAGAAGATTAATTATAGGTGGGCACTAGGGAGCATTTAGGTTAATGAAAAGCCTTGTTTTACATTGTAACTGTAGTGACATGGATATATGAATTTGATGAACATTATCAAGCATACAAGTGGGTACACTTGATTTCATGAAAGGTACAACATAATGAAGTAAACATTTTATAAATTAAAGGATGACAGATCTCTCCTTTCTCTTTTACAAGCTTTGAGAGTAGAAAAAGTGTCAATGTAGTACTTAGCTCCTTCATAATATTCGCAGGGAATACTGAGGCCTCTGATTTGTCAAACAAGAAACACTGAGTTGATCCATTCACCAATGACTTTAGCTTCAGACTTAACATTTTAGTCATGTTTGTTTCCAGCAACTATAAGCAATTTTTAAAATATATGTGTCTTACGGTGAAATGACCAGTGATAGATTAATATTCCTTTGACATGCATGTCCAGACACTTGACTACTTCAGCAGGATGATACAGTCACCTGCCACATTCATGTGGAAGTTCTGTGTGATTAAGTTATGAAAATGACTCTCAAAGATAAAACAAGAAAAAGAAGGAAAAGAAAGGGAAGAAAGAAGGAAAGTAAGAAAAAGAGACAGAGGGGGGATTTATCATAATGCTTAAAGAAAGTTTATTGCTTTAGATTGGACTTTGTTATAGCTATCCTGTGCCCATGAGGCCACATGTTGTCTCTGGGTTGCAGATTGGATATATTGGCTCAAAACATTTGAAAAATGAGTTATTATAGTAATTTCTTGTGTTTTAAGGTGTATCAACCTTACTAATGTGCCATTGGTTTCATTTCTTTTGCCATTTGATGATTGATTTTTTTGTTTGTTTGTTTAGGTATTTTGATTGCTGTGTCAAACTTTTTAAACAACTCATGCTCAAAATATATTTTATAGAAGACATTCTCCTCTCCCCATTATAGACAAAACATTAATAAAATATGAAGTATTTTGCATAATTTCTTAAGTCTTTTATATATCAGACACAAATCTTAAAATCTCACTTGGTTCTTACTACAATCTTCAGAAGAAGTAACTATTCTTTACTGGTATATGTGGTTTAAGAAACATCCACTACTATGTCAACATCACATAGATTTAAAAGGTCAGATAGAGATTTGAATCTAGGTATATTTAACCTTACTACCTGTAACTTGCACCTTTAACTGGGAGACGGACTACATTTATGGCTGCACCTATATAATACAAAAAATAAGGCTTTCTGGGCTTATTTCTACTCTTTAAAGCAAAATAAAATAGTTTATCTACAACATAATTTTTTTAAGCTATAACTGGCCAGAATGTTAACAATTAACTGGATATTTAAACCCTTTCTTCTTTAAAATGCATTTTATATTCATGAAAACTGTGAATCTAGGTATTTGTCTCATCCCTCCACTGTGCTTTATATATCAAATGGTCCCAGGAATTTCAGATAATATTTCTGTTTAAAGTTTTCTATGTTGGTAAAAGCAAAAACAAAATTAGAATTCCTACAGAAATCAACTACACGCACCATGTTTACCCTTGTTAGGTAAAAGCACAAAAAAGATTGAATGGTAACAATTTCTATCATCTTTTACCCTACTTTTTTTTTTTTACTTTATTGTACATATGTATAAGTTTAAAGGTATTCAAATTCACTCTCTATGGACAAATAAAGCAACAGCATTTTACCTTGAAATCTATTGCTATTCAAAAGCAAAACAGTGAGTGAAATGAATATATTCTTCTTCAACTACATGGTAGGAAAATGTACATTTTAGAAAGCTATTACAATCATTCAGTTCAGGTCCCTTGAATATATTCCTGTTAAAATAGAAGAATTGTTACATACTATCACTTTCAATGGGGAGTAAGGCCTAGACTCTTCTGACATGAATTGTTTTGCTTCAGCTGTGGAAGGACACTGGAAAATCATTCCATGGAACTGCTTGCCACCTGCTGCTCCCAACACTGAATTTTAATGAATGCCAATTGCTCTGCAAGAGTCTCACTATTTTAGAAATATTATTTAACACGAAGCCCATTGTGCTCTTTCTAAATTACAGGGTAAATTGCTTGGGCCCCAGTGAAAATAAATGTATTTCATTAATGCTGTTCTTCTACTAATCTTTTTAACCCTGAAGACTGAGTGATTTCCCACGCATAATAATTATGGCTGTATCATCTTTCCTAGTCACAATGAAGAGGTCAGAACATATAAACTCTAAAATCTGAATATTCAGTAGCAGATTAGTTGCTTAAACAACTGTTCTGCCTTCTCCATTCTTGTCTGCAATTTATGATATACAGACTATTGCCTTGATTTTCAATGTTGGCTAGACATTAACAATACGAGTTTAAGCACTTTTCATTGAACAGAATTTAACTATTAGCCTAATGGCATCTTTACTTGCAATACTTTGTATCATTTTCTTCTACAGACAATACACTGGTGTTTCTTTTATAATCGTATGGTCGATTGATTAACCTCAAATTTTCACTGTTCTTTAGATATGCACTCTTGCTAGAGATTCATCATGCATAGAGAATGTCCCCCTGTCCCTTGATTTTGAGCCAAAGTATGTGATTTTCCTTGACTGGTTATATTTGTATTGAAGACACAGTGCACCAGATCTTGACCTAGACTTTGATGACATTTTATATGTTTCCTCTTAGTTTTGCTCACATGAAGAAATGGTGGCAAATGCTTGGAGCAGAGACATTCTGGTTAATACACAAACCTAAGTATAAAGCTGAGTTTATTACATAAACCTAGCCTAATTGACCTGACCATCTACTCTTACAGACCCAGAGAAAGGTCTATGGCTGCTTTAAGCCACTGAATCTTGAGAATTTCCATGCAACAGTCACTAATCAGGACAATTTTATCACTCACTGGCCTCAGTTGGACTAGTCTCTATCCTCCCTAGGGTTGTGTCTTGGTCATGAGCTTCATGCCTTTTGTTCCATGTGAATAATTCATTTGGAATTTTTATCTGGATTTAGGACTGAGAGAAAGAGAAAGGCTAAAGAGATGACTCAAAAGACAAGAGCACTTCCCACCCTTGTATCCAATTGGGATACTTACATTTTCTACCATCTTCAATGGCAGGGGATTCAGTGACTTCTTCTGGCTTCTGTGGCACTCTTAAATATATGACATACAATTACTGAAACAAACAAGCAAGCAAGGAAACAAACAAACAAAAACACATATGCCTAATACAAATAAAATATCATTTTAAATTATAAAATTAAAGAAAGAAAACATAATGTTTAGTTTGAATTGCCAATGTCATGTAACCACCTTAAAAAAGACATCACTGGTTGTGTCTATAAATGTGTTCTAAAAGAGATTTACCAAGGATGTAAGATTCATGTTGATGTGAATGGTACTGTCTCATGGTATCAGGGTCCAAGACTGAATAAATATGAGAAAAGAAATACTCGCATTTGTCTGTCTTCTCTCTCTGATTCTAGATGCTATGTAATCATCTACCTCATGCTATTGCCTGAATAACTCCAAGCTCACAAAAGCATGCATCCTCAAATTAGGAGCCAGAATAAAATCTTCTATAAGTTGATTTGGTTGTGTGTTTTGTTACAGTAGTAAAAATTATCCAATATTTTATGCATTATTAAATATTCTTTAAAAATATGAATGATCATTAAATAATATGAGAATTATATTCAATATCAACTTAAAGCCATTTGCTTGCAATAAGCATGAAAAAATGACTTATTTATTGGTCCCTATACTTTAGGGTATATATAACCACATACTTCAAGCTGCTAGTTAAAAGAAAGAATAATTTTGAGAGAGGATAGAGAATTGACATAATTCACATCTCTTCTGGAACAATGATTGATTGTCTATTTTGAATATTGACCAAGCATTAGGTGATGGTTTTTTACTTTACCTCTTTTATACATTCAGGACACATACATGAGTTAACATCAAGATTCCATGAGCATGAAGTATTCTGGGATTGAAGAAAGTTCTGAGCAGGAAATGAGAGTTGTAAAAGATGAAGCATTGTCACATAAATCTGTGATAGGGTGGATGAGACACAAGCTTGAATATAGTCAGGCTGGGTAAATTTGAAATGGTGCAGAAAACTGCACAGAAAATATACTTCCAACTTTGCACTCTCAGATCCACTGATAGCTTCCATTAAGTTTAGTCTAAAACCAAGCAAGCTTCTGGACTGAGCAAGCCTCCAATATAAAAGAACAATAACTTGGTGAAAATGTGCTGTCTCAATATATTTTATTTGAGGCTATTATTACTATAAAATTCAATTCAGAAGACCTCTCCACTGACTTGTCAGGCTGGTAGACATATTCCTTCATGATAGCACTATAAAAGAATTCATGGAGCTGTATGTGGTGATTAGGGATATTCCTATCCAAATACCAAGTACCTTTATTTTTGTAAGAGTTCAATGAAATATAATTATTAAATACACCAGGTAGAAGTAATGGAAAGTTTTTGTGTACTCCCATGAAAATTATCTCGTAACATTTGGATCTGTAATTCTAACAAACATGAAATACTATCAAAATAGATATATATTCTTCAAATTGGAAGGCTTTGTACCTACTGTTCCTAGGTTTATATATTTTCCTTTCTGTGTACATGACCACAGATCATGTATAAGTCAAATATAGATAGTACAATCTACTCAATGAATGCTGTTTTCTTGAAATTGTAAGTTCATGTGAGTTTTGGATAGTTTATTCCAACATTTTATTTGAATGGCTGCCTTTTAGTCATGAGGGATTGGGCTAAACTGGTGAAAACCACTATCATTCACCCACTGCTAGTCATCCTTTGCCAATAAATGCATCCCTTGGTGTTAGGAAACAACACACAGTGCAAAATAAAATAGATCAGTGAGCCATGCTGTAAGTCTTCAGGTTGTGAGATATGCTACGGGTGTGTAAACAGGAAGGAAAAATCTATATCATGAATAGTTCTGAATTCTAAAAATAAATCGCTCTTTCCTTTCAGTTTGATAATGTCCATTAGAGTCACGGTGTCAGAAACATGTGGTAGTACAACTTGCAGAATGATGAGATATTGAGGAGCTATAATTGACCACCACTGTGAATAAAAATAGGCAGAAAGCAGTGGCAGTCATCCATGCATGGTCAAGGAGAGAAGCTAACCTACATTCTGAGATCATTCATTCCCTTCAGTCAAGTCATTCTTTTCAGTATGAGAGACAAGTGTAGCTTGCAGTGTCTGCCCTCTTGTGGACAATGATATGAAACAAAAAAGGAAAGGAGGTTAGAAGAGGAGAAATAGGCTTATTTCCAGGAGTCCATCATCATGAATAAAAGTTTCTCAAGTATAAATGACACTCTCCTCATTCTGTGACCTTTTACACCAGATAAAACATTCATCACAGGATAGGGATTCATGTATATTCATAGGTCATGAAATCTCCCTATAAGAAAAGTGGGTGGACAGTTCACAGCTCTGTGTTCCAAAAACATTTCATTTGCTCAGAGATACCCCTGATATGAAATATCATTAGACATGTATTAATTATGGGGTGCATCAAGATTTAACATTAATGAAACTTTTGTTTATTCTTGATATACCATACTCCTCTTCTTGCTTTTGGTTAGTATTTCCAGAAACAATCCATATTTACTGAAAAATTCCAAAGCCTACCAAATTATGTACCTCTTTCTTGATGATTAAAAGTGTACAGTGAGATAAATTTTAGAATATCAATATTGGAGAGTATTCTCCAATACTAATAGGTTTGTCCTTAAAGGTGCTTTCCTACAGTGTTTCCAGTCCCTTTAAAGTTGTATCACTTTATATGACATGCATTCTTTTCATAATAAGATATGTGTTATCAAGTATGTGTCTTAGTTGCTCAATATTTTAATAAGAATAATAATTAATATGTCATACACTGTGATATACTTCATAGTTCCTAGAAAATCAAATTTCTATGAATTACAATATCAAAGATAATTAACATGGTCCAGACTAGAGTCAAACATGATTCTCATTTAAGAAAATGACCTTTATTGTGCAGATTGCTTTAATTTCTGATTAATATTGCAAAAACACCATATAAGGCCAATGCATATAAGTATTGATGTGTTCCATGTCCCCCAAAAATGGACCTTAACACAGCTGGTGTATTGGAGAATATCAGTTTGATTGCAGTCAGTAAGCCATCATTTGTTATATCTGTTGGCTACTTTGCTGTTGTTACAGGGGTCAGATAGCAAAATAAACAGTCATATGATGGTATACCATCTCTCCAGACATTGAGTGGTATGGTTTATGAAATTGTTTTTGTGATGTGGCAGATAAGGTATTTCTCAAAATTTCTTATTTTTTTCTTGGAGTAGAAAAGGGCAAAATATCTTCTTTTGCATAACAGCTTTTATTCTACACGACAAGACACCAATTTAGAGCTTTCTTACAGCTTGCTGTTAGATATAGCAGTGCAATTTTATAGATAGGATCAGAGTAAATAATTATATCATTGGCCATTGCATGCACTTGTACATAGATTTATGTCTGTATACTTTTGCCCTAGATTCTGAACCCTATATGTTAAAGAATTATATATATATATATATATATATATATATATATATTATATAATATATATTACTACTTTATTAAAAACAATTTTTTAAAAAATCATCAAATGCCTTATATTATCTTTTCCCAAACACAATTATTATAATAGATGATCACTGCTTCCATCTAAAAGAATGTTTGTGTAAAATATATGTATGCAAGCGGAGAGTATGCATATATGAGTAACTCAGGAATATACAAGGGGATGTTGCACTCCAACAAGCTGGATTTATATTTCTGGGGATTGCTTTCCTAAGAACAAATTAGAAATAAGTTCTCCATGTACATGTGAATTACAAGTTCTTCCCATTCTTTTCAAACAATAAGCAATGTGTGATAATTAGTATCTGGAAGTCTATAGCTTGAAACCTGTTTTTTTTTTTTTTTGTATATTGTAGCCTTTGTTAATGACCTACTGTTCACTAGAATTCTTTAATATTAAAACAATTAAGTCTGTACGTTTCCTAGTTGAGTATCCAAGAATTCCATCAAAGAGAGCAAATGGTTAGGAATCATAAATCTATTGGTTACTGCTTTGGATATCTATGGGAAAATCCTGCTTCAAATACAGCAATTGTATGTCCTTAAACTATGCTGCTACATATGGCTATTGCATTCTGGAATTCCATTGCATGTTAATCATAGAAATATTTGCTGCTTATAAGTTAGATCATCAAATTTATTCCTGGTCTACAAAACACAATGAGTCAGGGTATTATATTCTTTGTCACCTTCATGAAGGAAATCTTTGAACTCTGCAAGGGAATTTGTGTAGTATAAAGGCTAGACTTTCTTTATGGCAGAACCTTCCTCTAATGAATAAAGATTAAAAGGGACCAATCACTGGGGGAGTAGGCGGACTTCCGGGTTGGGATGGGGGGGTGGGTTGAAGGCAAGAGAAATGAACGCCCATTTGGGAAGCTGGGAGCAAAAGAGGAAGACAGAATGTAGGAAACAAGAGGCTTTAGGATTTAACATAAATTAGTTTACAAAATTAGGATGCTAGATTCAGTGCTGGGCGATTGTTACCTGTTGATTCTAAACTAAGATTGTGTGGTGTTTTCCTTCATGCGGGGACTCAACTGGGTTCCAGAGAACGACAGAGCTGCAGAGTGTGGGGTGCAAGAGTACAGTCCAGCCAGCCTCAGGAATTTGGAAGCATGGTTTGGGCTTGGCAGCATCCAACCATGGGAACTTAGTGAGCCTGGAGGAGAAAGCAGTTTCAGAGCTGTGAGTCAGAGCGTTGGCTGGGCTGAGAATAGGTCGCTCTATCTGTAGTGCCTAGCTGGTGATAGTTTGGGATACTTTTTAAATATTTCGTGCAACATTTCTTATTGTATGTTATAAATTTGTCTAACCTTCTTAATTTCTTCAGTGTTATGACAACTGGTTCAGGACATTGGAAGAATTATTTCACCAAGTCTAATTTATTAAAGACAGTATCATATGTTACTTTCCTGGAACTGTCATAAAAAGTGTTAAAAGACTAATTCTGGAGGGCAGAAGAGATGGCTGGTGGGAAGAACACTACCTGCTCTTGCCAAGGATCTGGGTTAAGTTCCCACGTGGTAGTTCACAATCATCTGTTAGTCCAGTTTATGGAGATCTGATTCCGTCTTCTACTTCTGTGGGCATTGGCTGCACATATTGCACATAGGAAAAACATCTATACACTAAAATTTTACAAGGGAACATTTCCTAATATTTTTTTCTCAGAATATTGAATAAAGGCTCATATATGACTGTTCCCTTTCCAATTCATTCCTCTCTTATACTTTAAGCTGAGCTATATATACTTGGCTGCCTACAAAGCAGAGCTAAAATAAAGGTGCCCATGTGAGTATGCATGTGGAATATGACTTCCAGAAGGAGACATGAAATACAGAAACACAATAAAGAAGAGCCATGATAAGTATATGTCACTTAATTGTGCATATGCTTCCGTAATGACAGGCTACTCTTGACCAATTTGAAGTAAATTTCACCATTGTCTGCCTATAATTCCTGAGCTTTTTGGGCCCAAATTCCATCGCATGGTGTAGTAACTCCTTCAATACCACACAGCTCTGTAACCATGTTCACCCTTTAGGGATATCTGTGGGTGTTTCACAGTCAAGAGGTCAGAGAAGGCCTATAGCAGAAAGATGGAGAGTACAATAGAAGAGATGAAAAGTTACTGCCAATTATATGTGAATGGTCACAGACAACAGAGGATCAATTAACACAGCACAGAGTTTGACAGGATCTGAAATCATGTTCAGGAAACTATCACAAATAAGTGTTCCAAGCAGAAGTGAAATGAAACTTATCATCTCCATTATTTAACTTCACTTGAGTTTCAGTGGTGTGATTTCAGAATACACTCACCATTTAGTAGAGGGAGGTCTTATACTGTATTAGTGTATGAATTTTTCTCCATATCATCTTCAATCAGATATTTCATATACCAACATAAATAAATATTTTTGGATAATTTTTATTTTCCTTTACAAAAGATATGTTTATTTAACAGGTAAATTTAGTTCCATATTTGGTTAAATAACTTTTGAAAGTATCTTCTAGCATCATAATGGAAAGATACATTCCCTAATTATCTTTTGAATTTTGAGATTTTTGCATTATTTTATCAATAATTACTTTGACAGTATCTAAACTCCTTCTCATTTCCTCACTGTTAGAATGTATTAATACATGTGACCTACTACAGAAAAGCATATCAGCGTTAACTGTATTTCTCTCTGCCTCTTCCAATACCCTTCTGCTTCATTCCGTTTTCTCTTCAGTCAGTTGTGAATGCTATTTTCTGGTTCCGTGAACATGATTAAGACTTCTGTGGGATTTTGATCAATTGGTTTAAAATACTGACAACATTAGCAGATCTTAACCTATGGTATTCACTTTGGCTTTTCTGACTTCCAATATCCACCCCTTAACTAGTACTCAAAATCTACTTTTAAAGGCATATTTAGATAAAGTTAAATTTTGCCAGCTTGCCAAATTTGTATGATTGTGCCATATTTTATTTTTAAATTTTAATTTTACTTTGAGTGCTCCTCAACTTTACTAATATTTCTTTTTTAGAGAAGAAAAAAAATTCTCTTCTCAAATAAGAGTTATCAATTTGGGGGGTTAAATCTTTTTCTTTCTCCATTTAAGTTTCCAGATTTCCAACTTGGATCTCCTAAGTATCTTCCTTTCTAAATTGGATATGTTCTAGGTGTGATGCTGAGACCTATTTTTACTGCACCTTTTTCACTGTTTCTCCTATCTCAAATCTTCCTTATTGGTTTGTTCCCCAATTTGTTCTGACAATTCACCTAGTCTTCTTGCCAGAGAAATATTAATCCTGTCCATGGATGCTTGGTTAATAAATAATTTAGAGGGAAGATAATAGCCCAATGAATTTAAAACATACTCCTAGAAACTCATGTTACTGAAGTAACAGACAACTCGAGCTTCAATCTCAGGCTTCAGATTATCCTTTTCTATTCTGGGAAATGTTCAACACTTTCTCTTGGCATTTTGAGACCCTAGATGGTATGTCTAGGTATATCAAAGTTTTAAAATATTATCTCACTTTTAAGTTTAGATTTGTTTCGTTCTTAGACAGTTTTGAGTCTTTCAAGGGCTGAAGAAATTTGCTATTTGTACTTATGTATAGATTCAACCTACATCTGTATTTTGACTTATTTTAAAAATTGTAATAGACTAGCATTGCATTTCTTTGATCATTTTACTAATCATATATTTTCAGTCTTACAACACAATTCCTTGATTTTATTTTTTTAACATGAAATCTTATGACATAGTCTTGGCTTGCTCACTACATAGACTAGAATAAGCTTGAACTCAAAAGACCCACCTGCCTCTGCTTCCTAAATTCTGGGATTAGAGAAGGTTTATGACTGGAGAATTCCCTAGCTTTTCAGAATCTTCACTATGGACTCCTGTGCCCTCTCAATTAGATTTTCTTAAACACATATATATTCTCTCATAATATAAATTCATATTTAATTTACTTAATGAAAACATGTTTTCTGTTCCCCCCAAACATTGAGAATATGATGGCTTTAAAAGAATCCTGATACCACATAAGCATTAAATTTCAATTCAGATTCTGACACTCTCTGTACTCATCATAGTCTCCACAGATTAAGAGCTCTGTCCAAAAGCTACCTCTGTTTAAGGTACTTGTAAATTGAGTTTAATGGTTTTTAAATAACCCTATTAGTTATTAATATGATCCAACCACTACCACCCACAATACTCGAGGGAGAGTCCTATGGATTTATCTAATTAGCTTAAAACAATTACTGAGCACAATTACCCTTAATCTATTGTTCTATGTGCTAAACTGTTTATATCTCAGCTGTGCTCCAAAGTTAGAGTCTTGCCTAAGTTATTTCTGCTCAATCAGTCCATCCCCAGGGGGTATTTCAGTGACCCATGTGCTCCAGATCCATCACGTCTAATAAAGGCCTACTGTCCTTCCCATCTTCTCTCTCTTCAATTCTTCCTCCTCTCTCTCCTCATGGCCCCATCTTTTACCCTCAGCCTTATAATTGAAAACCCACATATCTCTGCTTTTCCCAACAATTGGCTATAGCAACTTTTATTTAACCAATAGCTTTAAACTTTGAGGTGCAGTATACAGAACAAAAAATGGTGTATGTGGGAATTCACTCGTCTAGGGGCAACCAGATTTTGGGGATCAGTATTAAGAATGCACAGCAACATCAAACCAACTCTCTACAGATAATAGTAACCAGCCCTTTTGTACTTAACAACAAGCTAAAATTAGGGCATCCCTTATGTGGTCGCTCAGAACCCATAATTTATTAGCAGTGTTCACAAATCTCCAGTAAACACTTTACTGCAGTTACTAGTTTATTTAAAAATCTATCTTGGGAACAGTCAAATAGTGGGAATGCATATGGCAGGGGAGGAGCACCCATACTCAAGGTAATGCCATCCTTTCATACTTGGTCCAATGAAGGTTCTATGTCCCAGCATAGGGAAATGCTAGGGCAGTAAAGTGGGAGTCGGTGGGTGAGTGGGGGAGCACCCTCATAGAAGCAGGGGGAGGGAGAAAAGGATAGGGAGTTTGGGGAGGGGAAACAGTAAGGGGGATAACATTTGAAATGTAAGTAAGTAAAGTGGCCAATTGAAAAAAAAAAAGAGAAACCACTTTATTCTATAGATACAATTGGTTGAATTATTGGCCATTGGAAATCTGTCCAAATCTTTGGCCCTTTCCTCTTTCTAGGAGTTGAAATTGACTTTCCAGGTTTTTCATGAACATTTTCTATTTCCAGGGACCATTTTCTGTCTCAAAGGCATACCTGATTCCACAAATCTATGATTACCATTCATGATTATAAGTTTACTACTTAATTTGTAATTAATGAAAGTATAGCATTCTTCACTGAATCACACTTATTTCAAGTATTCACCTAGAAACCCCAATCTTCAATGGGATTGTATCTTAAGATGAGGTCTTTCCTTTCGTGATGCCTATACTTTACAAAAAACTCATTTTTTTTGTATTCCAGTCCAAGTTTCCTTGAATTTTTTATCTTTCTCCTTCAGCTTCCTCCAGTACTAGGATTACAGGTATTTTTATAGAAATTCTGCAGCCAAGAGTACTTGAGTTTATATTTAGCCACTGATGTCTCAGTATTTCAATAGTCTTAGAAATGACTCATTTTATCACTATCATATAGCATTCCAACACTAAGTTACATGTAGAAGATACTTATTCATATTTACCCCATTTACCAAGACCTAAATTACTTGTGGAAAGCAGTTATTCCTAAATTACTCATGAAAACTAACATATAAAGAATATTAACTCAAGCAATTTTGTTGTTAGTGAAAAAAATTTGTAATTTGTGTTTTACTCAAAACATAGAAAAGAATGAAAATTGTATAATTTCTGTCATGAGACAAATCAGTAGCAATTCAGTTGAGAGCTTTGACAGACTATATTTTAGCAAAAATGCTATACATATAGGTGAAATTTAATATTTCTATTTCAACTTAAGACTATAGACCCAAACTAAATTATACCATTTCACATAAAATTGAGATGGGCATGTAACACATAAAAACTTGCTTTTATTTGCATTTTTATAAGCTGATTTTTAGGTATTTTTACAGTTCTCAGCCCCAGGAAAGATCTAGAACCAACTCTTGAATGTTAGCACTACAGATAAAACCAGTAGTAACAGCAAACCTCCAAATGACCTTGAATTGTAAAATGATTCTAACAAAACAAAAAGTCATCATTTAAAATAGGAAATGGAAAAGGAGCTTAAAAATCTTTGCTTGTTAACTCCATGGCATTGTTTTGAAAAATGTTACAGATATTTCTAAGAACATTTATGATAGGCATGCTACTAGATAAAACAACAACAACAACAACAACAACAACAAAAACAAGAATAACAACACACAAAAACCATTTAACTAGGCGTGCATGACCAAGAGATTTCACAAACAAAGGGCCATAAAATTTTGCCATGACTCATGATCAAACCTAACTCATGCTAAAAGATACAGGGAAAAGAAAATTAAACTAAAGTAATATTCCCCACCCAAGATGTAATGGCCGCAGAGACCCACATAAAGGGTATTTCTTAGGAATTTGGGAGGCAGTGTAATCATTAGCAGGTAAGTAAAGTTCAGCTAGTAATGGATATAGTGCTTATCAAGGAGTAAGGTCTTGTTACCCATACCTGCTATCAAGAAACTGTGGGAAATAATGCTCATTCAAAATGTATGTCCTACAAAGTTACTCTCAAAGGATTTCAGAACGCAGCCATAAAGTTACACAGATAGCTGAAGGTTGTATGGAAGTACTGAGCCTTCTTTCTTGAACTCCATTACCCTTTGCTGCATACACACACACACACAAACACACCTGTTCTTTTACAGTGAAATAGGTCTTCAGTCTATATCTGTCTCTGAATATTCAAAACCTCTTTATATAAAATGGACATTATTCTCTTATTCTCTCTCTCTCTCTCTCTCTCTCTCTCTCTCTCTCTCTCCCTCCCTCACACACACACACACACACACACACACACACACACACACACACACAC
>JADRCH010000017.1:10238990-10317908 GCA_019843965.1 Rhynchomys soricoides | reverse complement strand
ACACACACACACACACACACACACACACACACACACACACACACACATACACACCCCATATCCTAGAACAAAATTCAATACCTCAGATTAAGGTTGAACCTTATGGTTTTTTTTTTTTTTTTCCTTCTGTTCCTTATCAAAACTATCTCTAATCAAGAGTGGAAGGTCCAGTAACATTCAGTGTCCTGGCAGAAAGATATCCCAACAGTCATAGTACTCATATGAATGACAGCAACACAGGGCCAATAATTTTATGCCTGTGACAGTGCTTCCTCAGATCTGCTAGGGACTTGCTCGTAGATACCACACTGAAGCTGCTGTGGTGTGGAGAGGTGGTGCTATTGCTGGCTGCTGGTAGCAGGGTGGCAAAGGGCAATGAGATTCAAGAAAGAAGTCCCACCTGGCTCAGTAGGTTTGCAGTCTATCATCATGTGTATTCACTTTGTGAGTATGAAGCCATTCAGGACAATAAAGAGATAAAGAGTCTTATTTGCAACAAGCTCGCCAAAGATACTTCTCAATGCAGGACCTTGGAGAAAAGGTCTTTAAGAAGCAATTAAGTCTGAATTAGATCATGGGGCAGAAAACTAACTGTACAAGATTTTGACCTTTTAAGTAAGAGGAAGAGATGCCTGTGACTTCCATTCTTCCTTTTTTCAGGTCTTACTCTGACTCCCTTTCATCCCACCTCTGCTGTGCTGGGACATGCAAGTCAGTTGTGTAAGACAGAGAACAGACCTTCACTAGATAATGGCTATGGTGCACATCCTCTTGCTGTTGCCAATTCTCAGTACAGGGAGAAACACATTGGTTTATTTTTTGAGAAACCCTAAGTCTATGATATTTTGTTATGACAATTCCAGCTGAAACAAAACATCATTCTTAAAAGCTATGCCAATAGTATGCTACGATTTTTTAGTGATTGTTAAATCTAGATATCCTCTGATGAATTACTTGGTTATAAAGAAGATATCATTTATGTTTCCATTTCAAACATGAACTAGAATACCTGGTCAGTGCATGCTGAGTGAATAAAAGTTTCAGAGGTTGCTTTAGTTGGAAAAGCAAGCTGTACGATGGTTTCTAAACATTAAAATATGATGGTCTCAGACAAAGGCAAATAGTGTCCAATAATAAAGAAACATGAACCTTTACTGGGAGAACTTTAAGCAGTAGTGCACTTGGGAAGTAATTTAGTGAAGAATCTGTATCTGTCTCTCACCTTTCCATCTTACAGTGTTTTGTTTAGGTTTACAGGGAAGGGAGAAAACGAGAGAGAATATTAGCTATCTCTAAATGGCCAAGCCAGAAAAGGAACAGCAGTGCTCCACTGCAGCAGGAGAAGGAAACACTTGATGCCCATCAAGTTCATGTGAAAGGGGCACTAAGGACACACTAACAGTTTCTGCAGGATGCTTTCAGTAATGTGATAAAGGATGAACTTACTATGACTACACCGTAGTGTTGACTGGGATGGGAGATTCTGCGATTTCAATTTATTTTATTCACATATTTCTTTGCATGTGCATATAAGAGGGTGAAGGAGGGGAAAGGGAAGGAGATGAAGACTGGGAGAGTGAGGGGTATGCATATGTGAATGCAGGTGTTGGGAAGATGTCTTCTCTCATTCGTCTCCATCTTACTGCTTTTCAATTTAAAATATTTTCAAGAATTTTGTTCATTAGTATTTATATGTATTTACATTATTTCCACTCTTCCTTTCCTTCATTCAACCTCTCCCATGACTCCCCTGCCCCATCTCCTCTTAAGACTTTTTTAATTAGTATTCTGCTTTTCTGAGACAGGGTCTCACTAAACATGGAGTGAATCAACAGGCTGGTAAGTGCTGACAATTTGAACTTAGGTTCTCAGGGTTATGCAGCCAGTTCTTTTCCCATCAAGGCATTTTCTAGCTCCTTGATTTTACTTTCTTTCACATCAATTCTATATATATTTTAAATCTTATATATATGTAGTGTAATATTTATATACTGCGGTATTTAATATATTAATATTAAGATGTATAATATATGTGTAATATATATGTATATTTAGATGTGTAGTATATTATACTATTATATATATACACATTTGTTTTATAATGCAGACCTACCATGATAAATCACAACATCTATATAATAATTTGTATTTTGTATGCATGTATTGCACATGTAAGTAATATAAACATAAAAAACTTACATATGTAATATATAAGTTATATTTGACTATTTTATCTGGTCTCAGATGGAGTCATGGTAAAACTAAACTCTGTAATAGAAGTGAAGGGATATTGACTATATATTTTTCTGGTTGCACAAGGGAAGCACAGCAATTTTGAATACCCATCATAGTCAAAACTTTTCATAAAAGCATTATGAGTTAAAATTTTATTTAATATTTGGGTGTTGAAACAGTCAATATTACTTTTATTATCTTAAGTGAAGTGGAGTAATATTTTTTTAAAAAAAAATTAAACAGAAATTGAAAGAGTTTGCTCTGAAAGAAAAATGCAAATGACTTTAGCCTATTTGACTAAATTAGAAGTTCATACAGTTGAAATTCATTAGATAATTATTTCATCATTATCTTATTTGTTCAAATGTTGTTTAGTGTTAAAACAAGAAAATTTAAATCAATTTGTTATCACGTTAAAAATTCTACAGTTAAGTTAAATTACTGATAGGAAATAAACTGTGAGACCAGAAGTTCTAGACAAACTCTTAGGATTCTAAGTAAATAATCTTTTGATTTAGAATCTAGGTTTAAGAATAGGAGAGATGTGTCTAAGACACAAGAAAGTAAAAACATGATAAAAATAGAGAACTGTCGAGACAGATCCTGAAGCTCAAAAGAAGCCATTGAATGTTGAAATTATCCAGAGAAAATGAATGTGCACAGAGCAGAAAGCGTGGGAGAGGAATACACCAAGGCTTGCATGGCTCAGAGAAGGTTGATACACTCATACACTGTCCAAGAGATGTGATTCTCACAAGTTCTTCATGCACTGGCTCATTAATTCATTCCATGACCATTACTCTAGCTTATTCAATATGATACAGATTTAAGAGGCTAAAGGGACGAACACAGTTTTTGTTTGTATAATTGTCTGCTTTAACTTGAAAATCTCACACTGAATATTTCATGCTGAAAACTTCCTATAAAGTAGACATCTAGAATTCTGTATTGTTCAGTACTTTTTCTGATTGAATGGTGTCTCCTTCTGTGTTTACTTGTTGATATCTGTCTGTTAAGGAAGAAAGAAACTTAGATATTTCTATTTATTGAAGCCCATTTCTTCAGCATTACATTTAATTGCTGAATACCATAACTGGTGTGCATTCTAGAATTAAATCCATTGCTCTCTTTTCCTTTGTAGTTTCCTTCAGACAAACCATGGCCTAGACTGCACAGCAACGTTAACTGGAGTAGAATGTCACTGAGCATCCTTTTGTAAGCATCTGATCACTTTTTCTCTGGGGTCATTTCCATTCTTCCATGCAGAGCAGATCTGAGAATTTTTAGTTCCACCATGCTCTCTCAGACCACAGAAATAAAAGCTACAAATCAATATTTAGAGCTTATCTATAATGGGATTGCAAGCTTTTAACAAGACAACTCCCTGTCAAAATGATGGGAGATAATTGGATGTATTTGAGGAAAAGATGGGAAAAGGCTTAATCTCTGAAGCCTCCTAAAATAAAATAAAATAAAATAAAAACTATGTTTCTGTGTAGTTTCCAATTATGAATAATAGTTATTATTTAATCCCATCATTTCAAACCAATTTCAATTTTTTTATTAAAGAGACTGCTTTGTAAATTCCAAATATCTCTCTCTCTACCTTTCTCTCTCTCTCTCTCTCTCTCTCTCTCTCTCTCTCTCTCTCTCTCAATGTTGTTGTTCCTGCAGCTTGGCTAGATATAGTATTAGATAAGTGGATCACTTCTCAAACTGACCGCCTCATGTGGAGATAAAAGTGAAGACTAAACAGATAAATGAGAGACAATAGTACTTCCAAGGCTTGGCAATGGAGCACTGTTTCCTCACTGAAAACTAAGCTAGAAGCATCTATCACTGCATATAAGCCATAGAAGCCAACAGTCCTCTGTATCACTTAGTGGATAAGGCCACAGATAGGCTCATTGTTCCTGTCCCACTCAATATAACTGAATTTAATACATTTCTTCTAAGGCTTTGGTTTAAGTTATATAGAGACATTGACTTTGCTTATATTTCCAAAAATTATGACTGAGATATACATCCTGGGCTCAAACACAGTTCTTTGCTGTGCCACATAACAATATTTTGGTCAACACTCTGACTGACATGTTTCTATTGGATGTGTCTATCACAATACTGCAGGATGATGCATTAGTAATATGCTGAAATGATGCTAATTATTAACAAACAATGCATGTGTGGTTCTATATATTGTAAACAGGAGCTCAGAAAGTGACTGGTTAAGTCACAATAAAGTGCTTATGGCACAGTCATGAGAAACTGAGTTTGAATCCACAGCATAAATGGGAAAAGCCAACCAGCTTAGGCTCCAGATTTAAAGGAAAACCTACCTCAAAATGTGAGGTAGAGAGTATCTGTGTTGTCCAGCACTATACTCCAAATGTACATGCATACATACTCATGTACACCCCATTTACCCAGTATACACTCAAGTATGTGTACATACACATAACAAACATACAAAATAAAAATATTGTACATACAATGGTATATGATATATAAAATATGTTGATAAATGACCATGTTATTTATTTGTGTTTAATATACTATAACATATTTATTGTACATGGAATTTGTGAGGAACAGCACACCACAGGAATTCCATGCATTTCCATTACATCTTTCAATTGTATCAAGATTCCATGTGACGTAATTAAACTATACCACCAAAGTCTATATGATTATAAAATATGCCATCACACAGATAAAGCTGTTCAAAATGCCTTTCTCAAAAATCATTCCTTAGGTTTAGCACAAACACCTGTGTTCCATTTACTCCATGGACAAAAGGGGAATCAGGAAAGCTAAATGAGAATGAAGAAAAAACTAAATGTCTCCAAGGTAATCTCAGTTTGTCCTAATGAGAAGCTGCTGGACATGGGCTGCAACACAAAGATGGTGACTTATGAGGACAAAAAATGGTCATTATGATCATTCAAAGCAGCACACCTTCCCAAGCACAGCAGATCCGGTTTGAATGAGATAATCCCTCATAATACCAGAGGACACTAACTCATGGGCTAAACAAATGAGCCTCAATAGTAGGTTTGAAGAGACCAACCACAGGAGCCACTGTTGGAGCTGAGACCAGCATGTCACATGACAGTAAAGTCATTTGCCATAATGTGCAGTGTTAGATGAATAATTTGGGAATCGAATGTGAGGACAGGGATAATAGAGGAAGAACCAATTTTTAAAGCAAGAAGACATGAAAAGACATTTCTCTTAAAACTCTAGCTATAAAAGGTTGCCAACTGAATATTGGCTTTCTTACTTCATAATACAAATCATACATTCATCTTCTGGTCATTTAATAACTTTGAGAGTTCAATTTGTCTGTAAACAATCACAAAAATAGAGTAAAGCAAAAAGGATCATGTGTAGATACACATTTGTCTCATCTTAATAATTTCTGATTAGCATCTTAAATTAGGTCTGGAGAGAGAGTTCATCCAATTAAAGATGTTTGCTGCGACAGTCTGAAACCCCAGTTTAATCTCTATAACACGAGTAAGATAGGAAGAAGAAAATCAACTCCACAGATATGTCTTTTGATAGACATACAGTTGCTGTTGTGTATGGAGGCACCTGATTATCTTTTACATGAACTCTCTCTTTCTCTCACTCTTTCTCTCTCTCTCTCTGTCAGAAATAAGTAAATAACATGTCAAATAAGAATATTCTCCATTAACTTAAAAATATATCTACTTATTAAAATCATTTTATTTTTATTTGTGTATGGGCGTGTGTGTGTGTGTGTGTGTGTGTGTGTGTGTGTGTGTGTATGCAGTTGCCCATCATGGCCAGAAGAAGTCACTAAGTTCCCTGGAGCTAGCATTACTGGCAATGTGGGCTGACCATCACTTCTAATTTACCAAGGAGATGGCCAATCTAATCCCCTGATGTATTAATGAAGAGATTTTTAAAATATATTTTTCCTCTACCATTTTCCACAATTTTTGCAGTTAGGCATATAGCTGATGCTGTCCATAATGGCATCGCTGCTTCTGATAGAGGTTTCTGCACTCCTGAGGCTGTCAGCTCCTGAATGGAGAAGCACTGTGTGGTCCCTCACACTTTCTCCATGGGGTAGCACTTGAAGTATTGAGGAAAATCACCAATATGTGCAAAGGTACATTTTAAAAGGAAGTCACATTCTAAAGTCAATAAAGGAAGTAATAACTCTGTAAAATGAAAGTTACCTCCAGATAGCAAATAAAACTCAAACGAAGTCAGATGTATGATTTGTATGTATTGGTACCCATGCATCTGTCCCTCTCGCTATGTATTAGTCTTATCTCTTTGTTGTCTTCAATATTCCTGGAATTGTCTTTGAAATTTTTTGAAGATCAATACTTACATATACAGTCCTGGATGCATTTGTATTCCTTCCCATGGACAGCGAACTCCAAGTGACCTTTACATACAATTCATAGCTCTCTTTAGCTTGCATTGCTCTTTTTCTTGCATAATTATACTCATTAAATGGGTGTATAGCCTGTGGGTAAAGTTGAAATTTTTTTGTGTCTGTGTCAGAGAAATTATTCAGTGATAAAAGTACCTGTAACACAAGCAAGAATGCCAGAGTTCGAATCCCAGAACCCATAACATAAATGCTGTTTATGTTTGTACATAACATAATACATAAATGTATGTACATAGATGCCCACCTCTTATTCTAGATCAGAAAGCAGAGACAGACAATATGTGGAGTGTAAGTGCCCTTGCTTACTTACTGGGCCAAGTTCACCTGATATGACTATGAGAAATTAAACCAGGCCAGTTGGAGGGGACATAAAAAGACTGAAGCTGTGGCAAAATTTTATTGAGAGCAATTAGATTTTTAAACTTTATTTATTTACATCTCAAACGCTGCCAGCCCTAGTGGTCCTCCCCTCACAGTAGCCCTTCCACCATCTTCGCTGCCCATTGCCTCTGAGAGGGTAGGGACCACTGGGTAAGCCTCCACCTTGAACATCAAGTCTCTGCAGGATTTGAGGTATCATCTGTCATTGAGGCAGGACAAGGCAACCCTCTGAGACATAAGTTCTGGGAGCCTCGGTCCAGCCTGTGTATATGCTTTTTGGTTAGTGGCTCTGTCTTTAACAGCTCTCAGGCGTCCATGTTAGTTGACACTGTTCATTTTCCTATAGGGTTTCTATCCCCTTTAGGACTTGTAATCCTTCCCGCAACTCTTCCATAAGGGTCACTGACTTCCATCTAATGTTTGGCTGTAGGTGTCTGCATCGGTTTCAATAAGATGCTGAGTAGAGACCCTCAGAGAACAGGTATACAAGGCTCCTGTCTGTAAGCATTATAATCATCATCATCACCATCATCATCATCATCATTTCGGTGCTTATCGTTAATTGTGACTATAATTAAGAGTTCCAGGGATTGATGCTTGCCCATGGGATGGGTACCTAGTTGGGCCTGTTATTGGTTAGCCTTTCATTCAGTCTCTGATCCATCTTTGTCCCTGCATTTCTTTTTGAAAGGAAATAGTACTATCTAAAGACCCAAGTATATCACTTCTGGACATATACCCAACAGATGCTCCATCATATCACAAAGACACATGATCTACTATGTTCATAGCAGCCTTTGTCGAAATAGCTAGAAACTAGAAACAATCCGGATGTTCCTCAACTGTGGAATGAATGCAGAAAATGTGGTTTATTTACACAACCAAGTACTATTCAGCTATAAAAACAAGGACATCGTGCATTTTGCAGGCAAGTGGATGAAACTAGAAAATATCATCCTGAGTGAGTAACCAATACCCAAAAGGACATGCATGCTATGTACTCACTAAAAAGTGGATATTAGTCAGAAAATACAGAATACCCATGGTATAACCCACAGACACAAATAAGTTAAACAAGAAGGAAAGCCCAAGTAAGGATGCTTGAATCCCACTTAGAATAGGAAACAAAATAGTCATGGGACACAGAGCAATTAGAATATTTTTATACCTTTATCACAAAAAGAATATAAGGGTCATGACCAGGATCAGTACAGTAGTATTTGCCAGGATACCATGGTGTTTGCAAGCCACACAGGGTATACAAGATTGGTGCCTAAGACCAATTGCCCTGCCAAGCTTCTATGCTTCCCTGATTTCTGAGGAAACATACAGAGAAACATAAAGAAATCTGAATGCCTACGAGAGTGCATTGGTTACTCAGGAACTAGAAGGCTCGTTTTGCCCCAGGAGCCATAGACTCTACCCTGAGAAGCTCTGACAAATGCCTCTCAAGGCATCAAGGTCAGGCCAACTTTATGTTTCCCTCCACTGCACAAAGCTAGGTAGGAAGCTCCATGAATCAGTGTACTTTGGATTTGATTAAAAGACCATATCTGAAAGAACATGGTGGGCAGCAATCAAGGAAAATTTCTAACAACTTGTTGTCTCTTTATATACATATATAACAGCACACACACACACACACACACACACACACACATGTAAACATGAAAAGGCATACTCATTTGCACCAAACATACAAACACAGCAAAAAAAGTCCACTAAATTAGTGCTTATTATATCAAAATTGTATTTATTAAAGGAATCTAACAATTCACTGATTTACAAATTAGCCCAAAACAACAACATAATCTTTTCACTAGTTTTATTTGAGCTTCCAAATTCCTTTTGGTTGTGATTTCTTTCACACATATTCTGCAACCTGAGAAATACTGCTTGGCTTCTTATTTGATACTCTCACTGCAGATATAGTCAATAGCCACAGCAGGGTATTCAGGCCAGCATGTACCTAGAGAAACCCTGAGCAATGTCTTGTTTTTCACCATGCAGGCTATCACACTGCTATGTTCACAGGATAGCCGCCAGCAGCTCATTATTGTAAACAACATAATGCTATATGGTACTGATGAGAGTAAATATGATAATGACCATGCATACTCATCATTGCTTCATCTTCAGAGAACTATTGCTGAGAGTAAGCGATTGATGAGCATTGAAATATAAAGAGAAGGGGAGAGAGAACATTTGATTACAAGGTTTTAGAGGTTTCAATTTGCTGAAAAAGTAAATCTCCAACATAATGACATGCAAGAATGTGGAAGAAAAGGCTTCATCATTGCCTGGACAGCTGTTTACATTTTCTTCCATCTGGAGCACAAGAGAAAAGAATAAAATTTCGTTTGATTGGAGCTACCAAGGTCAGGGAATTAAAAATGTAACAAAATTCCCCTAAAGCAGTAGGTCCACAGGCTGATTTCCCCTAAGTCAACACAAACATCTTTCTTTTTCAATCAGCACTTTGGGCACTGAGTAAGATGACAATTGTCTGGCAGTTCTCCCCATTCCAAACGTGTCTTCTCTTTCACTTCTATCACTGCTGCTATTGTTTCAACCACACACCTCTTTTTTATAGATTGTCATCCAACAACACAATAAATTCCAACTATATGGAGAAAATAGTGTAAGTTTGGGGAAATCCTAACAGATAGTTTTGTCAAATAACATTCAATGGGAGAGCTATGATTCTACTTTAGCAGCTGATGCAACTTAGTAGGGTTTTCAAGCACACATGGAATCTTCTTACAGTGGTGTGAGCTTTACTGTGAGGCTGGAAATAACCAGATAGCCAATGCAAGTAAAACAGACACTAACGTAAAGCAACCATTGTTTCCAAAATAATAAACATACAAAATACAGGGTTGACTTTCAGCTGAGATGGAAGTAAGACAAGGAGCCTTCACCAATAAACAAATATGATAATTATGACTCTAGGTAAAAAGGTGCAGCAAAGTTATTCCCACATTACCCTGAAAATGTCTCAGCACACATGCAGGTGCATAGTCCAAACTTCATTTTCCACTACTATACAAGAATTTAGTATTTGAAGTCGCACATAATTGTATAATAAAAGAAATACTACTTTTGCAATGCAACATCTAAGTATATGGTACATGTTTTCATAAACAATCTGTGGTTCATAAGCCTTTTTGTTTTTTAGTCATTTTTTAAAGTTTAAATTTGTTCGCTGGCAATTTTGTCCATATTGCAATGTACAGCCCTCTCTTAGTCCATTTTCATCTCTCTTCCCAATAGCTTACATTCCCAAATTCATAGCTTTCTGTTGTGTTTTGGAACACATTTGTTTGAATGAGGATTAATTGTGTTCCCAAAGGTCTGAAGATATCTCTTTGAGCCTAAGCTCGTGCTTTGTTCGTAACTAAAACAATGACTCTCCTCTCCAAGAAAACAGTTCAGCAGGAGGATGAATCTACAGTGCCATCCCCACTCTAAGTGTGGCTGTTGAAAGGCACAGTCTTGCCCAGGCCCAATGCAGGCCACAGCAACTGCTAAGAGATTATGTTTACAAAAGCTGTGGTATTCCCTGTAGATAATATTTTTGCAGTTCTCCCAATCCATCTTTTACATTTTCTCTATTTATTTTTGTCTATAGTTGTATTTGAGCCTTAGAGAAGTTATATATATGTCCTTAGTGTTGCTCATTCAACCATTAATTATCTATTCTAAAGCCTCATCAGCCCTTTACATTCTTCGCCATCAATTATTAAGAGAAGCTTCTCTGATTAAGAATTTGTATAACAAGAGTGTCATCAGTCATTTTAATTATTCTAACATTGTGTAATTCCACCAAAAAATAGATGTATTTATTCCCACTGTGATACATAGCCACAAATCAATGGTTTCAAATGCCAGGCATTTATTAATTTTTATTCCGATGGTCAGAAATTTAGATCCTGGTCAGGTAGCATACTTCAGCAGACATTGTACGAGATTGGATTTCCTGTGTTTTCTAGCTTCCTATATCCCTTGGCTCTTAGACAAGGCTCTTCTTTCCATTGTTCTAACCTATCGATTCTATATTTCTAACTTCTGATATTAATTTTTCAACTTTTAATAATTGCTGGTATCTGGATATTTGTGATCATCCACATAATCCATGCAACCTCTGGAACTCTAAATCTGTTACTTAACCATATCTAGAAAGTCTATTCTATTGAATAGGACATGAATATCCTTGAAGTCTTCTTATTCAGATACCCACAAGTCAGTACAATTTAAATACAGACTGATTCTCATTTCCATCATATAATAATTCCATGTATTACATTGAATATCTGTTCATGAATCATCTTTCAAATTATCAAATGTTCAACAATTTTATATTGAACCATTTGTCTTGTATTACCATCATAAAATATTATGTTTGCAAGTCTGCCTTGTCAAATTGCTAAGTATTATTTTAAAAAGAAGAATTTTTTAATGATAATCCTTTAACAAGTAAGAGTAACATTAATGTGAATTTTAAAATTATCTTTAAAAATTAACTTAATTTCTATGAATTGCTCTCACATGATGATTTATTTCTTTTCCTTAAAGAATAACTTGAACTATCATTTCGTGTGTTTGTACTTTGTGCTAGAAACTACTGACAGTCATTGTTAATTCTTTGCAGAAAATCCCAAATCATTCTAGCTATTTTAACACTTTCCAAATTAAGACTTTCCACTGGTGAGTTATCTGGAACACAAAAGCTCACTAATAATGGATGTATTGATGTGTATAAAAAGATAGGCTGTCAGAAAGAATACTACATACTTTATTACTGACATGGTTTTAGGTAATGGTTATTCAAACGTTCTTCTTTCATGCAGTATTGCCTGTGTTCTAGAGTCTAAGACAAAGGAATAGTTCCTTCATCACTCTTAAAATCAGTTTATTAAGACAAAGTAGGATTATGAGGAAAATCTAACAATGACAAAATATACTTAAGTGTCTAGGTGGCTTATGGAGAGTTTGCTTGCTCTTCTATCTCACTGCATCTCTAACATATTGCTTGTATTCATGATTTTTTCTATGCAGATGGGTCCTGACTTCATCTTTAAGCACCATTTTATTGCTTTTGCTTCTCTGTGGTCTGATGGCCCCTCCTTTGATTATCTGTCCAGACTATAGATTGAGTTGACTCATATTCTTCATCTCTGTTCTACTAATTCAGAGAAGAAAGGGCCTTGTCTATCCAATTTAAAAACTGTCATAATTTAGGACAACTGCTGCTAAAATATATGCCATGAACACTAATTTCTCATGGTTATTTGTTAGAAAATTACTGATGGAATGGATGAATAAATAAACGAATACAAGTTTTCCAAAAGTATTAAAAATAATTACCAGAAACATATCTGTGATGCTTTGTGGTATTTCTACTATGTTTATCAGTTTATCTGTGTTAGCATTCCTTAGATCTAGAAGTAGTAAGCAAAAAATAGCTTAATTTTAGGATTATTTCATATGAGAATGTTGGCCTTAATATTGATTCAATATTATATGCATATGTATACATGCATACATATTTTGGTGTGGTTGAGGAATTCATTAGTGTGTCTTTGTGTACATGCATGTACCTTGAAGATGGAAAACAATCTAGGGTGTTTATTCCTCAAGATCTCAGCCACAAGATTTTTTTACTGGCCTAATAGTTCAGATTATTGTAGTCTGGCTGCATAGTGAGCCTAGGAATCTACTTATCTTTGCTTTCCTAGCCCATGATTACAAATACATGCTGTCCTACTTATCCCATTTGTTCTTATTAATAATATATGTTAATGGCAATGTACAGGAAGAAAAGAACCCATCATTAGCATGGGTTTAATTGGAAGAACATCCTTTTCTTTCCAAGCTTTTGTTTGTTCACAGAAGTATTTTAGTTGAAAAATTATAATATTTTATTTGAAATAATTGTAGTATTTATATAACATGATATATAACATATAAATCATGATATGTAACAAACTTATAAGTCATAACATGATATGTAAAATAAAATATGTAAAACAAAATATATAAATATATACTATTTCATTATATTATTTGATAAACTATTTTTATATTTTTATCTTTTCAATATACATGTTCTTGAGATCTCAAACAAATGAAGGTATCTAAACGGACCAAAAACATTTGAATATTTTTGCAGAAATCTAACTGCATTATCTTTTACAAACAAACTGTTCTTCTAAGGCAAATATTTGGTCAGATTAATCTGTTATAAACCAGAGTCTTCACATTCTTTCATTTCCTCAAGGTAAAGTTTTCTATATAGAAAAAAATTACTTTAATTTTTCATTTTCTTAGAAATGAAATAAAATACCTAAAAGACATTTCCCATGGGGCTTGGAAATTACACTTTATTCACAACCACACTCCCAAAGCACAACTAACAATTTTGTTTGTTATTTTGTTTTTCTAATTCCTTAAAGAACTTAGATTCTTCTTTAGTTTGGTATAATTGATTTATCAGAAGAGAAATAAAAATAAATCTAGTAGAAACTCTAGTATTCACCTGTTTTTACATGTTAAGATTCAAGTTACCTTCAAAAGAATTTCAAAATAGTCACCATTACTTTCATTTCCCATTTTGGGATGTTTCAATTTAAAGAGTTTGGTTAAATCTTTACCTAAACTTATGATTAGCTCAATAACTAGACCAGAACTCCTGAACATTAGCAGGGTAATATTTGGGTCATAAGGAAAAGCCAATCTCCACTCTGTGGATGCCAAATAATTAAGACTATCACAAGACATTATTACACTTGCCTTGGAGAAGAAGGTAAAATCTACCTAATGAGAGATGCTCTGGTATAGTCAAATGGATGCACCACATAGGACTAGCTGTGTCTGTTAAACTCAGAGACTTCCATTCTGATACAGACAGACAGAATTAAATGGAACACTTCATCCAGTAATGATCAGGGTCACTGCCTGCACTCTACACTAAGGATTTTGTTCCTGACTTTGAAAGCCCAAGAGGTACATTATCCTTTGGAAATGGGGCAGAGGACATGTACAGACATGCCCGGAAAGCAAAGCTTACCTATTTGGTTATTTCTACTGCTGAAATTTAAGTCTTTAGAGTCAAACCTTCCCTTGAACACCCAGACCCTTAGTGATGACAGCAAGCTTAGTTACCCAAGTTAAAGCATGAAGTGATTTCAACCGTTCTGACCCTACAGCATAGTTCGTGGCTTTAAAAAAAAAAAAATTACAAAGGTTGCTGAACTGAAACTGCCAGAACCTTACCCAGTAGAGGAAAAACTCCAGCATACACTTTAACACACGTATTTCAAGAGAACACCATCAATGTGTGCACCTCTACATTGGTGTATTATCCTGACACAAGCAGACATATTTTACAAGCCTTTCCCTCTGTGACTGTTTTAAATCAAGTTTTTCTCTTGACCTTAATGAATTAAAAACATTGACTTTATGTATGAATCCAGTTCTATGTATGTTTTTCATGATGCTGACAAATATGTTGACATTTTCAAGTCATTTGTCTCCTTGGTGAACCACTGGCTAGTCTTCAATAAATTAACCACTTATTATGACTAAAAAGATGGGGGGTGGGTTGTGAAAGAGCATACATCCACCCTACTTTTGAAAATCACTATGTTTTGTTTAGATTTTACAAACTGCTACATTTTGTTTGAAAGTGAATAGGAAGCCAGTGTGCAGAAATTTGCTAAGATTATCATGATGTTTTCTTTCCTGTATCTCATTACCTTAAGGCAGTGGTTCTCAATCTTCCTACTACAGTAAATCATTAATACAGTTCTTCATATTGTGGTGATCCTCAGCCATAGAATTACTTTTGGTAATTCTTCATACCTGGAATTTTGCTAATATTAGGAAAGGTAATATAAATCCTTTAGGAGATAAAGATTTGCCAAAGGGGTTTTGATCCACAGGTTGAGAATCCCTGGCTTAAGGCAAGGCAATGAGGGTGGATATAGAGTACTGTCAGAAGCTACTAGTATAGAAGACTTGTTAATTTCTAACAAATCTAATGAAAGTTAGAATACTGGCATTAGAATATGGCTTTTCCATCTGATATTAGTCAAATTTAGCATTGATTGCAAACAACACTAATTATATAATACTCTTTTATGGTAGCATATAATGCTAGATATATATGCTCAAGAAGAAATGAGATGAGGACAAAGTTCTGCCAAAATTTTTCAGGAAGTTATTCATATTGAAATAAGACTTGTAGGCATTTTTTTGTTCCCTAATTTGTTAAGATTTTTAGTGTCAACTTCTGTGCTTGATTTTTAAGAAAATCTTAATATTTGGGTAGCTTATTTTTGCTGGGTCTATTGTAAAGTAGATACTGAGTAACAAGAACATTCAAATGCTGAAAGGGTGTCATGATTAAGCCTTTTGTGTAGGTTAAATTGATTCTTTCAACGTTTGTGTGGTGAGTCTTTGGAACCATGAGGTTATTATTGTGTATTATCAGTGCATGCAGGGATACTATGTCAATAAAACTACTATGGCTTCCCTGCAGTCACTCGTATTCATTTGTAACTACTAAATGAATTGATGAGCCCTAACACTAATACACAGGTGAGGAGACTGAGTCTTAGAGACATTCTGAAATAATTATATTACATAGAAGCAGTTTCCATACCTTCAGTAGGTAGGGGTAAGTTTCAGAATTATGATTGCATGAATTTACAGCTCACACACTAAATAAAGACCTGCTTTCTTAAAACTGTCTGAATATTTTTCTTTGAAAGTTAAACAGTGTATTGATCTACAATTATTATTTTAAATTCTTCACAATTCTTAATAGAAAAATGTAATGTACATATTATTTTTTTCAAATAGGTAGTCTATAAAAGAATCAGTTAATTAAATATCTACAATAGATTATCTTACTTGGAAAATATACTCCCGCAGAGATTTGAAAAGGACAGTGTGTGCAATTTATTTCTATTGAATAAATATTTATTGAGTGTCTGGTCAGGAAAGGCATAACAAGCAGCATGGAACTCTACACATGAGAAAGCCTATGAAGTGTCAATAGAGTGGAGCTAAAGGACAATGAAATAATTTAATACCAGATTCAAAATTTTATGAAGATGTATTTAGAAAAATGGTAAGAATTTGATTTGTATATTTTTCTTACTAATCTCAGGTTAGAAAAGACAATTATTTATCAAATATACTGTAAGCAACAAACAAAATAAAGAAAAAAAGAAAGAAAAAATGGAGCACTTTTAGCGAAGTAAGATTTTATGAAATTTTATGAAAAGAAAAAACTTCAAATACAAAATAACATTGACAATAATTTTTTCAAATTTCTATATATAAACTTACTTTTTAATACAAAGTTTTTAAAGCATAATATTAAAAATAGACACATATACAATATTGTTCATCATTACATAATTGGACTAAAAAGTATCTGGAAAGATAGGCATATGAAAATTATCATGTATATATATCTATCTTTATATATTTATATAGTATTATATCATGTTATATTACAGCTTAAGAATTAGGTGATCGTTTTTTGAATGACATAGAAACATTCAGAAATTATACTTTATAGCTTTACAGAGTAGATCCCAGGAAAGAATTTGTTTTGCTCACACTTAAGTATACATTTTTATGTACATGTGTATTTTTTTGAGTAAGTTCAAATCCACTCATAGTGTTTGCCTATCCTGGAGTCCAGGGAACTGATAAATAAAGATGAAATGATAACATTTCAATGTAAATTACTGAATTAATTATTTTCTCAAATTTAAACAAATTTTAAAAATTGCATTTGGCAAAGAGCACTCCTGTGCTTATACCCAAATGATGCTGCAGCATATCACAAGAACACATGCTCTACTATGTTCACAGCAGTCTTATTGATAATAGTCAGAAGCTGGAAACAACCCAGATATCCCTCAGCTGAAGAATTGGTATAGAAAATATGGTTCATTTACACAACCGAATAGTGCTCAGCTATTAAGAATGAGAAAATCCTGAATTTTGTTGTCAAATGGATGGACTAGAAAATATCATTGTGAGTGAGGTAACCCAGACTCAGGAAGACATATACACGGTATGTTCTCATTGATAATGGGACATTAGTCCAAAAGTTCAGATACCCAACATACAACTCACAGACTATATGAAGCTTAACAAGAAGGAAGGCCCAAGTGTGGATACTTAGAAGGGGAATAAAATAATCAGGAAAGGCAGAGGGAGGGAGGGATCTGGGTAGCGAAGGGGATGGGTGGAAAATGGGTGTGGGGGCAGAATCAAATATGGGAGGAAACAGGAGAGAATCCCAGAGGGACAGAAGAATGAATAAAAATGTGCAGCAGTGTGGGTGGGGGCATGAGAGGAACCTCTAGAAAGTCCCAGACATCAGGAATTTGAGAGGCGCCTAGGGCCCAATGATGATGACCTAAGGAAAAATGCCCAACAGTGGTGAGATAGACCTGAAGAGACCATCTCCAGTAGATTAGGCATGACCGCCATTTGAAGCATGGGGCCACCCAACCATCTTCAAAATTCTAGACCCAGAATTGTCCCTGTCTAAATGAAATGCACAGACAAAACTGAAATTGAAGGAAAGACCATCTAGAGACTGGGCCAACTTGGAATCCATCCCATAGGCAGGCTAGGCAGGCTACAAACCCTAACACTATTACTGATGCCATGTTGTACTTGCAGACAGGAGTCTAGCATGGCTATCCTCTGAGGAACTCTAACAGCAGCTGACTGAGAGATGCAGATACAGTCAACCATTGGGCTGAGTTTGGGCACTCCCAAGGAAGTGTTACAGGAAAGACTGAATGAACTGAAGGAGTTTGCAACCCCATAGGAAGAACAACAGTATCAACTAACAGAAACCCCTCAGAGCTTCGAGAGGTTAAGCCACCAACCAAAGAGCATACATAGATAGGCTGGTCTGTGACCCCTACTACATATGGAGCAGAAAATTGTCTTGTCTAAGTAGCTACAAGAGATGGTGGTTCATGTCATTGAATCCAGCTATCACCCATGTGCAACATCATGAAAGAGAGTTCATAGACTGGATAAAAACCTCAAGGGCTTGAATGTCAGCACTGGACAGAAACCTGTCACTAGATGTATTTCTCATAGATAATTTTAATTTATTGTAAACCTTGAGTTTCATCCTTCACAATGTGCTTATTTGAATTCCCATAAAACTTAAAAAATCTACATTCCTTCATAAAGAAATCTCAACAACTCAAGCGAAAAACAAAAATATAATTCCTTGGTACATTGTTTGAACCTGTATACTTCATAATTTCAGATTCTAGGGAATACATCAGAAAAATTGCAAATTATGTAGTGTTTTACTATGATTTTCCCAGAAAGCAATAAATAAAAGCTATATCCTATAGAATCTACACATTGTTAGTAAATTTTATAGATTTTCTTTATTGCAAAACATTATGAAAACAAAAGATAGATCAGAATCTACATTCATGAACTCATATACAAATAATTTTGAATGCTGAGTAAGTTTGGGGAAAGTTAAAGCTTATTATTTGCCAACATGCTGCTATAGTTATATTTGAAAATATTAAGTATTTGAACATTTTTCTTTCAAAAGCAAATGTTCTGAAATACCCCCTCCCCTTTGTGCTTGATGTGGACCAAATTAATGAAACTAATATAACAAGCAGACAGCAATCGTCTGTCAGAGACACTTACAAGGCGTTTTGCATAGAAACGTCCTTGTGTTTTGACATTGTGATTTCTTGTTTTCTGACAGTGCTATAATTTGCTTTAAGAATTGTTTTAATCAGTTGCCAAATGCTTCCTGTACCACAGTGCAGAGAAATAATTGAATTTTGTAAAGATGTAGCACTGCAGCTGGGATCACATTGCAGTTGTTTTCTTCCACTGACCCTTCTTGCTTTGAAACCCGAGGTCTAATTAAAAACAATGCATTTAAAAGGAGATTACCACAAAGATAGTTTCAATAAAGCTTCACAGGTTAGTTTTGATAATACTGTCATTCTCTTTAAATGGGAGACTAAAGTCGGTGCTGTAATGACTAAAGTCAGTAATTAAGCATCTTTCAGCTACCCTGTACTTTAAATGTAGCTTCTGAAAGCACATAAATCCATGAGAATAAACCTCTCTGGGGCCATCTTAACTGAAGACTGATATTTTTAAATGAGCTGCAGAACTGAACTTTGCTCTTTTCCTAAGGTGTTTTGAAGATTGCAAGATGCTTATTTATTGAACCACTTTAAATACAATCATGGACATTTCTTTGGAAAAAAAATAGTACTAATATTTTTTTCTCTCTCCTACCTTCAGATGAAAGCCATCTTCTTTTATATACAAAGTTCTATTCATGAATGCAAGGTCATTTTTAAAAGGGAAGGAAATTTTTTCAAAAATTGATGAAGTACCAAATCATATTATATCAACTCCATGAAATTTTACAACTAGAACAAGCCTTTGAAGCTACCAAAGCAGGGCAGGGCTTTCTTTGGAAAAAAATGATTCTGTGGAACTGGCTTCCATTGTCTTTTGCGTGTGACAACTACCTTCCTTTGTAAAATAGCTTCCATCCTGTGTACAAAGACCATTTCTATCAGCTTATATAAAGTACTTTTCAGGAGCTCATTGCCCTGTTCTTCCGAGAGCTATCCTTTCCTTATTTGTTTCATGTCTCAAGCTACCCTGACTCTTTCCAATAATATTTTGGTTTACTGATGATAATCAAAGTTGTTGTCTATTGTTTGATCACCATCTCCTAAACTTCTAAACCAGAAGGAACTACATCTGTTATTGCTTTGTGTTCTAACATTTAAAGCAATGTAATTGCTTGTAATGTATTTGTGAAACAAATGAACAGAGCTTAGAGGATGCTGCAATGCAAAGTCAGCCCATCAGATTTTAGAGAGCTTATGTCCTTACCTTCCCATTTCATTACTTTTTCCTAATATACACTTTGGATATTGAAATCCCACATACTTTTCTTCTAGTTGTCCTGATGACATGACAACTTATGTTGTACTTTCTTGAGACCTTTATCATTTTTGTAAAATGTCATATTTGGGCTAGAGATATGGCTCAGTGGTTAAGAGCAGTTAACACCTCTTCAAGAAGTGCTGAGTTCAATTCCCATTGAGTTATCTGGTAGCTCACAACCAACTATAATGGTATCTGATGCTCTCTTCTGTCATGGACAAATATAGGCAAATAGAGCACTCATATACATAAATAAGTAAATCTTAGACAGCTATAGTGTACTCATGTGTATAAAATAAATGAATAATTCTTTTTAAAATGTCATATTTTAAAGGGCAGAAAATATATTCAAATATAGTGTATGTTCACTATGTACATACCTAGTTTCTACAGAGGCCAGAAGAGGGCAATCAATAGACACCCAGGTAGATACTAATAACAGAACCTGGGTCCTCTGCAACAACAGCAAGTACCATTAACTACTGAGCCCCCTTTCCAGCTATACATACTTCTGAGTTTTTATCAAATATGCAAGTATTATGTGTTGCTCAGTGGCTACCTAATTTATTGTTTATTTATGTCGTTAAGACTTAAGCTTATATTTTGACATTTTTCTATCTTAATTTCATATTTTTGATACAAATTTAAAAATTAATTCTAACCACGTTTTATTCATATTAATTCTTTCTTTAAATATTTATTCTACAACTATTTACTTGATTACTAATATTTTCAGATATTTATCTGTCTAAGTCTTCTTGACCAGGCCATTTATTTATTCAGTTTGAATGTCTACAGAATAACAGAACATTGTAGCCTCACCATTTGTCTGAAAAATAGAAGCAAGGATTCACCAAAACCACATAGTTATCATGAACTCCTTTTTATAGACCTGGGTTATTTATATATGCTCTAAACTAATTTTGTCCATTTCAAACTATTATCATTTCAGATACTACTTTATGCTGTGACTCTGAGTCAGAGTTGGTTTCTTCAATTGAAGGGAAACTTATAACTAGTGCAGAATTAAAATGGCAACATTGACAACTTTGCTGGTTACTTAGACTATGTGTATATAAGAATACACTGTGTTGTTTAGAAAACTCAGTTAATTATTTCAGTTTCTCCTTTTCTTTTGTGGATTTATTATGAGCCTTAAGCTCATCTAACACTGTGGTTTATAGTTACTCAAATCCAATTATAAATGCAATTTAAACTAAATAAATAAATAAGCAAATCTCAACCCTCAAGCTTTGCCTTGGTTGAATAGTGTGAAACAACCACAGCTTGTAGCCCAGGCAATTGTTACTGTGTAGACTTGGTCTGCCTTTCCTTACTTGATAGTGTATCTTCATTTTCAATCCATGGTTTCCATTAGACTTAATTATGCTCCACTGCTACTTTAAATCGAGGGTGTCCTTAAAATGAGGATTGCCTCTATTAAATTTAATTACTTCCTACTGTGGATCAAGTGGCTATGATGCTGCTATTAAAAAGAAGTTACTGAGAGTGGCTGTCCCAAAACTGGAAAAATACATTTATAAAACAACTACTGGTTTCTTAGCAGCACCATGATTCTGACCAGCTGTGTGCAGTTCTTGCATGACTTTGTTACCTTTTAGTAATCACTTTTACTGGACTAAAAGTCCCACAATGATATAGCACATATAGCACATGTCTTTAAATTTTTTCTACTTATTGCATACTGTTGTGATATTTTATCGTTTTGTTCCACTTGATTGTTATCTAAAGATGGCAATGGCAAATGCACTGGAGATATATTGTAACTAATGGAAAGTAGTGCAGGAATTCCATCTATGCTTTCATATAACTTACTGGTAATACATCTAAGGGTATTGCATCCCCAACTAATAGGTGATAGAAACAGGACAAAGCACAACAGACAATTGTGCTATCTTGGTACCAAGATCTATCATTACAAACAATTTAACTAAGATAATTGGAGTCTGAAGCACATTATCACATAGATTTTCATTTACAAAATAGCTCAACTTCAATATATTCATCTTCAAATCCTGTTTGAACAACAGTAACAATGATAACTTGTCGAAAGAATCTCAAGATACATGAATAAAACAGAATAACAGTATTATTTGATTGTCTAGGAATAAGATTATTTGCTTTACACAACTCTCTGTTGACCACATTCTGGCTGAATGACACTTGTGATTCTCTTCAATAACAAGTGACAATAATAATTATTATCCCTCCAATCTTGCAGTGTTTTAAATATGATGAAAATGGATTGCTCTAGCATGCTTATACTAATATTAACTCAAGATCTTTCTGTTCTTCAAAACACATGAATTTAGTTCAGAAAATAAGAAAACAGAAATAAAGGACTTATGACATTTCATAAAATATCTATTCCATAAATGCCTGCTATCTGGATGTTTCTGAAATGCTTTGACTCTACTCACCAAATGCCATGGCATACCAAGGACGTGACTTATGATTGCGAAAATTTTCTCTTTTTCTAATTTTAAAAGTAGTTCCTATGATGCAAATAAAGGAACTCAAATTATTTGCATATGTTTACAAATAAATATTTTAATTTATTTGCAAATATTTCATCTCTCATGTATGTGTGTGTTTGAGAATTCCTATGTTCCTATGTTTTTCTTTCCTTTATCACTTCAGATATTGCTGTGTTTTCACATCTCTGGATTTAAAATTATTCGAAGCACAATTAAAATGACAAAGCCTTAAATTTGGAACTAGTTTCTGATCAATAATATTGGAAGACTCTAAGGAAATATAAAGAGTCAATGGTGACAAGAGACAGCACCAGACTAGAAGTTCTGTTCCATGGAATAATGACTCTTACCTCTTCCTGGATCTTCAGAGTGAGATTAATGTAAGTTATTTTAAGCAACAAAATCTTGTAAAAGAGTAACACTAATAAGAGCAATGACTAATATTTACTCAGCGTGTTTGCATGCTAGGCATTTAGCCAAATACTTTATACATGTATTCTAATTAAATTCCTTAAATATCCATTCCAGATACCATGACTGTAAAATCAAGGAAACCAAGAAGTGCAAAGATTGCATAACTTGTTCACTATTACATACTGTTTCCACACTCAGAGACAACACATACCAGAACCCATTTCTAATTTGTATACTATATTAATTGGAGAGAAATTCAGTTCAATGACACTTGGTTCAAAGTCTCTAGCAACAGACAGAGTTTGTCCTCAACTCCTATTCATAGAGATTAACTGCTATCGATTAATACACATGAAGTTACCTAAGGTGTAACTTGGGGAATGGAATCCAGAAATAAAGAAGTTTTCTTATAAATACAAATTTGGTTAGACATGATGATGAGGTAGAATCTTGTTTCCCCTCTTAGATTTCCTCTATGCCCTGTATGCTTCTACTAGGTACTGGGCACATGCTTGTGAGAATATCATGGTGGTATTTAGAGTAAAAACGCTATACTTTCTGTGTGAGTCAGTTTTTGTCTATACAACTAACCCCTCTTTCCTCAAGTAACTAGTTCTATGCCCTGAAGAATAGGTAAGGGGACTTAATTAAATACTAGATCTAATTCTCCTATTATTGAATAAATGGATACCCAAATCCAAGTTCTTCTTTCAGATTATCCAATAGGCAGTGAGATACTATGGATTTTCCTTCTAGCATTACTAACAAATGCTATATTAGATTAACTATAAGTAAGTTAAGCTATCAGCAACAATAACAAACGTAATAACAGGCAAGGTCAAAGAAAATCATGGTACCATTAAGCCCTGAAGTTGAACTCTTAAATGCAATCCATTGGTTTTTATTAAATTTTTTAAACATTTGTCATATTTCCTCCTCCCTGTACAGACCAATCTTTTAAAATGTATTTTTATTTATTATTTTAGAATTTCATATCTGTGCTCAATGTCTTTGATCATATCAGAACATATTCTTTCAAGTTGTCTCAGACCCCACACCCAGTGCTGTCGGCTTCCCAACTTCATGTCTTCGTTTGTTTTTGTACAATCCTCTGAGTTCAATTACTGCTGTCCATGTGGGCCTGGGTGTAGTGCCTTCCACCCTTCCACGGGAGCAATTATCTTTTGTCTGTTCATCCACACTGCACTTAAACTTACTGCAAACTTGAAAGTCAAGGACTAAATACAAAAGAAAAATTGAGTCACACCTATTTCCTTCAGAGTCTGTGGTGATTCCAAGTCATTGTGATTCAATGACCTTCATGTCTGTCATACTTAGTCATCAGCATTGCCTTGCACACTAATTATTGAATCATTTGGTACATCAACTTGAGCTTCATTTATGAAGTAATGGGAAATTTAAAAAAAAAAGTCTCCAACACATAACTTTGTCTCCACAAAAAAATAAATAGAGGAAGTCTAAAATTTTAGACCTAAATCAAAGCAAATATTTATAAAATGCTTAGTTTACTTGAGCAGAATTAAAGAAAAAAAAAAACTCTAAATACAACACATATCCTTAACTATAATAAATGAAGGAAGCATACCTTTTTAATTTATTTATGCATTTATGTGTTATTTTGTTTTTAGGTTTTTTTCTTTTTCTTTTTCCTTCCTTCTTTTCTTTAATTATTCCATTCGTTTACATCTTAAATTATATCCCACTCTCTGGTTACACCTCCACCATCCCCCCCTATCCTACAACCTACATCCTCTTTGCCTCTATGAGAGTGCTCACCCACTCATCCAGCCCCTTGCCCCACCCCCTTGCCCCATCCCGTCCAGTATCTCCCTATGCTGGGGCATCATACTTCCATAGGACCAAGGAAGGGCCTCCCCTCCCATTGATATCAGACAAGGCCATCCTCTGCTAGACATGTATCTGGAGACCTGGAGCCATGGATTCCTCCCTGTACATTCCTTGGTTGATGGTCTAATCCCCGGGAGCACTGGGTGGTCTGACTAGCAGTTGTTGCAATCCTCCTCAGTTTCTCCAGTTCTTCTGCCAGATCCCCCATGAGGGTCCCTGACCTCAGTTTGATGGTTGGCTCCAAGCATCCACATCTGCATTGGTCAGTTCCTGGCTAAACCACGCCAAGTTCCAGTCAGCAAGCGCCTTTTGACAACAGCAACAATGTCGGATTTGGTATATGCAGACAGGATGAATCTCCCGATGGGACAGTCCCCGGATGGCTTTTCTTTCAGTCTCTGCTCCATTTTTTTATTCCTGTTCTTCCTTTGGACAAGAACATTTCTGGGTTTAAAACTTTGAGATGGGTGTATGGCTCCATGCCTTGACAGGGGGCCGTGCCAGTCTACTGGAGATGGTCTCCACAGGTTTTATCTCCCCTTCTTGGCTAAAATCATCCCCGTTGGGTCCTAGGAGATGCTCTTTCCCTGGCATCTGGAACCCTCCAGTGGCTATCCCCATTTCTTCATCCCCCCTGCTACATATTTGTATTCGATTTCTTGACCCTCTCTATGTCTCTCCTGTCCTCTTTAGTACCTGATAAGGTCCCCTCTATTTCCTCCCTCTCCTTTATCCCTCCTGGACACCCCCTTCCTCCACCTCCTGTGATCATCCTGTTCCCCCCTCAATGCAGGACTGAAGCATCCACATCCTGATTTTCCTTCCTCCTAAGCTCCATATGGTCTATAGGTTATATCCTAGGCATTGTGAGGTTTTGGACTAATATCAGTGAGTACATACCATGTGTGTTCTTTTTGGTGTGGGTTACCTCACTCAGGATAATATTTTCTAGCTCCACCTACTTGCCTAAGAATTTCATGAAGTCATTGTTTTTAATAGCTGAGTAGTACGACGTTGTGTAAATGCACCACGTTTTCTGTATCCCTTATTTTGTTGAGGGACATTTAGGAAGTTTGCAGTTTCTGGCTATAATAAATAAGGCTGCTATAAACATCGTGGAGCATCTTTTGAGTATATGCCCGGTAGTGGTACAGCTGTGTCTTCAGGTAGAACTATTTCCAATTTTCTGAGGAAACTCCTGACTGAATTCCAGAATGCTTGTACCAGCTTGTAATCCCACCAGCAATGGGGGAGTGTTCCTCTTTTTCCACATCTTTGCCAGCATCTACTGTACCTGAGTTTTTGATCTTAGTCATTCTGATTGGTGTGAGGTGAAATCTCAGGGTCATTTTGATTTGCATTTCCCTGATGACTAAGGATATTGAACATTTCTTTAAGTGCTTCTCAGCCATGCGAGATTCCTCAGTTGAGAATTCTCTGTTTAGCTCTGTACTCCATTTATTAATGGGTTATTTGGTTCTCTGGAGTCTAACATCTTGAGTTCTTTGTATATTTTGGATATTAGCTCTTTATCTGATATAGGGTTGGTAAAGATCTTTCCCCAGTCTTTTGGTTACTGTTTTGTCCTATTGACAGTGCCCTTTGCCTTACAGAAGCTTTTCAATTTTATGAGCTCTCATTTGTCGATTTTTGATCCTAGAACATAAACTATTGGTGTTCTGTTCTGGCAATTTTCCCGTGTGCTCTTGTATTCAAGGCTCTTTCCTACTTTCTCTTCTATTAGATTCAATGTATCTCTTTTTATGTGGAGTTCCTTGATCCACTTCCTGTGTAGCTTTGGATGCTCTGGAACTTATTCTGTAGACCAGGTTGGCCTGGAACTCAGAGAGATCTGCCTCTGCCTCCTGAGTGTTGGAATTAAAGGCATATGCCACTAAGACCAGCCACCATTTATTTTTTTAAATTTTGATGATCTACTGAAAAAAATTGTCAACTGTGTTCCTTTTTCTCACAAACTTTCATTTATTATCCTGCTAATTAGGCAACTAGGTCCCTCTATAGTGTTACTGAAACTCATTTGTAATTCTCTAACTGGGACTATCTTGAAATACATCTTTGAATTTCTGTAGCCACTGCTCAGTACCACCAAAATCTTTTGAGGCTTTTAAAGTCACTGCCAAATTTCCTGTAAAGAATATTAAGTCACTTTGAAGAATAATTTACAGCTATGATAATTATCAAAAATTCAAGAGAAATAGAAATGATAACAAAAAGTTAAAGAGTTACAGATACAAGCAATATACCTGAACTATTATTATGTTTCAACAATAGTTAATTTTTTAAAAATATTGATGTTTTCTAAGAATTTGTGTCACCAAATATTTTAGTTTTCAATTGAAAATAAATCTTTATAGTACAAAGAGTGTGACATGAATTTTAAAAAAAGTAAGCATAGGCACTAATTACAACAGGTATTATTAACCAGATATGATATTATTCACATTTTTTAAATTAAGGACAAACCTTTAGGCATCTAGTATAAATTTTAATTATTTTTATCACTAATTATTTCTATAGAAGACAAGGAAAACAGAGATTAACAGAATCTGCTAAATAGTTAGGAGGAACACACCAGAAAGTTTTTAAGTGTCTGACGGAGCTTCTCATGTATTTGCTGGTCTTAGACAACTATTTGCATCTATGAGCTTTGTCTATCCACCAAAAACTTGTCAGCACAAGAGAGACCTAATGCAGTCAAAGGCATAAAGGGAATTATTTTACATAAAGATTACACATCAGTTTAGCACAAAATTATATCTAATTTTCTTAAGTGCTATACAGGCAATGAGTAGGCCAGGGAGATCAAATCATGATGCTCCAAGAGCCTCGTCTTCTACTGGTCAGCATTCCAAACAGAGGTGATTGTCTCACTAAAAAGTCATTGAAATTGTGATTGGGAAATCAACTTTCACTTTCAGTTCTAAAACTGAACTGCACTGAGAATAACCCCTCCTCTTTCAGAAATCAGTAATACTAAATATTATCATTATCTTATTTTTGGAATTATGAAAAAATCTTCTCCGCTCACTATTTTCTCTCCCAGCTCTCCCACCGAGCCCTCCCCACTCTCCTTCAAATTAATTGTCACTTTCTAAGTTAATGATCATTAATAATAATTTTTAAAAAGTTAAAAGCAAACATTTTTTCTTACTTCCCTGGGTAATTAGTAATTAAGAACAAGAGTTTGCCAGCTGCATTACTCCTGTGAGTTCACAGGCTGCAAATAGTGCCACCAGTTTAAGAAAACATTATTCAAAAAAATGATGGCAAGACAGCACTAAGCCAAGACACATTTATTTTTTTAACCGTTTCCCTTTTTTCTGATATTTTGTGTAAAGGATAAAAGTAATAGGTATTTATTTGTTCCACCCTAAGGTCCTCATTACAAAACAGCTGGACTTTGTGCTGCCTTTTTTGGCTAGTCAACATGGTTATATCTGGAATTAGCTAAAACCCAAAAGTCTGGGCACGCTTAAAGATGTGGGAAGACTCCTAATCTCTATCTTTGAGGTAGAAAGAAATGCTTTTATCCAGATCTGTTGTTGTTTTACCTTGTTTATGCTTTTTTCCAAATTAGTATTTTTAATTTACTTTACATCATTATTTCTTCTTCCCCTCTCTTTCACTTCCCCTTTGACCCCTCCTGTCTTCCCTTTCTCCCAGAAAAGAGGAGGCATCCCAGAGATATCAATCCACTCTGACATATAAAGTTGCAGGAGGACTGGAGCCATCTGCTCCTATTATGGTTAGAAAAGACAGCCCACCCATATGGAAAAGAGATCCAAAGGCAGGCAACAGAGTCAGATACAGTCTCTGCTCTTGCTGTTAGAAGTCACACATGAAACCTGAGCTGGACAACTCTTACATATATCCAGATCTTTGGCTGTAAGAAGATCCACCTTTAATCTGTACCACATCTTCTGCAGGCAGCCTATATAAAAGACATGAAAGAAGGAAATTTTCTCCTTCTTTGCTGCCTTGTTCTTGCTCTCACTGGCAAGTCCATTCCTTCGCTGAAATTTAAACCTATGTCTCTAGGATTCTGCAGTATACTGAAGACCAGCTGAGACATCCAGCACTGAACAATGGCTGCATTCTTGGACCTTCTTTTGTTAGATAGTCATTGTAGGAATAGCTTTTGCTTGTAAGCCTTTCTAATGAATGCCTTTATAATATCCATTCCATAAGTTCTATTCCCCTATAGAACCCTGACTAATACAGGCTGTTAGGGCTATATGTAAACCACCTTCACCATCTTGTATAAGTAACTGGTGGTAATGCATAATTTTTATTCAGTGTTAAAGAAAAACACATATTAAAATACGAAGCAGTTAAAGCCCATCTAAAATATATATATAATAACTGGGTTCAATAAAATGCAAAGTCAATGTTAAGAAACTGAAGAAGATAAACCCATACATAACTGCGTTCAATTATTAATAAGTACTTTCTGATAAAATTGCATATCACATGCATTGTAACAATGAATAATAACTGTTTTTTGTTAATTACAGGAAAAGCAAGATGGATCAACACAATAATATAAACAAGTCCATTGTTTTGGCCTTTAGTGTCCTTGAGGAATACTGATGATTTTGTTTTGGAAACTGGTTTTACCAGAAGTCTCTAATTCTTGTCCTTGACATTATCAGTATCCTCATTATTACTACCCCCTAAGAAGTGACTCTACACTATACTATATAAATGCAAGCAATGTACCTATCCTAATTTCTCCTTACCTGTATATAACTGGTCTAACCATACTGAAGTCTATATTCAATTTTGTTGTGAATTAGAGTAAAATGGACAATTAAAATAACTAAAGAAATTGAAAAATGACTGAAATTTGCTGTTACCAGGTCGATTTTTCTTTTAGTTTTAATTAAGCATAGCTCATAAAAAAATTCCCTGTATACTCATTTCTGATCTCTTTATATACAAAAGTATTCTATTATTACATATAAATACCATTAAACTTTACTTTTTTTTTTTTTGAACCACAGTTTTGTAAAGTTGTTGATGTCATTTTACTACAGAATGGATCTTCTTGCATTAACCTTTAGTGCGCTGTGCATCCTTCCAGTGTGAAGACTTGCTTATTTTAGCTAGGACATTTCTTTTCCTGTTATATTTCTTTGCCATTCACCATCCTCCATTTTCTTTTTCTGAAACAACTCATAGAACCATATTTAATGTTCAGAACACTTAATTTTCTTACATATTTTAATACTATTGTTACATCAATGTTTATTTATATAATATCCAAGGAAATTCCTGAGTAATAGTACACAAAATTCTAAATTCAGTAAAATACATTTAGTCTTAAAAGTCCATACTATATTGCATAATTATGCTCGATATGGCTCTTGAAGATTCACCTGATTTTATTTAAGACTCTAAGAATGTTGTTTACACTTTTTTTAAATATCCAATTTTCCAGAGCATGCTGGAAACAGCCTGTTGTTCCTGCTGTTAACTTTTTTTTAACCTTCATTTTGTTTTGTTTGCATATTTGTTCATTTAGTTCTATTTTATTTTGGAGAGCATTCTCAAGTGAAAAAATTGGCTATTGTTTGTATCTTCCATGGTCTTCCCAGATGACACAAGCCAATATCTTTTCTCTGAGGTGATTCAGTTTCATGGGAGATTCATGTGCCTACATTCTACTTTGAAGATAATCATTATGTAAGTTACCAACAAAAGAAAAAAAAATACCACAAAACTCTAGTCCCACCATGTTCTAAGAATTGTCTTTTACAAGTTCATCGTTTGGGAAGTAGGAGGTTTGACCATCTGCCTGTGACTATGGCTTGTGTTTTTCCTAGGATATTTGTGGACATTTAAAGAATGCCTGATTTCATAATATTGATAACAATTCTGAAACACAACATTTTTTCAGTAATTATACTTCAGAAGTATTAGACCACTAGAAGGTCTGTGGAGTAAGTCACCTTTTAGCTTACTACTCTTCCTGTGTCATCACTGAAGATTGCTGTAATTCCTTCCACTTATGTATTATGTCTCAATATTGTTGGTGTGTTATGTGTGGTTTACAGATACTGCATTAGATTTATCAAAACTAGAATTTGAATTCTGTTTCATATTCTCTTGCAAAGTGAAGGAACTTAAAAACTTTTTCTTCACCCTGACCTGAAAACTACACTGTTAATCTGTAAGATAATTATAATACTAAATTTAATAATAAATAAAAGATAAGAAAACACTTAAATTTACAGTTTGCTGGTCATTATTGTACTCCAAATATTTTTGGTTGATTAGAACTAAATGCAATATTATAAAACCATTCTGATAGAACTGGAAAAACAGTTTAGTTGGTAATGTTATTGTCATACAAGAGCATTTTTTCTGCATTTGGATTCCAAGAATACAGGTACATCCTTTTGGATGTGGCACAAGTCTATAATCTCAGCACTAGAAAAAATAGAAATTATTGAAATAGGAGGATATTTGGTTTTCACTAGACAGCCAGTTGTGCAAAACTGATAAGCTTTATCTTCAGTTACATACCTTACTTATAAAAGTGAAGTGTATAACAGCTCAGCAACCAACTCTCCAGTCCACACCTCTGCTTGCTGCCCCAACCTAGGATAACTAGCTGAAACACCCATGCTTCAATCTCCCAGCTGCTGTGCCCTCAGCAAGCCCAGCAGCCAAGAGGTCTGCCCCATCCTTTCTGACCTCTATCTTCCAGTCCACACTTCTACCTTCAATCACAAATATGTACTCCACACCCCAACCCACAGCTCTGACCTACTTTTGGGATGCCTGCTACCACCTGGAGCAACTAGTCCCAAAGCCCTGCTACTAACATAGACTAAACAGAAAGACAAACAGAAAGCTAAAGGCAAAGGCAAGAACACAATCAACAAAAGCCAGTGCAATATGGTACTATCGAAACTCAGCTCTCCTACTACAGCAAGCCTTGGATATCCTAACAGACATGAAGAGCAGGACAATGATTTTATATCTCATCTTATGAAAATGATAGAGGTCTTTAAAGAGAAATGCATAAATTCCTTAAAGAAATAAATGAAAATATAATCAAATAAGTAGATGCATTTAAAGAGGAAACAAATAAGTTGCTTAAGGAAACATCCTAAAATACAATCAAAGGGAAAAAGGAAATAAAGAAAACTGTTCAAGAAGTGAAGTAATAGAAGCAAATAGAAACAATAAAGAAAACACAAATCTTGGCAAGCCTGGAGATGGAAAAACAGGAAAGAGAACAGAAACTATAGACATTAGCATTCTCAACAGAATAAAAAATATTGCAAAGAAGAAATTGATATGTTCATCCAAAAGAAAAAAGAAAAAAAAAAGCCAAATATAAAAAGCTTCTAACACAAAACATCCAGGAAAAATCGGGAAGCTATAAAAAGACCAAACCTAAGAATAATAAGAACAGAAGAAAAAGATTTACAATTCAAAGACCCAGAAAATATCTTCAACTAAATCATAGAAGAAAACTTCCCTAACCTAAAGAAAGACACGGCTATAAAAATAAAAAAGGCTTATAAAACACTGATTATATATGGACAAAAATAGAAAATCTTTGAGCTACATAATAATCAAAACACTAAATATGCAGACCAAAGAAAGAATATTAAAAGCTGCAAAGAAAAAAGGCCAAGTAACATATAAAAGCAGATCTATCAGAATTATATCTAACCTCTCAACACAGACTCTACAAGCCTGAAAGTCCTGGACAGATGTCTTTCAGACCCTAAGAGACAAGAGATGTCAGCAGAGACTTCTCTACCCAGAAAAATGTTCAATCACTATATCCCAGGACCCATCTAGGAGAACCTAAAAACTAGTAGTTGGTTTTACTGAAATGGTTTCACCATGGAGTGTAATATTACAATGAATGAGCCCTTCTAGGCAAGACTGAAGGGAACCAATTTTAGGAAAGATTCCTGATATTAACTAATATTCCTAATATTAATCCCTAATAATTCTTAATATTAAAACATATTCCATGCTTTTCCTGTTGTGATTAAATATATACAATAATCAATAGGTATTACCCCACCCCTTGGAGTAGATTTCTGTAGATCACTGAGGATTTACTGACTTGTAGTGATGCTATACAGACAAATAGATGATTTCTTAATTCTTAATGATGATACTATAAGAACTCCTAAAATTATACTAGTAATTATTAAGCCCTTTATAATGGGACTGCATTAAAGCCCTCTCTGATATGAAAACTGAAATGAGAACTCTGAGAGTCTCTAGCTGTCACAAGTTAATTGCTTCTGAGCTAGAAAGCAGGCATTTACAACTTAGAATACATTCCAAAGGTTGTAAAATAATTAACCAAAAGTCATAAAAGAGATCGAATGATTTATTGTAGGTACAAGGACAGAAGATAAAATATTAACTGGGTTTTTCTATATAAACCTTCAATGATAATTTAGTTATGGTTTTTAACTCTCCATGAACCTGCAGAGCTAGTGACAGATAATGAATATTTAGTCTTAATGGGAACATATGTAAACATTATTTGTTGTAAACTTCTTATTCAATTTATGATTTGAATTTATATGTAAACACATGCTGGCATTTTTACCATGGGATCATGTATTCTAAAAGATATATATGTGCTGAGGACAAGAAGAACAGAGAGGTAATTTTCAGAGAGAGATTTTGGAGGAGAAAAATTTTTGTAGTACTTAGAAATAAAGATTAAAATCACTTTTTAAATGTGTCCCCTTTTCTTTCTGAAACTTTCACTAGTAGGCTGGAAGTTGGAGCCTGTGCAGATAAGAACAAAGGCTAGTTTACATAATCCCCTGCTGTTTTAGAGTGAGGTGCTAAACACCAGAGTTTCTGACCTCAGAGGAACTCAGACCAGAGGGCCAGAAACCATTGTAATGTAACTTAGATTTAAGATAGGTACACAGCATTATTATCATAAAAGCAACACTAATATTTCACAAGACTAAGCTTTGCCACTGCTGATGCTCTTTTCTTTTGGCTACCTTCAAGAGAGCTCCAGAACTCTGGAACTGGCCTCCAACAACCATAGATGAGGAAACCATGATATTCCAAATATTTTGGAATTTGGATGAACTCAAATTTAAACAATACCTTTTTACAAACACAGCCTAACAGAGGACACTAAAATGAAAACCCAAACACATGGTGGTTAACTAACACACATAAAAACAAGAGAAATTAATCATATCAGAACAAAACCAAAAGAAGAGAAACATAAACACTCACACATACACAGAATGAGAGAGAGAGAGAGAGAGAGAGAGAATACTACCATCAACATGGCCATCAGTGGGAGGAGAGGCCTTTGGGCCTGAGGGCATTAGATGACCCAGTGTAGGGGAATGCAAGACAGGGAATAAGGGGGTAGGTGGAGCACCCTCATAGAGGCAGGGGAGGAGGGATGGAATAGGGGGTTTCCAGTGGGGAAAACATTTGAAATGCATATAAAGTAAATATCCAAAAATAAATAAGTAAATAAGTAAATAAATAAAATAACAGAAACTAGCAATCATTGATCATGAATATCTCTCAATATCAGGGGACTCAATTTCCAAATTACCTCAGTGTAAAGGGCTGGAAAAAAATTTTCCAAAGAAATAGACCCAAGAAACAAGCTGAAGTAGCCATTCTAATATAAAATAGAATGAACTTTCAACAAAAAGTAATCAAAATATATGGGAAACCATACTTCATACTCATTCAAGGAAAAATTCACCAAGATGATGTTTCAATTCTGTATATCTATGCCCCAAATGCAAGAGTATCCACATTCATAAAGGAAACATCACTGAAGTTCAAATCATACATCCATCCCCACAGAATAAAAATGGGATACTTCAAAGTACCACTCTCATCATCAACTGACAGGTCATCGAAACAGAAACTTAAGAGAGACACAATGAAACTATCAGATGTTGTGAACCAAATGGATCTAACATATCCATAGAAAATTTCACCCAAAAGGTAAAGAATATATGTTCCTCTCAGAACCTCATGAAAACTTCTCTAAAACTGACCATATAATCTGACACAAGTTGAGTCATAATAGATACAGGAGTATTGAAATGACCCCTTGTATCTTGTCAGATCACCATGGATTCTTCGAAACTGAACAACTCTCTACTCAATGATCACTTGGACAGGGAAGAAATAAAGATAAAAATTAAAGACTTTCTAGAATTCAATGAAAATGAAAGTACAACATACCCAAACTTATGGGACACAGTAAAAGCAGTACTAAGAAGAAAGTTTATAGCCCTAAGTCCCTTCACAAAAAATTTGGAGAGATGACATATTAGCAACTTAAAAGGACACCTGAAAACTCTAGAACAAAAAGAAACTAACATATCCAAGAGGAGGAGATATCAGGAAATATTCAAACTCAGGGCTGAAATCAATCATTTAGAAATAAAGAGAATTCAGTGAATCAAAAAACCAAGACTTGTTTGTTTTTTTTTTTAATTTTTATTTTTTTGATAAAATCAACAAAATAGACAAACTCTTAGCAAAGATAATTCAAAGGCAGAGTCAGAAATGAAAACAGAGACATAACAACAAAAGTTGAGCACATTCAAAAAATCATCAAATTTTACCACAGAAGCCAATACTCGACAAAATTGGAAAATCTAGATGAAATGGATGATTTTCAAGACAGATACCACATGACAAAGTTAAATCAAGATTGAGTAAACTATCTAGATTCCTATAACCCTTAAGGAAATAGAAGCAATCATTAAAGGTCTCACAAACAAACAAACAAAACAAAACAAAACAAAACAATAATCTAAGAGCCAGATGGTTGAAGCATAGAACATATGGCCTTCCAAGAAGAGCTAATACTAACATTCCCAACCTATTCCACAAAATAGAAATACAAGAAACACTGCCAAATTCATTTTATGTTGCAACAGTCACCCTGATAACTAAACCACACAAAGATGCTATAAAGAAAGAGAATTTCAGACAAATTTCACTTATGAACATCAATGCAAAAACACTCAATAAAATTCAGCAAAATGAATCTAATAGCACATCAAAAACATCATTCTCCATGGTCATATAGGCTACATCCCAGGTATGCAGGGAAATCCATCGGTGTCATCCACCATATAAACAATCTGAAAAAAAATCACATGATCATCTTATTAGATGCTAAAAAAGCCTCTGATAAAATCCAACACCTCTTCATGTCAAAATTATTAGGAAAAATGGGGATACAAAGCATATACCTAAACATAATCAATGCAATATATAGTAAGCAAGTAGCCAATATAAAATTAAATGGACAGGAACTTAGAGCAACTCTATAGAAATCAAGGACAGTACAAGGCTGCTCACTCTCTCCCTATCTAGTCTATATAGTACTTGAAGTTCTAGGTAGACCAATAAGACAGCAAATGGAGATCAAAGGAATACAAATTGGGAAGGAAATATGTAAGACAGAATCTGAAGGTCATTTTGATTTGCATTTCAACCATGATTCATTACACAGAACAATCCTTTAAGTGCTTTTTGGGCACAGTATAGTATCACTATTTGTGAATGCTATAAGTATACAGAAGTAACCCCCCCCCAAAATTCTATGCAAGAACTCTTATTGCTGATAAATATCTTTAGCAATGTGGCTGGATACACAAATAACTCAAAGAAATGAGTATCCCTTCTTTATACAAATGATAAGTGAGCTGAGAAAGAATTCAGGGAAACAATATCCTTTACAATAACCACAAATAATATGAAATATCTTCTTGTAAACTTAACCAATCAAGTGAAGACTTATATGATAAGAACTTCAACTCCTTGAAGAAATAAATTCAAGAAGATATCAGAAGATGGAAAGATCTCCCCATACTCATTAATTGGTAGGATTAGCATGGTGAAATGGCTATATAACAAAAATCAATCTACATATTCAATTCAATTCCCATCAAAATTCCAACACATTTTTATAATTTTTTTACTTTTATTTAATACTTTATTTACATTTCAAATGTTTCCCCTTTCCAGGTCTCCCCTTTGGAAACCTCCTATTCCATCCCCCTCCCCCTACCTCTATGAGAGTATTCCCCCACTCACCCACTTTCCTCCTTGGCATTCCCCTATACTGGGGCATCTAACGCCCTCAAACCCAAGGGCCTCTCCTCCCCCTGATGTCCAACAAGGCCCTTCTTAGCCACATATGTGGCCAGCACCATGGGCCCCTCCATTTGCATTCTTTGGTTGGTGGTCCAGTTTCTGGGAAAACCTGGGGGCCTGACCAGTTGACATTTTTGCTCCCTCCCCATGGGGCTGCAAACTCCGTCAGTTCCTTCAGTCCCTTCTTCAACTCCTCCATCTGGGACTCCACACTCAATCCAACGGTTACTGTGAATTGAATCATGGGTGTTCTGAACGTTTGGGCTAATATCTGCTTATCAGTGAGTACATACCATATTTGTTCTTTTGTGACTGAGTTGCCTCACTCAGGATGATATTTTCAAGTTCCACCCATTTTGCTTGTGAATTTCATGAAGTCATTGTTTTAATAGCTGAGTAGTATTCCATTGTGTAAATGTACCACATTTTCTGTATCCATTCCTCTGTTGAGAGACATCTTGGTTGTTTCCAGCTTCTGGCTATTATAAATATGGCTGTTAAAAACATCAGGTATTTATGTAACAAGTCCCAGTGTCATTGGTTGAAGATTGCTCCTGGTAGATAGAAGATGGAGATCTTAATTTTCCAGAATTAATGTATATAGTCTCATGAATTAGATTCAATGTCTTTCACTTCATACAGACTTCCACTTCATTCTATTTTCATTGATCATCTTCTATACACTGAGCTCTACAATCATCTGATAGAATTTGCCCATTTCCACTTACCATCATTCCCATGGCCAGTCTTTTAGGATCAGGTCCATCATTGACTCTGGTTTTTCTTAAGCTCCAGCTCACTGGTCATTTAACCTGATATTGTGTCTTATCACTAAGATTCACTCCATTCATGCCTTCAGAATAACTACTAGTAAAGGATGCATAACTGCACTGATTTGGAAAGACTTCAAAATGTTTTTAAAAACACCATTTGATTCTTGTTACTACAATCCTCTCGATCCTTTTTAACTTCTTGTACATTGCTTTTGCAGACTCTGAAAGAACATTTCTCAACTTCACAGGGAAAACCAAAAAACCTATAGCCAAAACAATTCTGAATAACAAAAGATCTTCTGTAGGAATCACCATTCCTTATCTCAAAAGCAATAGTGTTTTTTCTTTCTTTCTTTCTTTCTTTCTTTCTTTCTTTCTTTCTTTTTTTTTAAAATCTGCATGGTATTGGTATAGAAACAAACAGGTGCCAAAAAGGAATCAAATCAAACACTCAGAAAAAATACACATATCTGAACACTAAATTTACGACAAAGAAGCCAAAACCATACATTGGAAAAAAGAAAGCATCTTCAACAAGAAGATGTCTGCACATAGAATAATATAAATAGATCCATATTTATCACTCTGTACAAAACTCAAGTCCAAGTGGATCAAAGACCTCAACATAAAACCAGATACACTGAATCTATCAGAAGAGAAAGTGGGGAATAGCCTTGAATGCATTGGCACAGAACACAACTTACTGAACAGAACACCAACAGCTCAGGCACTAAGTTTAACAATTAATAAATGGGACCTCATTGAAACTGAAAAGCTTCTGTAAGGAAAAGGACAAAATGATAGCCTACATACTGGGAAAAGATCTTCACTAACCTTATTTCCAACAAAGAGCAAATGTCCAAAATATATAAAGAACTTGAGAAATTTGACCCCAACAAATTAAATAACCCAATTAAAAATGAGGTACAGTGCTAAACATAATTCTCAACAGAAGAATCTCAAAGAATCAAAAAGCACTTAAAGAAATATTCTGTTATTTTGTCATTGTGGAAATGCAAATCACAATGACCTTTCAGATTCCATCTTATATCCATTAGAATGACTAAGATAAAACTCAAGTGACAGCACATGGTATCAACGACGTGGAGAAAGAGTAACACTCATTCATTGCTAGTGGGATTGTAAGCTGGTACAACCACTCTGGAAAACAATCTGGCAGTTGCTCAGACAATTAGCAGTAGTCTTTCTGAAGAACCGGCTATGTTACTCTTGGGTATATACCCCAAAGATGCCCTGTTGTACTACAAAGACACATGTTCCATTATGTTCATTGCTGCTTTATTTGTAATAGCCAGAAACTGGAAACAACCCTGATGCCCCTCAATTGAAGAAAAGATACAGAAAATGTGGTTCATTTATACAATAGAATACTATTCAGTTACTAAAAAAAAAGAATGTGCAGGCAAATGGATAGAACTAGAAAATATCATCCTGAGTGATGCGACAGAGCCCAAAAGGACATGCATGATATGTACTTACTTGTAAGTGGATATTAACAATAAAATACAAGATACCCACGATATACTCCACATACCACAAAAAGGGTAATCAAAGAACATCCAAGAGAGAATGCTTGAATTTCACTTAGAAGTGTCAAAAACATATTCCTAGAAAGCACACTGAGGGAGGGAGCTTGGCACGAAAGAAAACGGGAAAGGCAATGGAATAGGGTCAAGATCAGATGTGGAGAGAGACAAGGAAGACCCCCAAAGAGCCAAGAGAATGAGAAGGCGGGAGAGAGGAAGGGACCTGGGTAGGAAAAGGGGACAGGGAGGGGAAGAGGGAAACATGATCAGGAATTGGGTGGGGAAAACAGGACGGAAGCCCCGAGGGTCAGCAGAAGGAGTGGAAACATGGGAGGTAGGAGGTGGGGAGATCCTCCAGAAAGTACCAGAGACCTGGTAGGTTGGAGACTCTTAAGAATCAAAGGTAGGAACCTTAGATTGTTGCCTGTGCCCTGGACAGCTCTCCTCCTGACCTTACCTGCCCATGGGGGTTATGGGTGAGTTAGAGTAGAGTCAACAACACAGACTCCAGGAGCAGGAACAGGTGAGAAATGCTACAGCAAGGTCCTCTGAGCACTGCTGCAAGCTCCTTTAATACCCTCCACCCACTCCCCCACTGGTCCCAAGAAAGTGTCTCTTCTAAGCAGCAGTTCAGATCGACTATCACTGTTAGCACCAACAATCCTTGTTCTCTCAGGCAGTCCTCATTTAGGTCCTCCTGCAGGAATGCTAGTGTCATAGGCAGTCCTTAAAGGGGTCCTCTTGGAGGAGATGCTTTTGAACTGCATCCCTGCCATTCCTGCTCCATTAGATGAAATGCCCAACAGTGGGGAGAGGGAACTTGTAGAGCCCACCTCCAGCAGAATGACAAGGCATCAAGTGAGGGATGGGGTTGCCATTCCACAGCCAAAAACTCTGACCCATAATTGCTCTTGTCTAAAAGAACTGCAGGGACAAAAATGGAGAAGAACCTGAGGAAAGGGAGGTCCATTGACAAGCCCAAATTCTGATCCAGCTCAAGGGGATGCCCCAAGGCCTGACACTATTACTGAGGCTATAGAGTGCTCACAAAATGGGGCCTAATCCAAAAAGTGGATCTATCTTGACTGCCCTCCAAAAGACCCAACAAGCAGCTGGAATAGTCAGAAGCAGATATTTACATCCTATGAATGGACAGAAGCTGCTGACCCCTGTAGTTAAATAATGGAAAGTTGGAAGAAGCTGAGGAAGAGGGCGGCCCTGAAGGAGGACATCAGTCTCAACTAACCTGGATCTCAAGATCTCTCAGACACTAGGCCACCAACCAGGTAGCATAAACCAGCTGAAATGAGGCCCCCAACACATATACAGCAGAGGGCTGCCAGGGCTGTACTCGGTCAGAGATGATACACCAAACCCTCGAGAGACTCGAGGCCCCAGGGAGTAGGGAGGTCTGGTGGAGTGGGTGTAGGGGTGTGGGGACATCCTCATGGAGACACAGGGGAGGAGGTATGGGATGTGGAAGAGTCAGAGGGTGGACTGGGAGGGGGATAAAATCTGAACTGTAAAAAAAGATTAAATATAATTTAAAAAATAGGAAAGAAATCTACAATTACTAAGGATGGGGTGCAGGAGGTATTTCAAAGACATTTCAGAGAGTTGAGATGGGAAAGGTTCCCAGGTGTCAATATGGGTGACCTTAGTTGAAGCATAGCAGTGGGGATATGCAACATGAAGTAACCACCTCCTGTAGCAAGGCAGGACCTTCCAGTGGAGGGATAAAAACACCAACCTACCCACAAAACTTTTGACCCAAAATTTTTCCTGTCTAAAAGAAATTCAGAGACAAAGATTGAGCAGAGATTGGGGACTGGCCAACCAATAACTGGCCCAATATGAGACCCATTCATGTGTAAGCACCAATATTAAGAATACTCTCTTATACTTGCAGACAGTAGCCTAGCACCACTGTCCTTTGAGAGGTTCCACCCAGCTGCTGACAGAAACAGATGCAGAGAAACACAGCTAAGCACTGGACAGAGTTCAGAGACTCTTATGAAAGAGTTGGCAGAAAGATTGTAGGCCTTGCCGAAGAGAGGAACACCACAGGAAGACCAGCAGTGTCAACTAACCTGGAACCTTTTGTGCTCTCAGAACTGAGTCACCAATTAAAGAACATACATGGGCTGGACCTAGGCCCTTAGCACATATGTAGTGGATATGCATCTCAGTTTCCATGTGGATCTCCCAAAAACTGGATCAGAGGCTGTTCCTAATGCTGGTGCCTGTCTGTGGAATCTGGTCCCCAACTGCGCTGCTTGGTAAGAGAGTTTCAGTAGGAAAGGATGTGCCTAGGGTTGATAACACCTGGGGAGAGGGAGGGGGCACCTTCTCAGAGGAAAAGGGGAGGGAAGGGAGTAGGATTTTGTGAGTGGAAGATGGGGGCAGAGTTCACAATGTAAAATGAATTAAAAATCTGTATAGAAATTAAAGACCTGGGGTACAGGTAAAAAAGTAAAGTGGAGAAATTATTGAGTCATAACTAAGCAATGAATACCTCATTTTGACTACTCCTATAAATGTGTTCATGTACCTACACAAGCATATACACACACAGAGGAACACACACAAACATTTATACCTTCCACCAAGAAATCCACATAGAAACACAGAAGCATAATTTTTGTTCTTACTAATTTTTTGGAGGATGCTCAAATTAGTTAGTCAGTATGGAAAACTTCAGAGAAATATTTAAATAAGGGAAATTGATAGCAAAGTAAATCCTGTACTTAAATTTAAATATAGCTAAGAGCTCAGCTATTAATCTTAATTAAAGGATTCAGCATCCCAATGAACTCTATCCATCCAATTATTCAGAATGCAAATAGGGATGACACTACTTTTAACACCTTTGCAATGAATATATGATTCTATCTGTAAATAAAATCTAAATCACACATTTTAGGAGTTTTCCTAGACAGATTTTGGCAACTGAGACCCTTGAATCCACAGACATGTCACTTGCTAATGAGAGAATCTAATGCTATGGTTTCCAGTAACTATGAAGGATATGATATGTATGATGCTTTTGTAGAAAAAGTATTATCTTGAAAAACATACATTTTAAAATTGTAATTTAAACAAAAATGTTAGCAGAAAATATAAACTAAGACATAAACATTATAGTTTAGGGTACTCTTATGTTTGGAGGCATATGATACTACAATTCAAAAAAAAACACATAAGTATATAGAACTCAGATGAGATCTTTAGGAGTAGATGACTTCTATAAATATATGCTATAGATATGGCATCAATTATATAATTTAGAATTCACAAAAAACTTGTTAATAATTTAAATTTAGCATTTATACCATCTACGGTAAGAAAATATAACTCCATAACGTGAACTAACTACTTTACAGTAAGCTACAAACCATTATTTATACTATTGTGTATTTAAATATGAAAATTTCTCTACCTTCATCAAAAAGAAATGATTGTGAAAAGAACAAATTTAAGAAAGAAATTTAGGGTTGGTGGACTTAGTGAGTAAGCCTCCATATCTGTTGATTAATAAATTGCTGTTTGATAAGGATGTCTTGTAAAGATGAGCATTTACTTCACATAAAACTATTTTCAAAAATTCCCAGGAGCAAATAGAAAAAAAAGTACTTAGACTTTGGGGGGTTTCTTTTATATAAACATTTTCCCTCATTGGAAGGCTAGATTAAGACATGTTTATCTAGATGATCTCAATTATTTCCTTGTTTGGATGATAACTACTGAAAACAGAATTCTGTTGTGGCACAAGGACTACCCTTTACATTTCTCTTTAAAACAATAGGTTTTAGATTTGTCCCAGTCATGAACAGATACATTCCTATATTTCTGAGTCCTGACAGACAATGCATTCCTGATTAAAGAATAGTAAATGATAGTACTATGATTTTTTTCCTGTAGAAACTCATGGAAAACCAAGAACAAATAGTTAAAACATTCTTGTGAAAAAAGAGTAAAAGGTTTTCAGTATTCCAAAAAATAGTGAATTAATAAAGTAAGCTGTGAATGATAGGGAAGTTTTACGACACTTTCTTATATCAGCTTTACTCCTCACTACCTTGCTATCAATATCAGTCAATAAGAGAAACCCAGGATCTTACTGTGGAGGCCTGGTCTCCTGCTCTGATGTAAGTGTACACTTTATTTAGAGATTATTCTGTACATCTGTTATAACTCATCCATAGGATATCTGAAGTATTGTTTTAAATTGCTGATAATCCTCATGTTGAAAGAATAATTCTTACCCATTATAAGTACTAGCAAGCTACGGATGTGTGTGAAAGTTTTTGTACTCAAATATATAATAAATTGTAAGGTTAATCAAAAAACAGAATGATTTTCTTCTTATAATATAAAATAGGTTTAGTGTATTTGGTGTATCAAGACCACAAGAAGAAAAAGATAGAAAGAAAGAAAAGAAGGAAGGAAGGAAGGAAAGAAAGAAAAATGTGACATGACAAGAAAGTCTCACAAAACCCCACACTCTAACCTAACTTTCAATAGTAGATGTCTGTTGAAATGTTGATGGAGTGTGTTGTTACAAAATAACAACAGAAAGAATACTTTTCTTTTGTAAATTTGTTTACTTTTCCTTTTCAGAATTTATGAAACTTTCTGTTAAGACATTAGAACATAAACTAAGACATAGAGAACACAGTGGCCATACACAAAATGGAACACTACATTTGCAAAAAGGCCTTTGGAGTTATTTTCCTTAAACAAATACATCTTTATAGCCTTGATATCTAAAGAAGCAAACTCCAAAGGCAGCAGAAAAATGCTATTTCCAGTCTATACATCAGAACATTCAAATATACAAATTGCCAAAGATAAAATGAAGACCGAAAAACTGAGAAAGCAAGTAATATTCAAAGTATACATATTCAAAATAAATCAAGAAAGAAATCTGAGAGGTTACTCAAACATGGGCTTACTGGAAAAAACTTAAAACCTTTAACTAGAATAAGATAAACATTTTAATGGAACATAGGGAAAAGCAATGAAAGATGAGAACACAGAGTGGTTGAGTAATGAAATTACATATCTGTGAGGACTTGGTGGAAGCTGGTGAATATGTTCACAGTATACTGCATATGGTCCTCAAAAATTACAAAAAAAAAAGACAATAGGTATTACAGAAGAATAGTAAAGTAAATAATAAAATGATACACTTAAAATATCACCATTGCAAAGGGGAAGAGGGATAGGATGGGGGTTTCTGGAGGGGAGACTGGGAAGGGGAAAAACATTTGAAATGTAAGTAAATAAAATAAAATAAAGTAAATACATTAAAGAAAATATCACCATCTATAATTCACTAAAGGTTATTTCCCAACTGGCAATAAAGTTATAAACATATCTTCCTTCATGAGTCAAGTCTCCCTTTGTCTGCACTCTTTCCCTGCCCATCAATTTTTATTGTTTGGTCTCTTTCCTAAATGTTATACTATACTTACTCTTTCACTTGTGTCCGTGTGTGTGTGTGTGTGTGTGTGTGTGTGTGTGTGTGTGTGTGTTTGTGTGTATGCATGCATATATATGTATATGGGTGTACACCTTAAATAATAGAATCAATAGAATCTTCCTATTAGGGAAAAAATAAGTTTTCTTTTCTTCTTTTCTTTTTCTTTCTTCTTTTTTCACTTTCAGAGTTTTGGACTCCTCAATCCATATTATATTTTCAAAATGCATTTACTTTTCTGAAAATCAGTTGAGTAATATTCCACATTGTATACATGCCATATTTTCATTATCTATTTTTCTGTTGATGGATAGTTAGTTTGATTCCATTCCCTTGCAGCAAAAACATTAATATGTAAACATGCCAATGATAGATACGGAAATTTCTGTGTATTTTACAGGACCAGAATAGTTCTATCACATAGTATGTCTATTTTTTCTAGGAACCTCTAAATTAATTTCCGTAATGGCTATAGTATTTCAACAAGATGTTTGCAAAATGACTTTGTGAACATACTAAGATTATGTGTTGATGCTAGAGCAAAGCACAGTCATTTTTCCCTTGGACCCTTGACCTATCTTGTCAAAGATTCTTGGTCATGTTAGAGCGGTCAAGGACTGGGTCTTAAATGAATTTTTAAAAAATTGTCAGTTACTTCCATAAAAATTATACTACTATTCACTAGTATGTTTTTTAAGGCAAGCTTTTTTATTGTAAGTCATGTGGTTTATATTTGTGTAATATTGACAATTATGTTTCTCATCTGGTAGAATTCAGCGTCTCTTCAAGCAACATGAGTGATAATTAGTAGGAGTGAATCTTTTAGTTGGGCACCAGCCTAATTTCAATTCTATGACATGTTAATATTGTACTTAGCAGTAGGACCTAAACATCAAGTTCTGGAGGACTGTCCCGTCCAGTGGGACCTAGTTATTCGTGGGGTCGAGGGGGACCAAGCCTGAAAGGAAAATGGGTGAGAGAGAGGAGCGAGACCAAGCAAAGTTTTGTCAAGGTCTATATTTTATTAACACAAGCAGATTTTATAAAGCAAAAATCATAGGCAAGGGGAGGGGGGAGAGGAAGCTTGTGGCCCTCCCATTGTTATGGCTCAACTACTGTCTGGTGTCTGAACATTTTTCGGTCAGCCTGTCTTCAGGAGATGCAAGGGACAGCTAATCTTGCACAAACATGGCTGGTTCTCAGAGACCTGCTTTATGGCTGTACAACCTCAGAAACTTTCCAAAGGCTGTATAAAGTTCAGGTTCCCAAGGGTGGTGTGGAGGCCCTGGTTCCTGACATCTCCCCCTTTCTTTTATAGTAATTGAGGAGCGGCTAAGAAGGGTCGGTGAAAGGCCTGTCTTAGGCTATGTAGTGGGCATCCATGACTCATGCCCGATTTTTATGTTAGCCTTATTAGGGCAGGAACACTGTCTTAGGCTATGTGGATGGCCCCCATCCCCAGCATCCTTCTTTATGGTCTAGATGTGCACCCAGGTGATGGATCCACAATAATCCTGTCATGGAGTTACCCTGCAGCCTTTAAGGGCGTGCGTGAGAGTCATGGCACTACAATATTCCCATCATGGGCTCTTCCACAGCTTATGGCCCCAAAGCTACCTCTGTTGACTATGGATTATCAGGAGCCCGAAAGATGTTTAGGAGAGCCTCCACAACCTGCGATACTAGGGAGTCTCTGTTGCTAGGGCTGAAAACTGTAGGCCACCAGACGAAGTGCCAGCAGGGAGGTCCTCGGTGGATTCTTGGGCACTAAGTTGATGGTAATGAACAGCAACTGGCTTCTGGAGGGCAGAATCAATCTGTGACTTAACAAAGTTAGTTAGTTTGTTAAAAGCCCAAGGGCCAAATGTCAAAAGTAATTGGAGGCCAACAAGGGGTCCCAGGAGTCTAGGGAGTAATGTAGAAAGCCAGGGAGAGGTGGAGAACCAGTTTTGATACCAAGCTTTGTCTTGTTCTCTCTTTCTCTTTCTATCCTCTAAGTTCTTTTTTATTTTTTCTATGCTATCATCAACTAAACCCGTCTTGTCTGCATAAAAGCAGCATTCCTCTTTAAGGGCAGCACATAGACCGCCTGCCAAGGGACCTGTCAAGGGGGCCTGCCGAGGGGGCCAGAGGAAGCCTGGGGAGAGTCGACCAACCTTGGGGTGTTGGGGCACTGGCGGGCAATGTGGCCGGCCTGGCCACATCTGAAGCAGCCTTTCTGAGTATTATTAACCTGGAGCACGGCACCCACCGCAAGGTGGACGGCCTGAGACATCTTGGAGGAAAAGGAATCTACATCGTGGCACAGGTGAATCATTTCATCTAGAGTCTTGTCTCTGGTTTTGCCATGTAGAGTGGCTCTGCAAGCCGAATTTGCATTTTCATAAGCTAACTGTCTAATGATGTTATCATCGGAGGCCTCGTGGCCCAAGGTCCTCTCGGCAGCCTCTAAGAGATGGCTCACAAACTCACTGTAATCTTCTTGGGTTCCCTGAGTAACCTTAGTCAGAGGGGTGAGTGCAGAGCCGGTGGCCAAGAGTGGCGTTGGCTCTCTGAGCCAAGAGCCCTAGGGGGAGGCGCTGTTGTTGGGCCTTGGTTGAATATTTTCCCTGGCCACTGAGTTTGTCCAAGGTCCATGTCACAGAAGGAGACCCTGGGGACCTCAGGTTAGTATTAGCGGCCGTCTGACAGCAATCAATAAAGTCTGCCTTTCACATTAAGAATTGGCTGCGAGTGAGGACTGCCTGAACCACACAAATCCATTCTCCTGGGAGCAAATAGCCGCCCCGAGACAGAGAGTCAAGAACCGAAAGGGTGAAAGGGGCATTAGGTCCGTGGTTCTGACGGCAGCATTTAATTCTTTTACATTTTTAAAATGTAGCTTATGGAACTCGCAGTGCCCAATAGCTGGTGCTGGTGGTTCGTCCTCACTTTCGCTTTTTCAGGCTCCCTCCCACTCACCATCAGGGTCACTCAGTGTGTCCTCAGAGGGGTTAAAAGCGATAGAGGAAGGGTGCTCAGGCGCCCTGGAGGAACGGGTAATCACGGGAAAGGCTAAAGAAACACTACGGGATCCTCGGGCCCTTTCAGGAGTTTTGGAACTGGGGAAAGGCTTATTTGGCGGTCTAGAAACTGGGGCAAGGATTGTCTCATGAAGAGTTGACTGTAACGAGGCAAGCTCCGTGGAAAGTTGAGCGAACTGGTTTTGGAGCTTTAGGATTTCCTTAAGTTCACTGATCTGTGCTGAGAGTTGTCTTTTGGACTCAAGGAGAGATGAACTAGGAAAAGGACGAGATAACAGTGCGGGGAACAAAATTGATGAGGAACATAGGTCTTTGGGGGGGAGCTGAGGCCGAGGCGGCCAGTCAGGGTTACAGTGGCGAGCCGCCTCGTCCTCTAGGGTCGCGGCTTCATCAGGATCTAAAGGATCATTATCCAGATCTCGGACCAAGATCAGGAATGTCAAGGTATCTCAGGGGAGAAAAAGAGGGGGCTGATCCTGGGAAAGAGGGGGAGGGTTGTTTAATTTATTTCTTATTTGGATCTGAGAGGGAGTACCTGTCTCGAGATCGGGAACTTTAGAGGAAAGTCCACTAAATGGAGGAGGGTCGTTTCTTGGAAGGGATGGATAAAGGAGCTTTAGAGGGGGGGCCTCTGCTCCCAGAGTCTTGGATTCCGAGGAAGGGATGTCTGACTCTGAGGACCTGGCCATACCTATAATTACAGAGGGAGACTTGGTGGGGACCTGGGTGTCGGATTGTTTATTTGGGAGGGAGGCCAAAGACCCTGCACGGGAAAGAGGGCGGAGACAATACTCCGCAACTGACAGTAATTGTTGTTTGTCTGGATCGGAGGACGCGGCTTCAACTAAATCTCGGATCAAGCCCCAATATGAAAAACCGGTTTCGGGGACAGCATTAGGTCCCTCAAGATTTAATTTTTCATTAAGATCTCATCCCACCTTTTGCCATTTTCCCTGGTGAATTTCTGGCCCATTTACTATGAACCAGGGACAGGCCTCATCTATAAAAATGAAGAATTTAATTAAATCTTTCTTTTTAACTCTAACTCCCTTCTCTCTGACCGAACTCTTTAAGTCTTTGATGAAGACTGCTTCTTTAGTCAACTTTTGCCCCATTTTTAATGAGATGGACGGAAATCACTTACCGAGGAAGAATATTTCTCATGAGCAGTGAGACGGGTCCTCAATCTTGTCTGGAGCCGGTGCAACGCCTCTTTTGGACTGGGGTCCGTCTGGCAGAGGTCCGTACCTCGAGCCCCACGTTGGGCACCACGTGTCCTTTCCCACAGGACCTAGTTATTCGTGGGGTCAAGTAGGACCAAGCCTGAAAAGAAACGGGTGAGAGAGAGGAGTGAAACCAAGCAAAGTTTTGTCAAGGTCTATTTTTTATTAACACAAGCAGATTTTATAAAGCAAAAATCATAGGCAAGGGGAGGGGGGAGAGGAAGCTTGTGGCCCTCCCATTGTTATGGCTCAACTACTGTCTGGTGTCTGAACATTTTTCGGTCAGCCTGTCTTCAGGAGATGCAAGGGACAGCTAATCTTGCACAAACATGGCTGGTTCTCAGAGACCTGCTTTATGGCTGTACAACCTCAGAAACTTTCCAAAGGCTGTATAAAGTTCAGGTTCCCAAGGGTGGTGTGGAGGCCCTGGCTCCTGACAGAGAATAATAGATTGCATTGGCAAAAGTCTATAATTCATAATCTTTTACAGAAATGTTGACAACAATATTATTGATAATGAACAAAACAGTGAAAATGTAATGTCTGTTGGGAAACATTGGATGGCAATAACTGGAATGGTGAGATCCCTCCTCCTTTTTGTTTTCTGTTTACAGACATGGCAGAGAATATTCAGCATAAAGGGCAAAGTACCATACTCTAAGTTTCCCTAGGGAAAAGATGGAGACATAAAGGGAACCTATATAATTTTATCTATATGTAATTTACAGATTAGGCAAGCTTGTGAAGATATAAGTTGATACCTAGCAGAGTGTAGGAATGGGGGGATTGCAGGACAATGCTAACAATAAATAAATGGATCTTTACTCTGTAGAATGTAGGAATGAAAAGACTGAGGACTCAATGCTAATTAAGATGGGTTTTCTTCCAAGCTGGGTGGATGCATAGAACCATGAGTGTGCCATCCAGAGACTGTCTCACTTAGGGATCCATCCCATCTGCAGACACCAAACCCATTATTGCTGATGCTAAGAAGTGCTTTCTGACAAGAGCCTGGTATAGCTAGCAGTCTCCTGAGAAGCTCAGTCTGAGCCTGACCAATACAGATGTGGATGTATACAGCCAAACATCGAACTGAGAGTGGGAACCCCAATGGAGAAGTTAGGGCAAGGACTGTAGGTGCTGCAGAGATTTACAACCCCATAGGAAGAACAACAATATCAGCCAACTGGATGCCCCAAAGCTAACGGAGACTAAACAGCCAACCAAAGAGTACACTTTGGGGGACACATGGCTCCAGCTGGATATGTAGCAAAGGATTGCCTTATCTGTCATCACTGGGAAGGGAGCCCCTGGGTTCTGTGGAGGATCAATGACCTAGGGTGGGTGGGTGGTGGAGCACCCTCATAGAGGCAGGTGAAGGGGGAAAGTGGGCTTGTAGAGGGGAAACTGGGAAGGGGTATAACATTTGAAATGTAAATAAATAAAATAGCCAATAACGAAAAAATTTAATTATATATTGTAAATTGTGAATTATAGAATGTGTGTGATATAGCTGAATTAAAGTATATAAAATGGGTAAAGACAGTTGTTCTGATTAGTTATTGTGATAAAAATGGTTTCTCTCTTAGAACATGTGTCCAATTGTTCTGAGATTTTGAACCACAACATATAAATAAAGATACATTTGACTACATGACAAGATGCACTTCCTGAATAAGTAACAAATCATGAATCTTGTTTATTGATAGGGACTGCATTAGCCTGTTCTGTATCAACCGTGTAGCAAGACAAAGAGCTATAAATGACAGTGGATCTAATTCTACATGAAATAACTTTCTACTAGGATTTTGAACCATCAATGCTCCCAAGCAAACTTTTAGGTGTCAAGGGGTGCACATAGTCATTCAGGTTGTGTCATTCTCAATTTCAATATACTGAGTTTCAAGATAACACCATGATGTTCTTGTCAACATTATACATCAAGATTTTGCTAATGAGCAAATCAATACATAAATAAGAACTGTTAATTACTTCACAAATATGCTACTTTTCCTTTGGAATGAAATGCAAATCAGTCATTAAATAGACACTGCATAACTAACAGAATCACTTGTCAGTCACAGCATTTGCCTTTAGCACCACATATTTTGCTCCATAGGCCTCTGGAAACCAAACATATTCTGCTGTGATAAGGAAGGTTCAAGGTCTTAATGACTCCTAAGACCAGTTCTCAACCAATGGATTCTGGAACTAGTTACACAAATGATTTCCTTCATATTTGGGAGGAAATACTTCTGAGGTTTGTGTTTTCCCAATGTTTGAGAGTTTTCCTGTAGAACAGAGCTCATGTAGTAGATGATCTGCCTTCAAACTTCCTTTTTGTCCCTATTCCACATCATTTTCTTACAGTCTTACAACCAGAATTTGCTAAACCTGCTCACCTGCTCTTAAAAACCTCATCTCAAAATCTGCATCCAGCAAGTCATAGTAAACCCTAAATGTGCAAAAGCACCTTAGTCAAGTTTGATGGTAGACCCATGATGACTGATGACTGCTCTGAATTAGCTTCCCAAGACATCTTAATTCTCCCATCACAGGAAAGTCTCAGAAGAGAACATGATTTGAAAAGTATCCAATGAATTCTTAATGTTATGAAGAACAAAGCTCTGGATTCAGGGCCTTGCCCAGTTCAAGTTTTGAATACCACAGTTTCTTCTTAGGAAACTTTTCGCATTTAAAGTCTTAACACTTTAAATATACTGACTTTTGGAATTACATTTTTCCATATACAATTTATACTTACTTTAGATAGTTTTGTTCATTAAGAAAAAACAAAATAACTTATATGATAAAGTTTTAAAAGAACAACAGATTTGACAAAACAAATTGAAATTCTGGAGTCATGCATTTCATGCTCATGTCACATAAATGCTGGGCAGTTTGAACAGTTGAAAATATCATTAGGAGTTCATTCTGTTTACTGAATGAATTTATCCCCATTTATTTTGTAACCTTCTGTATAACTCCTTTGTTTTTTTTTGTTTTGTTTTGTTTTTGTCAAATTGTATGGTAAACTTCAGTAGACAAAATACAGGTTTCTCTACCAGTCTAAAGATATTCTCCCTTAGACACATTTAGAAAATAATTCTGGCTCTTGTCTTAAACAGTTTGATAAAAAATATTGTATAAAATTTTATTGTATTGATTAGGAACAAGTTTATTAATAATAGTCATGGCAGAGATAAAATAAATGAATATCTATATATGTATAGAAGAGTGAATTCAGCTTATCAAAATTCTACTCAATTCTGTTTTTATAGTGAAATCAATATGATATTTGTATTGATTTCATAGTTATATTTCTCCCACTGAGAAATTAATTTTCTGCTGTTTCTCACAGTTTAGATTTATTTGCTGAACTTTTATTAACATATTAATACTTTCTATTCTTGTGTCTGTGTTTTTACAAAGATTCTTTGTCTTTTGTAAATGATAGGATTTCCCCCCATTTATTCCAATGATTTGAATTTTCTTTCTTATTAAAAGAATTCTAGTATAGTCCAATGGTAGAGTGTTTTCCTAACACATATAAGGCCTAGTGTTCAATCCACAGTGAAACACACACATGTTCTCTCTCTCTCTCTCTCTCTCTCTCTCTCTCTCTCTCACTCACACACACACACACACACACACACACACACACACACACACGCCCACACGCCCATTTAGAAAAAAAAATAAAACTTACTAAATTCATTTAGCACATGGGTATGGATAAAGCAAATGAAGTGACACACTGTTTTACTGGGCAGGATTCTATATTTATATTTTCCTTTAAAAGGTTATACTTTATGGTATTCTCTTTTTCTCTTTATTAAATAGTCATAAATGATGTTGTAGAAAACTTTTGTATATATAATTTAAATAGTTTCCTATTTTTTTTCTGTATGCAGAGCTTGAGAACTTAACCCTTCTACTATTCGCTCATGGATTTATTTAGCTTATTTAGCTCTTTCAGACAAAGTCTCATGTTTCCCTGGCTGGCTTTAAACTTCTTATGTAGTAGAGTACAATCATGGAATTCTAAATCACCTGTCTTCAACATTCAAGTTCTGGGGTTAGAAGCCAGAGTTTCTTACATGTTAACATGTCAACTTCAGACACATCTTTAGGCCCAAACTTCCTACCTCTTGCGGTAGATCAAATTTTGGTTTGAATTTTCACTGTATGTTAATTTAGAGGGTTCTGCCCTACTATCTCCCCCAGAGAAACAAAGACATCAGAATTTGCATGTTATGATATGCAAGTATGCCTTGAGCCTGATACCTTAAATTCATGTTATTTTCATTTCTTCCTTTTGTTTTATTTTTCTATTCACCAACCTTTCTCCCTTCTTTCCTCCTCCACTCATTTTCAATGGGATGACAGAGTTTTCTCTAGTCAGATTTTTCTACATTTTTAGGTATTCGTGTAGCTGTTTCCTGAAATTTAAATCCTTCCCTTGTTCAAAGTAGTGAAAAGCATAGAAGCTTCACAAGTCTCCAAGTAAAGTACAAGACTTACCAAGATGAGCAAACTTACACTTTTTATATGGCTCATTGTCAAGTCTCACATGCCATTAGGAAACTCTCTGACACTGAGAGTCCTTAGAGGACTGACTGCCAAGTAAGTTGGACAGGAAACTCCAGCATGGAGCTTTCCATCATCTGTCACCCATGTTGTGGTGGACCTGTCATTGTTACTTCTGCCTTAACTACCCACGTTGCCATTAATGACTGCTTTTCCATGCTCTGTAGGTTGCTCATAAGAACCTGGTTAGTTCACAAAGGTGGACAGTGGTTGAAATAATTCTTTGCTCTTTCAACCCTCTTTCTAGCTGGAGTGAATGGAAATGGAGCCTTCATTAAAATAGTGCTACTGCATTGTTAGTAGGTTTTTAGCGGCAGAATGGAGGTAGAATCATACTTTATCAATACAATTGACTATAACAAAAAAAGATTTCCATATTTATATAGCACGATGGAAGTATAGGTCTGTATCTTTCAAAAATTCAATTTATGCTATATTATTTACCTTTCTTAATAACTATATTCTGTAGAATATTGCCTGTTATGTTTATCTGGAAAATTTTTAAATAAGGGGAGATTATTACTGATCATGAGCCTGTATGTTTACTTAACATTTATTTTATAATTATTTGTAATCTACATATTTAGATTCTACATACTAAGAAATTTGCAATCTCATACAAAAGCACATAGCTCTTTTCACTTATTTATGTGTTATGTTTTCTTGTCAACTGTGATTTACTAAGTAATCAAACAGTTTCCATCTCATGAGGCACTTTCTGAAAGTTACTCACATGTGGAAGGGAAACAGTTCCCCTAAAGCCTCAAAAACAATTATGTTATAGGACTAATTTTGATTGACTTGAAGAAATTCAACAATTTAATGCATAAAGTAGGTCAAGGGGTAACAGTAGCTTTATGCTTGCAACAAATGCATCTGGCTCTAGGACAAGTTAACACTTCAGGGAACTCTATGTGCTCCGCTGCACTTGACCATTGTCTTTTAATTCCTAATTAATAAACATCTATGGCTTTACTTAGTCATCTGGATGATAGAAATTTATGACTAGGTGATAGTGGCTCATGGCATTTATTTGCACAAATCATGAACCTAAGGTTTATCATATTATGTTGGATTTCAGGTTTGACATCTCTCTTTTCCCCCATCCTATTACTTTGAAGGCAAAGTGCTCTCTGTTTTACTTCCTTGACTCCATAGACTCTTGTAACAATAAAATGCCAAAATTAGGCACTGCATGCAAATATGGATGACTTAGACATACATTTAAAACAATTCTGATATGTTGTTTCAAGACATGTCATTTTATACGTTTGAATAAAACTGGCAATATTAAACTAAACTCAAGTAATGTCCATTTTCATATATTCTCAGATGTGCTTATATGAATGTGGAATTTATACCTAGTAAATACCTTAAGAGTTCCTGCATGTATTTATGACCTGGCTGTTATTGTTTGGAACGTTAGCTATACTATGTGTCTAACTTCCTCTATGTTATCCTTGTTTCTGGGGTCCCAATCTACTTCACCTGAACTGAGGAAGGCATACTGCAATAGCAGTTTCTAGGGAACATGTTACAGTTAAGAAAACAGACCAGAATGTAGAGCTTGTCTTTTAGAGATTCTTGTTACATTTTATTACCTTTTTCTGTTATTCTAGACTCCATTTTAACACGTTTTAAAGAACTTCTGCTTCTCAACTAAATAGGATAGCCAGAAATCATGATTTTATATTTTTCTCTTTGGGTATTATTATTCTAGAAATTTTATACAGTCATAGTTTTTATTCATCTTAACCACATAATTTATATTAGGACCTTCAAAGAACTTAGTTATATATGTAATAGAAAACTAACAACAAATCTAATTCTTTATAGGCATAATGAAAAATTTTAACCTAAGATTTTTTAAGCTCAGTTTTTTTATAACTAACCTCAGTTCTCTGTAGGCATACTTTACAAACAAACTAATTCCAATTCATTTCTATAGGTCTTTTAAAAATTCATAGTTAAAAACAGATAGTCTGTCATCTATTTTACATTACCTCAGATTCTGCAAGTTCCAAGCAGACAATTTTCTAGTCTATTTATTTAAAGACCACTCTTGGCAACAGTTAAAAGTAATATTATATAGTAAACTATAAATTAGAACTCAGATAGAAAATATAACTTCTCTGGATAGAATTTTCCTGGGATATTAATTCTTGCTGCAGCTTCTATGTAATTGGGTTGTAAATAGGCACATATAATAAAAATCTCAATTCCTTCCAATTTTAGCAATATTTCAAACAGCATTTTTAGGACCTTAGTTAATTTATTTTGCTAAATAAACTCATAAGATATTGCAAGTTAAAAATGAGTCTGTGAAGCTGCATTAAAAAAGAGAGAACAAAATATTTTATTTGGTTTATATACGCCTGAGAATCAATAGGTTTCTTGTGTAATTTGGTTTATAGCTAAAATTAACACCTGACCACTTCATAATTATTTAACACTATGTTAATAATCTCTTGAATTTCATTTGTGATTTTGTACTTTTAAAAATATATTATTTTCCTTTAAATCACAGTTGCTTCTTTCTACTCTTTTTCATTATTTAAAACCTTTTCTAAATTTAAATATATTTGATCATAGTTGTCCCCTCGCCCAAAACTTTTCAGATCCTTTCCCCTCCCTCCCTAAGCAATTTGAATTTCTTTCTCAAAAATCAAAAGTCCAATACAACTAAACATAGGAAATCAAATAAATGTTTTAATCTGGCACAGCATATTTTATCTAATATATGTATTAAAGAGTTTCTGATGATATTTCAACTGCTTCTTCCACTGAAGCTACACATAGAATTATAGCCAAATTCACAATTTTAAGGGAAGCAGTTTACTCCTTCAGTGTGATGGTTTATAATGTGTTGCTCTGATTACTTCAATTTATTTGGGTCTCAGTTCTGAATCTTTTTATGGAAGTCACAGACTCTTGCTGCTATGCTGTAGTTCCTCCTCCTCCTCCTCCTCCTCCTCCTCCTCCTCCTCCTCCTTCTCCTCCTTCCCTTCCTCCTCTTCTTCTTTTTCTTCTTCTTCATTTTCATTCTAAACAAGTAAAATAAAATATTTCACTCTTACCTGGACGTTGGAATTCTTAACTTTTAAATCTAGAAATGTAATGCAAGTGCTATCATTTTAAGATCAAACAAATCAAACAAATTAGCTTTCTTCAGTTATGCAATCTCATGAATTCTGTATTTGATATGACACATCTGCCAGGGAAACCTTATGCACTCAATGGTAATGTCCCTATACTTCATCATTAAAGTCATTTTTACCTCAAGTGTGAAAAATAGATTAGCGTGTCATAATTATTAAAATATCAAATAACTAATTTAATTTTACACCTAAATAAAATTATTGTAAATACTCATTGAATTTGTGATTTTTTGAAATACTGAAGGATTACTTGGTCATTTGGGGATGGGAAGAAAGCTCATTGTTTAAGAGGTATTTTTGCTCCTGCAGAGGACACAAGTTTGGTTCACAGCACTCATATGAAGCATCTCCCAACTGGTTATGACTGGAGTCCCAGGGCATCTAATACCTTCTTCTAGATTTCACAGGCCCTGGCCCTCACATGTGCTCTTACCCAGAAATAAACATATCTATATATCTAAATAAAGTATATCTAGATATACACACAGTTGAAAATGAAGTAAATGAGATTTTAAGGTTCATTTCATAAAGTATTGATTGTTAGAGTGTACCAGGTGCATTATCAAGGACTCGTCACCCATATGATCAATGTATATCTTAGAAAACAGACAACAATGGGCTGAATAAAGTATTGAGATCTGAGTCCTCAAGTTTATTTCCATTGAATAGTATAATGAGCTGTAGCTTTATTTTGAGAAGTTTGTACTGGGCCAGACATCTATTAGATGACCAGTATTCTTTGTTTGTTTGTTTGGAATAAATGGTCTAAACAAACAATATACAACCAAAATTATTGGTCAAATTCATTATTGTGCTGAATGTAGAAGTTTGCGATGCAGGAGTTCTTATTCTAAGGGTGGAGGAGGGTAATGTTAGACATTGAAATACAAGAAATCTTAAAGTTCTTTAAAGTAGTTTCATAGTTGCCAGATTGCTACTCAAACCCTGATCTCATTATATATGGTCTACACTAAACTGCTGGCTAAATAGAGATCTCTAGGACTGGAACTCACAGCTTCTGGGTGACATGGAAATAATTCTGTTTACTTCAGTATTCACATACAGCCAAGCAGGATTGGCTACTTACAGAACAAGAATGTGAAAAAGCACCATTTAGAAATTAATACCTAAAAGCCATTGCTGTCCTCATTCTGGTTATTTCCAGCTCCAAGCTATGTGAGAAGTTGTTAGCGATCCTGAAAGAAGAGGTGGAAGGTGAATTTCTTGATTATGGTATTTATAATGCCTCAAGCGACATCATTCAGCAGGCAGCTTAGTTGCTATTGATTTTACCAAAGGGGGAAAAAAATCTCTCCTCACAGTGTTCTTGAATCATTTGTTGGCAGAGTGGTTTTTAGTTATGGTCTGTGTCTATGAGAGCTCACTTTGGTCAAATGGCAGTATAGGTTCAGCCCTTGCACTGCATGAATCAAGGAGTAATACAGGATATGCTATAATGTGACAGAACCATTCTAGTTCTGGCCACAAAACTGAAAATTGACTCTCTATGAAACACATTGAATCTTGGGTCATGTAGGAATGTCTCGGGCAGAGAGTTGAAATAAGAAGCAAAAGCAATGTCCTATACCTACACTCAGTAATTGCCTATATCATTTTAGCCATAAACCAGGAGATAAGAAAAACCTACTGTTACTCGCTGGCAAGAAATTTCCTGCCCAGTCTGAGTAATTAATTCAGACAAGGACAGAATCATTATGCTTATACTCTAAAAAATCATTCCTCTATGAGATTAAAATTATTTTCTACATACATGCCACAACAGTATTTCTCAGCAATTATATTGCTTATTTCCAACCTACTTGTAGTCTCAATTATGCAACAATAAATAGAATTCTAAATGTTTTACACAGTACTCAATTTGCAATAGTACTTTGAACATTGTGTTCAGATATGCCATGCTGGTAGTTGCTACATGCCATTTTCTATGGGAAATATAGATGCTAAGTGACCTCATTTCGTTGCTTAAAATTTTACTGTGGGGTACTCTTTGTTTCACAGACATGCTAGACCTGGCAAAAATCCTGGCAATGAGGTTCAAATACCATGTCTTAGGCGAGTAGTATCATGCTAAAAAACAATGTCATATTTTTAGTATTTGTTTGTATGTGTATTAACAATGGTATTCTTAGATATCTTTAGCAAAGCATTATAACTGGACCTGTAATTTTATTTGATTTCCAAACAGAAAACAGGAAGAATTAAATGCAAATAAATCAAGTCCCGGGACTTTAGGGAGTTGTGAGCTCATATTTAATACTACAGGTGTTTCCCAGTTGCTTATGGGTTAAGTGTGTGTTTCTGAGGATTTGAGATCTAAAACAAGCTTGCAATTCTAATAATTTTTCTGTTTTGCCACATTTGGTTTGCACTCAGAACCTCATTATTTGCTCTGGCTGTCCTTGAACTTGCTATGTAAAGTAGCCTGGCTATGAACTCACAGAGATCTGTGTGCTTCTGTCTCCTGAATATTTGGGATTAAATACATACCACAGTGGGCCCAGCATATTGTTTAGCCTTGTTATCCTAGTGGCTTTTTTTCTTTTTGAGTACTTTTCTCAACTTCTCCCCATGTTCTTCACCTGTCATTGTCCTACAAGATAAATTGTATTAAGCTGATCTGGCTGGGAACAGACAGCTTTGGTTAACAACAACAACAGTTACCTTTGTTTATTGTGGTTGTTTTCATTTTTGTTTTTTAATCTCTGTTTATTTTTTACCTTGTGAGAAAATGTGTCACACTAGAGTCAAGACTAGCCTGGAAATTACTATGTAGCCAGCACTGGACTTGAATTCAGAGCAATCCTTTTGCCTCAGTGCCCTAGGTGTTGCCATGACTCACCTAACTCAGAACCACTTATTCCTTATTATTCGTATTATGTTTTCCAAACCTTTACCTACGGCAGAAAATAAAATAGACTTTAAATTGCATACGTATGAATAAACCTTTTAAAGCCCTTACTTTAATTATTAAAATCCCAGTAGTGTTTTCTTTTGACTCGAAACAATACAATTTCTCTGAATTTTTATATGTATAACTAAGATGGGCAATTTTTTATTTTCATTTGATACTGCATTTTTTGATTGCACAAATATATGAGTGCAGATACATGCACATGTTATTATGGAATCAAAAGCACACACACCAGTAGACTCATTTGGTTAATTTTAAATTAAACAAATATGCTCTTACATTGGACTTTGATATGCCTAATTTACACAATAATTTTTAAGGTCAGCTAGATTCTATTTATAAGGAGAATTCAGAATGGACTTGGTAGTTACATATTCATACACAAATACATACTCATACATACACAGGTGTGTATAGTTCTTTTGTGTATGGAGAGATGTGGCTATAGGACAAAGAGGTCCATAAAGGGTATTTTTCTTAATCACTCTCCATCTTAATTAATGAACATGGGCTTCACCAACTCATCTAGACTGTCTAGCTTGCAATATCCAGAGATCCCCCAGTTTCAACACTGGCATTACAGGTGCATATTCTAGTATAATTTTTTCTAGAGGTACTTATTCTTGCTTGTATAGCAATCAGTTTTCTGACTGTTCCATTTCTCCAGCCATGGCTCATAATAAGTTGATTAAATATGGTTAACTCTCTGAATTGTCTGGCCAATAAACACAACTGAAAACCACTTCTAAAATCATGAAAAGTCTTGACAAACAAAGGTCATGTGTGTTTGTGATGCTTCATGGTACATATATTTAGAAATAAAATGTTAGGCAACATGTGAATTCTTAGACAAGCTAAGAATTCTGAAACTGAAAATTGTTCTCTAAAACATCATTGTGTGAACATTCAAAGCAAGTGAATGTTTCCTTCACATTGTCTTTAGAAAGCATTTACGGCATTCAGAGAACAAGATTTGAAGGTCCAGAGCATTAAGAACAACTTTAGAAATGAAGGAAGTATGTTGATACTTTCTTCCAATATGTACTTTGGCAGTCATTTTTCTAGTATTATCTGCAGAAATAAAGAAAGGGGAAAAGTGCTTACAGAATGCCACTTTAATCTGAATGGGAAAGTGCAAACTGTGCAATTATAAGTGTGTAAAGGGCCAGGAAATAAAGAAGCCAAAATAATGAGAGATTCCTGTAATAGCTTGTGTCACAAAAGTTGCAGTTTCTGTCAGAAGTTTTGGTCTCAAGAGGAATCTTGGAAAGGGGATAAAAAGCCTCAAGAGATAATAACTAAAACTTGGCAAAGAAAACCCCTTTATGAAAGAGTGCCTGCAGGGCAGAAATAATTGGAAGCATAGTCTTCCTTCACCCTGATAGTTGTCCCTTGTTTCTATTGGGAGTGGACTCCCTAAAAGACCCTAACCAAAAAAAAAAAAAAATTGTATGGGAAAATTATGGTATTGAACTTAAGCAAAGCAAAAATGGAAGGGAGACATTAACGTAAGTGGACATTCAAACCAGGTCTACTGTGGAGCTAGAAGGCCATTAAAGTAACTGAGGGCCAAGCTTGCTGTGGCCTGAGTATCCAGTAGTCATTTCTTTGGGTGATCAATATAATTATCTCCAGGTTCCCATCTCTTTTCTGAGTGCTGAGTAGGTATGAGAATATTTTATGGAGATAAGGTTCCTTGATTTTTGAAGAGCAAACAGTGTTTGCCCTTTAAGAGCATACTTCATCCCTGGGAAGTTTTCAAACTCCTGAGATAAGATGAGAAAAATAAATAAATAAAAAACCACCTTATATGATAATGGCGACTATTCTTGGCATCTATGCTAGTTTAACTGAGAAAAGTACACCGATAACTTGGCTTAAGAACAGAAACCCCATGTTCCTTCTCTCTTTATACTAAATCAACCTTCAAATCTCTGATTTCTATTAAGAAATGAAGCAGTTAAATAAATATTTGTGTATATGTGTGTGTTTGTGTCTGCCTACCTGTCTATCATTGATCTTTTTTCATCTTCTATCATCTACCTATCATCTATCGAAATCATCATCTATATTTATCTATCATCATTATCTATATGGCTTCTACTATCATCTATCTGCTGTCACTATCATCTATCTATAATGTATCTATTTATCATCACCTGTATCTATCTATAAGGTATCTTTTTATCATCACCTCTGTCTCTCTATCTATCTATCTATCATGTATTTACCTTCTATTATTACATTGCTAGCTATACAGAGAAAAAAAAAAAGAAAACGCAGTAAGTGATATAGATACAGAGGGAAATAAAGGAAGAAACAGGAAGGAAACCCACATAGTTGGCTGGTGAACATCTTTTCTCTTAGAGTTATAGTGCATTTCTAAAAGCCTTTGTGTATGAGAGATATTAAAGACATGAAATGAGCTTTATTGAGGCTGATAATAATATCAGAAAAGAAAATTTTAAAGAAATGTCCAAAACATTTCATTATTGTTTCTAGAGTTTCTAAATAAAATTTAAGAGACTAGTGACTAAAGAATTTTGTATTTAGAATGGCTCAAAGGAAAGCTTCTGGAGGGCTTTTTTTTTTTTTTTGTCACGTGATTACATTTTAACATGTTATCCAGATCCCCTTCCATATACAGACACCTGCTATATTTTCCCAAGAGAACAGTGTATATGAGACATAGAAAGCAGGATGAAGGCAAGCCTGTGGATTCTGTGTTGGCTTACTCAAACACAGACTTTGAACAACTGAAGTGGTGTGTGATGGGCTCTAGGCATCTTAACTTTAAGGACTGCAACACCATTTATGCTCCTCATACACACTGAGTACCACACTGGCCCTAGGTCAGCACCAGATACTCAGCTGCAGAAGCATAAAGAAGCCTCAACTTCCACATAGACCTCCTTTCTTTCCCCTCAACATGGAGTAAGAAAACAGGGCTAGGAAGGGCTTATCTGGGCACTTCATGCCTAATTATCCTCAATCATGTAATAAAAAAGTGTTCAAGTCACATTTTAATATAAAATTATGTCTGTGTCTATTATTATTATTATTATTATTATTATTATTATTACTATTACTATTATTAATTATTTTATCATTATTATTAGCATTAGTAGCAGTAATAATAATAGTAACAGTAGTAATAGTAGTAGTAGAAGCTGCAGTAGTAATAGTAGTAACAGTAATAATAATAATAGTAGTAGTAGTAGTAGTAGTAGTAGTAGCAGCAGTAATAGAAGTAGAAATAGAAGCAGTGGCAGTAGTAGCAATAGCCATAGCAGTAGCAGTCGTAGCAGAGCAGTATTTCAGTATTTCTTGTTTTTAGGGAGAAGTGAATAGAGTAACTGACTACATACCTTCCTTTTCTTATGCTTGACCCATCAAAACTCGTGACTTCTTGAACATAACTGTGATTTATTATTTATTTCTGCTATGATAAATAAACATTGTTAACTCTAATTAAAGAAAATCTCTTTACTTTATTCCAACTAAGTGGTTTTATTTTATTTTACAGGAAAACAAGTAAATGTAGATGACAGACTAAACCAAAGAACAAATGACATAATTAAAACCATGAACTACAAAAAAAAAAAATGGATGTATCAGATTTTTACCTTTCAAAATTATGTTCAAGTATGTATAAGTGATGACACTGTTGAGATTACATATTGCAGTGTACAACTCTAAATAATAAGAGGTTTACTAGGCTGCAGAGATGTCTGAAGGTTGAAGAGCGTGCACGGACTGCTCTTGTAAAGGACCTGAGATTGACTCTCAGCATCCAAATTAGAAGTCTCACAATTTCTTATACCAAGAGCTTCAGGAGATCTCACACTCCTTAGCCTTGGAGGAGTACACTGGCACACAAGAGTGCACACCCACACATAGACACATGAGCATTACCCAGAAGTAAAAATAAAATAAAACAAATAAAGGACAGCTCTTAAGAGAATTTGAAAACAAAAAGGGGTTGAACATTACAGGAGTATTAAGTGATAAAGATAAAATGGAAATTGTAGATTCTTAATAGACTAGAAACAAAACTGTTCAATTAAAATTGATTTGCTAAGTCAGACAATTAATTAACAATAAATTAGATATAAGAATTTAAAAAAATTAAGAATTTTTTTTCAAAGAGGATTTTGTATGCTTCCCTTTTCAATGACTAAATAATTCACATCCAACACACTTTTCAATTAACCTTAATCTCTTAAGATGTACACCCGAGTGTCAGTGTGTCAAACTGTCACAGACTCTTGACCAAAGTCCATGTCACCACCTTCATTTGTTCATTAGTCCAACATTTTTGCTCTTCCTCATATCAAAAAATTTAGAGAACTTGTGAGTCTCTAAGACAAACATTAATACTTTGTAAGCTTAATGTAAATAGTAGAAACAGAATGAAAAGAAGTCAAGTAATTTGTCTCTGGCTGACATGAGCAGATGTAAGATGCAGCCCCAAAATAGAGATGCTAATATATGGACACAGAATAAGGTCAGTGGGTTGAAGGATACCATAGTCTTCTGTTTAAGTTATCTTTTCTCAAAATACTGGTCTTTTACTGCTTTGTGTCCATAATTCAAGGTATGTTGATAATAAATATAAAACTGCTAAAAATGTGTATTTCATATCAAATCATAAAAATAAACCAAATGATATTACCTACATATTTGGGCCAGAGAAATGACTTTTTCAATTTTGGACAGTTACTGAATGTTGCTAAGTAAAAGTCCATGATCTTGCTTTTAATGCAAGAAGTGTTCATATTATTTTTTTCAACTGCTTGAATACTTGTTTTTTATGAAAAATAGTTAAAGATAAACCATGGTTACATCAACAATTACTTTTATTTACTATAAACAACCTCCATGGTGAGAGATACTTGACAGTTTCATAATTGTGTCTGTCTTATCTTTCAGGTTGAACTTGGGCTCATCCCTATTGATTTTTTTTTTCAAAAAATCATTAATAAATGAAAATCCATACTAAACATATATTTATATTTGATCATTGGTTACATTTTTTTTACATATATATTCTCAGACATTAATGCTAGAGAATTAAAATAAAATATTTTCCATTGTAACAGTAATATTACAAAACAAATTAATTTACAATATTATCACACACAGTCCAATAGATTAATTTTTTTTGTCACATATATTATAACATCCAGCCTACGTCTCAGGCTCAACTCATCTACAACCCACATTGAAGAGCTTGTTTTTCGAACGATTCCAAAACATTCTATAACCTTGTCCTTTGAATTTCCTTTAAAAAGTTGCTTGCTGTCTCTTGTCATCATGGTAATGGTATATGAATCTAGGTTGGCTGTTTGAACTGCTTTTGTGAACTAACTTGCAACAGCCAAGGAGGCGGCAATGGCTAGATCCTGCATCTTACTGCTCAATTTACTCATTTATATGATTATAAAACTAAGCTCAGGACATACTAATAGTTAATGAAAAACACATGCCTTGCCTACACGGTTGGCAATTACCTGCCAGCCAAGCATTAGATAGATATAAATGAGGTCCATGCCCAGACACCTAGCCCCCAGCTCACTTTCCTGATTAGCATAGGCACTTGAGGGAACCCAGAAAAAAATTTCTAGCTTGATTAGGCTCAGCAGCACCACCAGGCCAACCCAAAGTTTTCAGAGCAATACTTAGTTGCTATTAGTTTCATTCAAGAGCATTTTTCTTCATTCAATAATATATGGCAGACTTTCTTTTGTTGTTGCTAAGCACACAGTCTTATGTTGTGATAACACTATCATCAGAGCATTTCTTCCGTGTCACCAAGTTTATCATAGATCTTATAAGAGGAGCTAAGTATGTTTTTAAAACACTCATTTATGCCCAACTCAGAGACCATAATAAAAGCTGGTTTTGAAGAGTTAAAAACACAAAACACTGGAATATCTATCTGTGAGACTGAGGTCCTGCTTCAGGCACATGAGTGACCTCATGAAAACCACTTGCCTTCAGGGAACCTTTACCACAAAACTATACTATTAATGAGAACAGCATCTGGATGCTCCCCTCCTCTTTGGTAACAAAGCCAGAGACATGTGCTTTTGTTTTTCATCTCCCTTCACCAGTCCAGATTTGAAAGCTTTATTCACTCCAATGTCTCTTGGGCAGCTCTATCTCTCTGTACTGCATTAGAATTTCAAATCATCTTCCCCTACAGCAGCTCCTGTCTTTGCCAATATGTTAAGTAGGAGAGGAATTTAAATGAATTGAAGGCTTTTTTTTTTTTTTTTTTTGGTCAGAAATGTAAATAGTAATAAACCATATAATTGAGGATCTGGTTAAAAATAATAACCTTTAATTTTGCTTCTGCTCATGTTCAACATGTGCTTATACAGCCAGGCAATTTCAGTAAGTGATTCTATGTAAGGGCTAAAAAACAATACTGAACAACAAATAAGACTCTGAGTATGATTGAAATACACATATGTTGATATTAAAATTACTAATATAATACAAGTAGGAAAAAGCACCCAATAATGAACTCATCAGTGATGATTATAGTCAGATTCATGAGAAAATCTGCAGGTGTCACAAACTCATCATGCTCATTATTAGTTACTTTTAATTTTAACTCACTGAAGGTAGCAAATACTCAAATACATAAGAAAAAAATGAAATAGAATACAAATGTTATACTGCATGAATTGTGAATTATTAGTTTTACAATATCAATACCTGAGTATAAAAAATACTTTGATGACTTAGTATTAGCTAAACATATTTATTTTAATCAAATGATTTGGCTTTCATAATTCTGGAGCACTTGTTATTTGGAACATTAAACTTGGTTTAAAACCAGTGTAATTAGCCAAGGTTGGCAGAGTTTCCATGGATAGAATACATGCGGCCGGTCATTTGGAATGTACAGGGCTCTACCATTCTGTTGTAGCTCTTGTGTTTATTCTTCAGGATATTTGGAACTATGGTGATACTAATGAGCTCATGTGAGTGCTGGAACTCTATGAATGGCTCCTTTCTTTAACAATAATTAGGCTTGTTTGATACCCTCAGATGCTACTTGCAGGGCTGAGGATTTTACTCTCTTCCTCATAGTAATCAAGCTTCTTTGAAAAGCTATGTTGATTCCAGAAGCTGGCACAATATACATTTTCTGAAAAACAAGCAGTATATGCCAAGTGCTCTTTGAGACTATTGGAAAAAAAAATGTAATGGCAAAGATAAAACATACAGAAGGCTTGCTCCCAAGCACTGTAAATTCTACTCTAAATTTATCAAATTTAAAGTCTAGGACAATTTTGTTTTGTGTTTACTACTAATGCTCTTTTTATACTCTCTGGCTATTCAATAAAGTATCCTTTCCTTTGGAGCTGCTAGATATGCTCATTAAAACTTCAATCTCCATTCTCAACTGTATCTTTTTCATCAGACTTTTATAGAAGTAAGTATTTTGAGGACACAGAAAAGACAAATTTGAATAATGTAAATTAAAAGGTTAGCTGTCTTCAAAATAGTTTTTTTTTTTCTTGAGTAAAGTATAGAACATGAAATTTTCATGAGTGTACCTGTGACCTCAGGCCTGCAAGTCAAAAACTCTACCATTGAGCAACATCCATAAACAAACAGCAGTTTTTAAAATGACTTAGCATTTGTACTCACCCTCTATATCCCCATAAATAATAATTTAATATTATTTTATATACTAATATATTTGTAAATTATATTGTTTTGCTTTAAAATATGAATTTAATCATTTTATTTTAATATACTTTCATAAAGAAAAAGCTTCAACTACCACAAGTGACTTGAATGCATGGTGGCAAACAGGAAGACATGGTAGCTGAAAGCTTTACATCTTGATCAGCGGGCAGCAGAAAGAGAGGGGAGGAGAGAGGGAGGGAGAGAAGGAGGGAGAGAGAGTGGGAGGGAGGAGGAGAGAGTGGCGGGGGGAGAAAAGACAGAGGACAGAGAGAGACAAGACATGGACTCAGATTCTGAAACCTCAAAGCCCACCTCTGGTGGCAAACTTTCTCCAAGGAAACCACTCCTATACCAACATGACACTTCATTATAGTGTCATGGGCTTTGCGAGTCCATTTTCTTTCAAACTACCACAGAAGGCTTCTGCTCCATATAGTGGTACACACTAGTATGCTGAGCACTAGAAAGGGAGAGCCAAAAGAATACCAGGTGTGAAACCACACATAACAAGACAGTCATGGAAGAAACAAAACAGAGAAATAAATAATCCAAGTAACAACCACAACTGGAAAGGAATCCCTGAACATCTGTCCAGAATGTTCTTTGCATGTTACTTAATAATATCTGTTATTCAGAGACAAGCAGCGAGAAACATAGTTCTCAAAATAATATATGGATAAATGTCAAAGGGCTTCAAATATTGCCTCATAATGTTGGATGATACAGGGAATGATGAGAATTCCACATGTACTGTTTAACTTGGTTTATACAGTTTCAATATCTCCCTTAAAATATATAATATTATATTTACTCATATATAACATATAATATATGATATATATTTCATATCTATATAAATTATATATTATATTTATATATGTACATATATATGTATGTGTATATATGTGTGTTTGTGTGTGTGTGTGTGTGTGTATACATACAGAATGTTTTCCATTTGAGAAAGATCAATCATAAACATGCTTAAAACTTCCTGAGTGCCTGGACAGACATTTATCCTCAACTGAATCCTTTTCCTGGAATCAACTTTAAAATTTGACAATTTTAGCCAGGCAGTGGTGGTACACGCCTTTAATCCCAGCACTTGGGAGGCAGAGGCAGGTGGATTTCTGAGTTCGAGGACAGCCTGGTCTACAGAGTGAGTTCGAGGACAGGCAGGGCTACACAGAGAAACCCTGTCTCAAAAATAAAACAAAACAATACAAAACAAACAAAAAAATTGTCAATTTCAATGCATGCATGTTGGTCAAGTCATCTGCCAACTGATGTATGTCCCCAGGCACAAAAATACATTATTATGGGATATATATATATATATATATATATATATATATATATATGTGTGTGTGTGTGTGTGTGTGTGTGTGTGTGTATGTGTTTGTGTGTGCAATTTAACAGCTTTAATAATCAGGAACTGATTAATAGTTTATTTAAGTATGATTGAGAATGAAATTATTGGTTGATAAATAAAAGGTATTAAATGATTATCTCAGAATTCCAAAGCAACAGAAAATGTAAATATATGTATCCATCATATTTTGTAATAACAGATGATAATTGATAGAACAAAATATCATTGTAGTGACTTGCAGTAAAATAGTATCACATGGCTAATTTCGAAAACATTCTACATATTTTGTTTTATACAAATGTTTATATTAAGTAAAAATGAATGAGCTCAATTTGCCTATTAAGTGAGTTTAATTTGAAGAATATATCAAAAACTTTTATATTAAACACTGATCACACTGGCAGAAGAAAATACATTTGGAATAAGAAGAGAAGAATTAAGACATAGAAAAGAATTTCATTCCTCAAAAATTCTTAGGTATCCAATCCATCTTTTGTTGAAATGAATTCTATTTTCCAAAAGAAAATATTTTAGGATGAAAGGAACCGAGTGCATCTCTTTCTGTCTCACAAAGTCTTTGACTAGAATTAAATTTAAATTTATTTCCTGGGACAAATTGAACTCTGTCCCATCATCTTTTGTATGTATTGGACAGGTCAATAAATTTGAGTGAAAGTAGAATGTGGTGGTAGATATATTAATGGCATTTTGCTACTGAGTGCTTCTCTAATTACTTGTTTTACTGGACCTACAAAAGTTAAATAATGCATTCCTTACTCTGTCAATGACATAATCATTTGGAGATTTTTAAAACTTTATAATTAACCTATTATAACAAGCTTTCAAAAATAGTAATAGTGAAGGTAAGTCCAAATAAGCTACTGGAAAATCTGATTATCATTATCAAAATGATTGCTTTCCTAAGGGATTACATGGTAATAAGTGAGACTATGGAAGTACAAACAGTACAGGACAGTAATCTTTAAGTTAGAAAGCATCTCTAAATCTTATTTATTGGCAATTTTAGTACCTTTTCTCTTTTTGTTTCTCTTTTGTTGATCTATATAGAGAAAATCAATAAAAGTATTCTACCATGAAATATGATGTTTGTCATCTACATTTCACTAATGAATAGATTTCTCAACATTCAGGTATATAACTGAAACACACGCAGTCAAAATAGGAAGAGTTTTAATAGTTCTACAGCCTTATTCCATGCTTAACAATAAGTCATCACTTTTTCTTCCAAAGAAGAAATTATCTTACAGATCTCTGAATAGTTCTCAAAAATGAAAACTACAATCTATGTAATTTTGAAGCAATGCAATTACTTTATGTATGTTTTGGCTATCTGCGAGAAACATCATGTCAGGCCAACAAAATAACTACAACAGTTGTGGTAGACTCATACACACAATAATTCTTTCCTATGAAGGCTTTTCTCTACTGTGATACTCTTTTGATGTAAAACAAAACCATGTTAATGAACATGTAAGTATAATAGGTTACAAGAGCTACAAAATGGGAGTGTGTGTGTGCGTGTGTGTGTGTGTGTGTGTGTGTGTGTGTGTGAGGGGGGTGTCACTGGGAGGGGAAGAGAGACCCAGTTCAATAAAGAGAATATTTTATCTTTGTGTAATTTAAAATTTGTGTCCTGTTCACAGGTTAGCAGTTCTGAGGTTTGAAGATATCAATAGCCTTTTTAAGCAGAGCAAAGCACTCCTAAATAAACTTCTACAATGTATTACCACATCTTAATAACAATGAAATAGTTTCCTATAATATTGGCCAACATTATCCTTTGCTGTTCATTTAAGGGTTTAAACCTGTGAGTAAAATGAAAATGATTTTCTCAAATTGTTAACCTACTCTAGTAAGTAGTAAATAGTACAAGGTGCTGACGGGAATGTTTCTTAAAATCCATCTTACTTTTCATTGCTTATTTAAGCAAACATTATGCTATGTTTATAAAAGTTTATGCGAATTGTTATGATGAAAAATGATGATTGTAATACACCACCAAAATGCTAAGAATTTGCTGAACCACTGGAAATATATACATTATTAAAGTATTATAAAGATCATCACAACAGATTCTGTTGATCAACAGAGATGGATCTATTCCAAGATATACTGCACACACCAGCAGTGTGTTTCCCAAGCCTGGATAGCAACAGGCCCTACTTATACTATTTCCTCCATGTAAACATTTAAAACTAACTTTTGTAATTTTGGCACATTAAGAGAATATCAACAGCAGCTAACAATACAAAGGGCTGTTATTATATTTAAAAGTTACATGGACATGCTTCTTCAATTTGAATAAAGTTTCAAGCATGTTTAGTATGTATGAAGAACATAAGTACTCATCTCCTGAGCAGAACACAATAATGATGTTATTGTACATGGCTTAGATGTAAAATGAATAATTTATTTCTAATATTTTCATACCACAGCTGATCATGAATAGCTGAAATTAAGGGTAGGCGAGTATACAACATGTGTAGAAAACAAACAAGACCAGGAAGAATGACACAATAACTTAATGCAGAAAGGTAGTGACATATCCAAGACAATTATAATTTCTATACATAAAGTTGCTTAGAAGAAATGAAGAATGCCCAGCCTCTTCTGTTTCATTTCTTCTGGCTCTACAGTAGAATAGAGAGAGATTATTCTTTAAAAAAAAGCATCATACTATACTAGTTGCTATTTTGAAGATTGTGTACTAAGCAAAAATATCTGTGATCAGGAAATATAGCTCAATTGGCAGAGTACTTGCCTACCAAATGAGGCTCTGTATTCAATCCAAAGCACCATATAGAACTAGACATGGTGAGCAATGCCTGCAATCCTAGCGTTCAGAGAAATCAAGACTACATAGAAAGTTGGAGGCCAATTTGGACTATCTTCAAAATGAATATGTAAAATAATTAAAATAAAGTTTATCTTCAAAGAAGTCTTTCATTCTTTCATTTCCTATGAAGAAAAAGGTTTTTCATGTTTGCTAACTACATACTTGAAGAATTTGATTCATCCTTTAAAATAACTATAGAAATGATTGCAGGACTGAGTGTCAAATCTACAGATGTGCAGTGGCCTTCTTAATATGCCATAATATTTGCAAGTAACAAAATCAATAATCTGTCCTACACTTTATATCACCCATGCTTAAAATAAAACATAAGGAAAGGGAAATTAAAATAAGTGTTTTTATGCTGCACTGTTTAGGTAAAGCTTAAAGATTGTGTTCTCATAGGCCTTTATTATCTGAAAAGTCTTTAATTTCATCTAACTATTTCAGTTATATGAAGATGTGAAATGAGTATGCATATAAAACTGATTTATTGTTTTTGATGATAAATCATAAAACTATCAATTTTTGGCCAATTTCTTGGCATAAATATAATTGTAATTATTTAATAAAAATAAGAGCATACTAAAAATATAGATATGTTTATTCTTTCATTAAAAGTTAAATCCTGAATAAATACTGCTAGATGTCAACAAATTTCAATGAGATTCTGAATTGATCATTATTTTGATTTTATAATCAATCCTCAGTTTTGAGAATGTTGCTTCACATAAATATCTTTTATTAAAGAATGACAGAATTATGCTTAAGGCCATGTTGAAAATTGTTAGAAAATCTGTCCTAATTACAATTCGAAATTTGTTTAGTGATTTTTTTGATACTTTATTTACATTTCAAATGCTTCCCCCTTTCCAGATCTCCCCTTTGGAACCCACCTATTCCCTTCCTGCTCCCCCTGCCTCTGTGGAGGTATTCCACCATTCACCTACCCACTCTCGTCTTCCCTCCTTGGCATTCTCCTATACTGGGGCATCTAACACCCTCAGGCCTAAAGACCTCTCCTCCCCTTGATGGCTAACAAGAACCTCCTCTGCCATCTACTTGGCCAGCACCATGGGTCCCTCCATTTGTGTTCTTTGATCCAGTCTCCGGGAGCATTGGGAAGTCAGAACAGTGGACACTGTTGTTCTCTCCATGGGGCTGCCAATTCCCTCAGCTCCTTCAGTCCCTTCTCCAACTCCTCCATCTGGGACCTCACGCTCAACCCAAAGGTAGCTGTGAAGTAACGCTTGGGTATTCCAAACTTTTGGGCTAATAACCACTTTTCAGTGATTTTTTAGGTGAAACTTACATTCAGCAATTCAAACATCCATTTTAACATCAAATATTCAAACAGAATATAAGCCAATGATACACTAATTTGACACATGCTGAGGAATGGTGGTAGAAAAATATGAAAAGTCTCTCTGTTCTGTAATTAAATGATTATATGTCTACAAGAGCAAAAGATTTGCATGTACTGTGAAACAATGCAATTTAGAGCACACAATCATCTTGATTTTCAGTTGTAATATTTAGGCAGAATTTCTGAATCTTGTGTAGCTAAGGGTGATAGCATGTAAAATGTAAATAAATATACACTGTGTGTTCAGAACCAACACTACAGTGAAATCACTGTGCCACCAGAAACATTCTAAATTCATTCCACTGTATTAAAAATTACTATTTATTAATATTTTGTACAGTATATTTTGATCATTTTCCTCTATTTTCCTAACCTTTACTTTCCAGATCCTTTCTCCAAACCTCCCTACATACACAACTTCATGGTATTTTTCTTTTGAGAAAAGGAAAAATAAAATACAAACAAAAATTAAATTAGAACATTTTATATATATATATATATATATATATATATATATATATCTCACAAACACAAAAATATAAACAAAAAAAGCAGACATGATAAAACATAAGGCCTGTTTTATATTGACCGATTACTCTTGAGCAGGTACCTGCCAGGAAATGTGGTTGACATACCCGATGAGACTAGCGTGGATCAATTACAAATAAATTTTTGTAATTTATAAGGCTCTATAGTTCCTTTACTTTCCACAGTGCAGAGAGTTTTGTCCCATTTGAAGATGTCTAGGGCATGGTGTCACAGTTTCTGACAGTTTATATGTATATCATTCTTAGTGGGTATAAAAACACACTGCTTCTTTGGAGTCAGGTTGATGAAATCTGGTCCAATGTGAAGTTCTTGATCTGTTTAAATTTGAGTTTTATGTGGGATTATAGACATCATCTAGTTTTACTCTGCTACTTGCAGCCTACCCAGTTTTATAAGCACAATTTGTTGAAAATGCTTTATTTTGTCCAGTGTGTATTTTTTGTTTGTTCTTTGCAGACATCTGTAGGTAAGTGAAACTCTGTCTAGATTTTCAGTTTGATTTCACTGGTCAATGAGTAATATTGTTATTCCAGTATCATATTGTTTTTATAGCAATGGCTCTGTAATATGACTTAAAATATCAGACAGACAGTTCTTCCAACAGTCTTTCATTATTAGACATTGTTTTAGCTATTCTGGGTTATTTCTGCTTCCATATGATGTTGGAGACTGTGGTGGGCTTTTTTTTTTTTTTTTTCATTCTTTCAATTTCTGTTAAGATACGGCCTTACTTGTTTTATTTAACTAATTATTGCCTCTCTGTTTTCAACATTTTTTCTATTGTCAAATGTTATATGACCCTGCCCCACTGAATTCAGTTACTCTGTATGAAGTTGAAATCTACAGAGAAACTCAGATTTAAAGAATCATATTTTTAAAAAAGGATTGCACATGTTTAATATACACAAAACTGTTCACAGTATCATTAGTCTGTTACTTTTTAAAACAGTTTCAGAAACCACACATACAGAGGGTGACATCTTTTTCTATTGTGCCTTAGCTTCCATCTTAAAAATGAGTTAAATACCTCATGGGATTGAAATGAAAATATGCTCAGTTAGTAGAAAACAACAACAACAACAAAACATTTAACCCATTTAACTAACAAATGCTAAACTATTTGTAGTTATAATGCATACAAATGAATAAATAAATTCATACACATTATGAATGGGTCAAAGAGAGTTGGAATGCTATTTAGACAACTAAATATTAGAAATGTATGCAGTTAAAATAGCCATCCATCTGATAGATGACCCAGGTTCCTATTTACATATTCAATAAACTTTTAGAAATATTGTTGAGATACTGCAATGTGAAATTTGAGATACACAAACATATTTCAAATAACTAAAATGGACAAAATGCATTTCTAGAGTTTATATTTTAAAAATACTTTAACACGGAAGTATATAGCACTGTTATATGCTTAATGCACTAAAACCACATTGGAAAGAGCGTGGGCGAAGTGGCTTTTCAAATCCAATCCTACCCCTATGGCTTGAGAAAATGTGATTGCAGGAATTTGCTTTTCAGTGAAATGAGTATTTACTGTGCAAAAGCCTTAGGCGAGGCATGATTCTGACTCCTTTACCCAGCTGTAGGAAACCTAAAAAGAAAACATTGTCTGTATTTTACTGAAGGGAAAGCCATGGTACAAAAAAGCTATGAAGCTGAGCAAGGATTTCCAGAATTCAGAATATTCAGAAATAGGACATCTTATTGTCAGGACAGATATGATTGCTGTATCTTAAATTTCAGAATGGGCAGTGCTATAAAAAGGATGTAGGGAGAAAGAGAAGAAGGAAAAGAAATATGATCAAGAGGAATATTTTTCTTTAGCATTCCCCAAAAAGGCTATTGAAATACTTACAGCCTCAGAAAGATATATCATATAACCACCTAGTGCATTTTGGAACTGTGAATATGAACATTTGTTATATAGATTTTATACTTTTCTCTCTTTTGAAGAGACAAATACTTTAACCAAGACACCAGAATATTAAGCATTTATTATGAATTCATCATGTGTCAGGAACTGTCCTGAACACATCGGACTGTGGGTACTTAATCCTCAGAAGCACCCTGTTTGGCAGAAGCTATTGGTGAAATATAAACCTTGCAAATGGAAGCTGGATAAGGTTATATCACTCTCTGAGCTTGCATTGAAACCCTGGTAGGAAGGTTCAACAGCTGGTATCTTCTTCATTGTCTCACATTTTCATTTCAGATGAAAGAAAACAATTCTAATGAGACAAATATTTCACTCATCACACTGTGTGCAACCATTTAAATTCCACAACACTACAGAGAAAGGGACAATTTTCCATGAGGAAGATTAAAAAAAATGATTAAATAATTTTTGTAAAATTCCCACATCAGCTGAACGGACCACCCAGTGCTCCCAGTGACTAGACCACCAACCAAGGAATGTACAGGGAGGGATCCATGGCTCCTAATACATGTGTAGCAGAGGATGGCCTTGCCTGACAGCAATGGGAGAGGAGGCCTTTGGTTCTGTGGATATTTGATGTCGTAGCATAGGGGCATACTGGAATGGTGGGGCAAGAGGTGGGTGGGTGGAAAAGCAACCTCACAGAGGCAAAGGGAGGGAAGAGAGAGCACATGTGGGATGGGCGGTGTTTATGGAGGGGTAATCAGGAACTGGGATATCATTTGAGATGTAAATGAATAGAATGATTAATAAATTTAAAAAATGGAAAAAATAAATAAATTGAGCACCATCAGTACCAGCAACACTTTCTATTGAGTAACCATTGCACACCAATCCTCCTTAATTATTTAAGGGTATTCAAATGAACCTGCTGGCACACTCCAGTTCCATATTACATATGAAAATTGAGACTGAAATAATAAAAGTTATACATAAGTGTTGCATAACCACAAAGGAAGCAAATGAGTAAGCTCGTGTTAGAGTAATTGTCCTAAAATTTCAAAGATCATCATCTCAACCAGATGTTTACATTAAGAAATTTCAAGTACCTGGGGCTGGAGAAATGGCTCAGTAGTTAAGAGTACTGTCTTCTTTTACAGATGATTCAGGGTTTGATTCCCAGCACCACATGATGGCTCAAAACTATCTATATCTCAAATTCCAGGGGATTCAATGTCTTCTTTGGGCCTCTGTAAGCACTACACTCCTGTGGTACATGTCCATACATGCAGACAAAAAAAAAAAAAAAAAAACCATATAAAATTAAAATAAACTTTCCTAATAAGAAAATCAAATGGTTCCATATTTAATCTCTCACTTAAAGAATTACTTTAATAAAGTAAACTTTCTGTTATGAATGTGGCTGCCCTTGCATTTGGAGCATAGATGTTCAGAACTGAGAGTTGTTCTTGGTATATTTTTCCTTTGATCAGTATGAAGTGTTCTTCCTTATCTTTTTTGATGACTTTGGTTGAAAGTCAATTTTATCCGATATTTGAATAGCTACTTCAGCTTGTTTCTTGGGATCATTTGCTTGGAAAATTGTTTTTCAGACCTTTAGTCTGAGGTAGTGTTTGTCTTTAACACTGAGGTGCGTATTCTGTATGCAGCAAAATTCTGGGTCCTGTTTATGTCAGTCTGTTAGTCTATGTCTTTTTATTGGGGAATTGAGTCCACTGATGTTAAGATATATTAAGGAATAGTGATTGTTGCTTTCTATTATTTTCAATGTTATTTTTATGTTTGTATGGCTATCTTCTTTGTGGCTTGTTTAAAGATTACTTTCTTGCTTTTTCTAGGGTGTTGTTTCCCTCCTTGTGTTGGCATTTTCCATCTATTATCCTTTGTAAGGCTGGGTTTGTGGAAAGATACCCAAGATTCAATTCATAAACCATATGAAGACTAAGAAAAAGGAAAACCAAAATATGTATGTTTCAGTGTTTCTTAGAAGGATGAACAAAATACTCATAGGAGGAAATACTGAGACCAAGTGTGGAGCAGAGACTCAAGGAAAGGCCATCCAGAGACTGCCCCACGTGGGGATACATCCCATATATAGCCATCAAACCTGCACATTCTTTTGGATACTGAGAAGTGCTTGCTGATGGAAGCATGATAAGCTGTCTCTAGAGAGGCTCAGGCACAGCCTGACAAATACAGAGGCAGGTGCTCACAGCCAACTGTTGTACTGAGTGTGGGGTCCCAGATGGAAGAGTTGGAGAAGGGACTGAAGAAGCTGAGGGGGTTTGCAGTCCGATGGAGGAAGCAACAGTGTCAATTGGCCAGATCCCCTGGAGCTCCCAGAGACTGAAGCACCAACCAAGGAATGCATATGGAGGGACCCATGGTGCTGGCCACATATGTGACAGAGGAGGGCCTTGTTGGCCATTAGTGGAAGGAGAGGTCCTTGGGCCTGAGGGTGTTAGATGCCCCTGTCTATAGGAATGCTAAGGAGGGAAGATAGGAGTGGGTGGGTGGGTGGGGGAGCACTCTCATACAGGCAGGGGGTTGGGATAGAGGGTTTTCAAAGGGGAAAACATTTCAAATGTAAATAAAGTAAATATCAAAAAAAAATAATTACTGTAAAATAGAGTGACTAAAATCCATAAACAGAAACACATATGAAGTAAAATATACTGGGTTGTTTAGTTGTGCATATTCTTAGCACTTGACTAAACCTATTTCTTTGCAGCCAAAGAGCAAAAATTGGTTCAAAATTGAATACCATGATTAATTTTCTCTTAAATATAACATGTAGGTCACCTTCCGAGCATATCACTCTATTCATAATTTACTTATATAGTATAGATGCTCCATTACACTTCAAGATTGATTACCTAGGGTTTTCATTAAATGAAGTGAAAAGCCCAAATTCTTTATCTCAAAACCATCTGATGGGAATTTGCTGACAGGATACTTTTATTTCAGGTTGGCACTGCAGGGTAAATTTTCATTACTTAGCAATTCCTTGCAAATTTTGCTCACATTGTGCTGGTATGAACCGTAAGTCCTTTGAAAGGACCTGACAAGATAAAAGAGCTGTTCCAAGAATTTCTATTTCAATCTCCCATGTAAGTGATCAGAATTTTATACAGGAACTATCAGAGCCCATAAAGATTCCTTATGTTTGCCTTTCCATTTCCCAGGTGACCAATGTGATAGATATGTATGGGCAAGCTTTCCTTTGCTGTCCTTGATAAAGAACACATTAACTTGTCACTAGTTTGTCTGTTGGGTACAACAGTGAATTATTCTCCTAGAAATTTGGAAAGAGAATTTCATTATCTGCTGGTAAAGTTTGGGTTTTTGTTTTAATGGATGGATGAGCCTAGATCACTTTTCTCGTATATTTCATAAAAAAAAAAAAAAAAAAAAAAAAA
>JADRCH010000017.1:10145322-10238980 GCA_019843965.1 Rhynchomys soricoides | reverse complement strand
AAAAAAAAAAAAAAAAAAAAAAAAACCTCTTTAAATTCAGATCATAGGGAAAAACTAATAAAGTTTTCACTAAGCTTGTTTGCATTTAAATTGATCTATAGGTCAAATTCACCCTTGAATCTGTTCCTAAAAAATTCCTAATGCAGTGATGTCTCTCATATGAATGTTTTCAAAATGCTTCAAAATACAATTAATTACTGGGTAAAAGGGAATCTTAGTCTATCAATAACAAGGTATGGGAATTATAGAATTGGATTTTAGGTTATTTGACCATTGTTTGTGAACTTAGTCAGTAGCATATACAGCCCAGTTCTCATAAGATTTACTGTAGACTTTATAGAAATGTATTTTTCAAACAATAGCTATCTAGAAAAAGCAAAATATATAAAAAATCTTAATTATTGATATAGACAAAATAGCAATATCGCTGTTGATAGCACTGATAGGAAATGGTAATCTATTCTTGGCTTTCAACAGAACAAAATACCTCACAAGAGTGTTCAAAAGGAGGTGTGATACTTGTGTTATTATACATATCTCAAATTTATGGAGAAAACTGAAGTCTGAAATTAAATAATTATGTAACTGAAATGATGAAGAAGTGAATCAAATGCGTTCTGCCTAGCTCAAGTGATCCTAATCATAATATCATCTTCAATAATGGGAATCTATGAAAAGTGAGACACAAGATGATTCTTTTAAAATACTATGAATTGCCGGGCAGTGGTGGCGCACACCTTTAATCCCAGCACTTGAGAGGCAGAGGCAGGCAGATTTCTGAGTTCGAGGCCAGCCTGGTTTACAGAGTGAGTTCCAGGACAGCCAGGGCTACATAGAGAAACCCTGTCTCGAAAAAGCAAAACCCAAAAAAAATATACTGTGAGTTTTCACTGTGCCCCCCCCCCCCAAACATCATTCACTGATAGTTTACTTTTTCTCAAAATATGACATTCAGACTAGATATACATTTCTGGCTATCTTTGTCAACTTTGTACCTAACTCCTCTTTTGACTATATAAAATTCTAGGATTTGAAAACATAGGAAATGACCATTGCTGGCCTACATCTGCTTTTGACCTTCAGTTATCCAGGCACTGTTTCACACAGGGCTGTACAGGAAGGACCTAAGCTTAGCAGTGTGGGTGGGTTCATAGGATCTTGGCCAGCATGCTTTTAGTGAAACAACTTTCTTTATTGGGAATAACAAGGGCCATATAAATATTGGTGAGTGGGTAGGGTTTTTGGTGGTTGAGGGTACATTATTGCCTTTTAATGAGGTGCTAAGAGTGCTTCATTTACATGAACAGGAATTCCAGGTGCTTGAAAGGCATTTCCTTATACAGGGAGAAGTTGTTAAACCTGTAATTTGGCTACCAGGATATGTGACTTTCTCAGGAGTTGAGAATGTGGGGGGTTAAATGTTTACATGGGCTGGAACATGCTGGCCCAGAGCAAGGAGGAAAACATTCTTACTCTTGCTGATCTCAGGATGAGATATTTTTGGGGTTTGTGCATGTCTGGACCTCACTCTTGCTCTAGACTGGCTCCCCCATTCAGACAGCTTCCCCACTCCATGAACCATTGTAGTTAGTATACCAACAGGTAACAGAGGATGATGACTGAGAAACGGGTACTCATAAGGTGATCCCATGGTTTCCCAGAACTTTGCTGAATACATTATCAGCATGTTATAATATAATATAATATAATATAATATAATATAATATAAACACAGTTCAGTGTTCTTACTGACAGGTGAAGCTTACTAAATAGTTCAACAGTGGAAGTTTCTGGAATCTTCAGAAAAAATAGCAAGAAATACAGAGTATTAAGACTTCATAAAGTCCCGTGAGGAGACTCTGGCACAGGCTTGAGTATACTGTCCAGGTCAAGTCTTTCCAAAGCTTATAAAGGATGGGAGAAGTAAAACCTGCTCTTACTGTCCCTTTTATACTATAATAATACATTCTGAAATAGATATATATCTACACCACTGACTGTTAATTAAAAATAAAAAAAAAATGGTGCAGTATTGGACAGGACTGAAGTTTGATAGAAGAATCAGCAGAATACTAAAAGAAATTTAACATGTTCAAAAGGAAGAAAGCTGTAAGAGAGAAGGGAAGCACTTGAAAAAAAAAATCAAGAGTAGGGTAGTGAGTAAAGTTCCTTTCAGAAAATGTAGTTTACTAACAGAAAAGAAAAACACTAGCTGTGGGATATCTCCCAATCTTGAGCTGTTGGCAATTAGGGTCCCAACCTCCCTTCCCCAATCATCACCAGCTATTGTCGCTATTCTTAGTTGCTCACTACAACCGGGTGGAAAGATCCATTTCCGAGGAAAATACACACTTTGGTATAGCAAGAATCAAGTAGAATCAGAAGCTTCTGCCCCGCTGGATAACTTTCATAAAATAACAAGATGCTTCACCAGCTATTAGGGGCAAAAAATTAATTAAAAGTCTTACCCAGAGGTGAACACTTAGACCTATAATAATGATCAGTCTGGAAAGATATGCCAGGTTAGACAATAATGGCAAGTTTGTTATGGGGGTAATAAAAAAATTTCTGACTGAATACAAGCCTGGATCACAGGAGGAAACTCATTTATGGTACTGTAAAGCTGGAAAGAACCTGAGACTAATGAGGTCATATTCTGTATGTAAAAACTTAATACTTTTATTTTGCTAACTTGACACAGTACCAACAGCCTTGGTACTGTGATATCTTTATTTGTATAAATTAGTGGAGCTCTTAGTTCTTATTCGAGTTTGAGCAGTGGAGGGCCGTTAAAATTGGTCAAAATGTAGGAAGTAAGTTTCTGTTAAGCCATTATGGGTACACTTAGATCATACTCTCTCCTAAAGACTTAGGGAAAGGATGCTGAAAAAGTATAAGAGTCTGAAGTAATGAAGATTGAAGTCATAGTCTCCTGTACAGAGCAGGATCATTATATTCATGAAGGAAGTGGACTTGACTATATAAAAAATGTGTAAGATGAGGCTAGTCACTTAGTTGTGAAGAGGAGAAGGACACGGTCTTTCACTACCACCAGTGGAGTTATTGAGAGCTTATGGCTGTTGGGGGGAAAAGGAGCAATTATATATTAGAGTTGTGTAGAGTTGTGGTCTCTAGTAGGTCGACCATATTCCAACTGATATCCACACAGGCATGTGTATAAGTACATCATTACTTAGAGTGAGTTAAACACACACACACACATACACACACACAAAGTCAGACAGTGGTGATATATGTCATTAATCTTGAGTCTCAGGGAACAAAGGCAGATGGATCTCTGAGTACAAGGCCAGTCTACAACAGCTGGAACTACACAGAAATATTCTGATTAAGGGAAAAAAGGAAAGGAAAGAAAATTGAGGACTTGAAGTTGGAAGGGACGTGTGAAGAATTTGGAGGGAAAAATCAGTGTAAAAATGAATAAAACACATTTTATACATCTATGAAAGTCTCACAGTATAAATAAAAATGTTATACTTAAAAAGAACTATGGCAAAGGAATAATGTTATGATACTCGTAAAACAATGAGATCAGTAATTAACTTAAATGGTAATATATTAAGTATTCCCAGTAGACAGACAGAAATTGTGTGACTGAATAAAAATAAAGAATGTATAGTTATATATTCCCTACAAGACATTAATTTTACAATGAAAACCTAAGATAGAAACAAAGAAAAAAGGTAGACCATGCAAAATATGAGCAAGAAAACAAACAGATAGCATGTTTATATTGACACCAGACAACACTTATTTTAGAGCTGTCATATTTATTGTCATCATTATTGTCATATGATGAGCAGAAAGTATTGCAAGAACATCAGCTGTCTAAGAAATAAAGTGACCATAAAATACTATATAATTTAAATGTATGACTCTAAAATTTTTTAAAGTGGCAAAACTAAATGACAGCCCAATATGGGTGAGATTACCAACTCTCTTCTCCTTTGAAAACCAATTGAAGAAGCAGACAAATTGATACATATATATATATATATATATATATATATATATATATATACACACACACACACATACACACATTCATTTGACCTAACTGACACAGGCAAAATTCTAGAACCAACAGCTCTATAATGTACCTAATTGTCAGCTCAGGAAATATTCAGAAGTTAGGCAGAAGCCAACCATGAAAGCTTCCTCTTTTTTTCTTTTCATTTTATACATATATGATTTTTCATTAATTTACTTATTTATTCACTTTACATCCAGGACATAGCTTCCTCCCTCTTCTACTCCCAGTCCCACCCTAACAAGCCCCTCCCCCCTCAGAGAGCAGGACTTTGCTCTGGAGTACCAGCCCATCCTGGGACATCAGTTCACAGCAGGACTAAGTACATCTTTACCCACTGAAACATGACCAGACAATTCAGCTGAGAAATTGGGATTTAATGTCAGGTAGCGAATTTAGAGACAGCCCCCCGCTCCAATAGTGAGGTGACCCACATGAAGACAAAGCTACACATTTGTTGAAAATGTGTAGGTTGCCTAGGCCTAGCCCTTGCACACACTTTGCTTGGTGGTTCAGTCTCCGTGAGATCCCATGGACCCAGGTAGTTGACTCTAGGTTTTATTGTGGTGTTCTTGATCTCTTCTTCTCATGCCTATTTCCCATTCTTCCACACATCTCCCTGAGTGCTGCCTGATATTTGATTGTGGATTTCTGAATCTTTTTCCACCAGCTGCTGGGTGATGCCTCTCAGGAGACAATTATGCTAGGCTCCTGTCTGCAAGAATAGCAGAGTATCATTAATCGTGTCAGGGATTGGCTCTTTCCCATTGGATGGGACTCAAATTGGGCCAGTTATTAGTTGTTTGTTCCCTAAACCTGTGTTCCATCTTTATCTATGAACATCTTCTAGTTAGGACAAATTTTGGGTTGAAGTAGATTGATGTTCCCTGTCATCCACTGCAAGTCCCTCTAAGCTACATGATGTGGTTACTTCAGTCTCTGTATTCCCCACAGCTAGGAGTCCCAGCTAGGTTTGACCACATATACTCCCTGGAACCTCATCTATTGCAAGTCTCCAGCTATTCCCAGAGACGACCCATTGATATCTGGTCTCTATCCAAGCATTCTCCCACACATGATCCTCATCAGTGCTCTTCTTTTCACCCCTTCTCCCACCCAGTTCCTTCCTTCCATCTACCTCTGATGTACATTTTATGTCCTTTTCTGAGTGAGATACATGCTTCCTCACTTGGGTCCTCATAAGATCAAAAACTGTGTATGGGGCCTAGATCTAGCACCTGCACACTCCTTGGTTGGTGGTTCCCCAGTTTCTGATCACTTAGTTTCTTAGGATTGTTGTGTAGCATGGGTACCTGTACTTTATAGGTAATTCCCACTTATAAATGAATACATATCATGGGTGACTTTTTGGGTCTGGGTTACCTCATTTGGGATGATATTTTCTAATTCCATCCATTTGTCTACACATTTCATGATGTCTTCGTTTTTTTATAGCTGAATAGTATTCCATTCTGTAGATGTTCTAAACAGAATATTCAACAAAGGAATCTTGAAATGCAAACAAACACTTAAAGAAATGTTCAACGTCCTTCTTCTCCAGGGAAATGCAGATCAAAACTACTCTGAGATTCCATCTTATACCCATCATAATTGCTAAGATCAAAAATTCAAGTCGCAGCGCATGCTGACTAGGATGTGCTGACTAGGATCAAGGGGAACACTCCTCTATCGCAGGTGGAAGTGCTAACTTGTACTACTTTGGAAATAAACTTGGCAGTTCCTCAGAGAAGTGGGAATAGATCTACTCTGAAACATAGCTATACCACTCTTGGGCATATACATAAAGATGCCCCACTATATCACAAGAACACTTGCTCAAGTATGTTCATAGCAGTTTTATTCATAATAACCAGAAATGAAACAACCTAAATGTCCTTCTACTGAAGAGTTGACATTTTAACCAATGTCAGGCGGTATCTCATTCAATATTGTCTCTGAAGTCAACATTCAACATTAAAATCTTAAATAATAAAAACATAACAATAAACTTTCTATGTAGGTTTAGAAATAATTTTTAACTTCTAAATTATCTATGTCAGGATGGTGAGAAGGTTCAGAAATTAAAAGCACTTTCTGTTCTTGTAGAGGACCCTGGTTTGTTTCCCAACATCTTCTTGAAGAGTTACAACCATCCTTACCACCAGATCCAGGCGATCTTCTAACTTCTTTGGGTCTTATAAATCATGGTCACACCACACTTACTTACATGTATTCAGACAAACCACAAATACATATGACATATACATAAACAAACCTCAAGTTATTATATGAACAAAGACATTCAAAATGAAATAAAAAAACTAATTGGAGTAATAAAATCCAATATATCAAAATGTGTGACACAATTTGATTACACTTATTACAGTATTTTATTAATAAGTTTATTATAATAAAGTTAAAAACTTTAAATATCAATAACTGAAAAAAGAGTATGGGGTAATATTAATGTTCAAATCTTCCACCCAGAGAAAGTATAAAAAAGGTATATGTTATCAAAATTAAAGCAGTAAACTGGTAAATATTTTAAAAAAGCAACAACTATGAAGTAGAGAATGGTATACGAACACATATCTCTTATTATATCATCTCTTCAGATTCCAATTCAATCTGTAATTGGGGATGCTAAAAGATGCTAAAAATGAAGTACATTATAAATTTACTTGATATTTTATGTCTATGAAGTTATTAGCCAGGAATTCAATTCACTGTTCAAATAATGTCTAGAAATCTTCAGAAAACTATAACAATTAACTAAGTATTATGTTGAAATTTTTGTTGGAATTTTTTGTTTGTTTGTTTGTTTGTCTTTTCTTTTAAACAGATATGCCCCAAGATATTGGAAGTTGATAGCTGATGGCAGACCGAATATCAGGTTTTTTTAAGGCTACGTGACTTTGGTTGGGTGACCAGGCTACAAGTAACTAGCAACAAACCTAAGTGTATGTGGACAGCACAAATTGGTTTTGATAGGTTCAGAGAAGAATAGAAACCAAAGGTTGTGTGGGTAAGGAAGGAAGTGGTGGATCTGGAAGGAGCTGGATGAGGTGTTTAAGTAGTCAAAATATATGTATACTATTCTCAATGTACTCATACAACATACTCATAAAATAAAAGCCCATGAGCCACTCACTTTTATTCATTTTTGAAAAAATTAAAATAATTGTTATATATTATTATTTCATCAAATAGTGTAGTAGCTTATATAACTTTTGCTTAAAACATGTATAATATAATCAGGAATCTTCTGCCAAAAATTCTGTAACTTATCCATGACCATAAAATTAACTATGCCACTTTAAGATTCTTAAATATCTACTTTAAATGGTATGGTTTCCTTTGACAGGCAATTTTGTATGAGCTTTTTCAGAGTTTGCCCTTTGAAAGCCATATCCTGCTGATCCTCATGACTCCTTTTTGATCCATGACATCTTTCTGTAAATGCACATCACAGCAAGTGACCCCTTACACCTGTTGCTTTTCTGTATCTCCTTTTCTGTACACTGAGCCTGACAAATCGATTAACACCCACGTCTGACATGAAGTGATACGCAGGTGACAGATCAGATTGTAAACTCCATTGACTAGTCACTAACTAAAAATTATGATTAACAAATCATCTACTTAGGTGAATGTAGGAACAGTGGAAAGGGCAATAATAAAGTAACTATAGTCACGCTCTTGTAGAAATTGTCCCAAACATAATTCCTTCAGTTCTAAGAAGATATGAAGAATGTGAATCATAGCAAGGCATGGTGGCCCACCTTTTTACTTGGAGTCAAAGGAAGACTGATCTCAGTGAGTTTGAGGCCATCCTGGTCTACAAAGTGAGTCCAGGACATTCATGCCTTATTACACAGAGAAACCCAGTCTTGGAAAAATGAAAAAAGAAAAAAATGTGAATTACAATTAGAAAATTTAGAAGAATAGAAACACTGGCATTATCATTGCAATTTACAGGATACAAATGATCTTTGCTCTCACAACAACCTTTGGGAATCCCCCCCTCTTTCCTGTCACTCATCGATTCTTTGAGGCAATGTGTCACATTGCTATATTGTTTTCTGCTACAACATCCAGCATACATAGTAGAGAGAGAAAGATAATTTATTCTAATGACCTTCTTTTGTAGATAGAGGCATAGATGTATTCAACTTTTACAGAATAAAACATACATCTATGTGTAACTTTCATGAAAATTCCTCAAATATTATTTTTCAGAATTAGTGTACAATTGCATGTTGGTTAAATAATTGAAATGTTCACTCATCAGCCACAAACCTCTCTTTGATATATTTTACTAATTTTATTAACACAATGATAAAATATAATGGCATATCAAAGCCATAACTTTAATATGCTAACAAATTTGTGCCTGTACTCTGTTTCTTTTTCTTTTCTGTAGTCTCCTTTCATTTTCCTTTCATCCTCTAATTCACAGGATTACAGAGTTTCTATGAAAAGCTATTTGCAAAACAACAATGAGAATAATTGTAGAGAAATCTTTAGCGTCGTCTTTTGGTGAAACTAGAAAATACATGGTATTTAAAGATTTAAGGTTACAACACAAAAGAACAGCTCAATCAACCATCATTGATTGGAGTTTGAGGCTCATAGACCTTTCCTGTGCCCCATTTTATCACTTTCTCTAGCTTGCACCTCATGCTTGAAGGGTGAAGTTTGTTTTCAAAATGTTCTGCAAATGTGAAGCTATCCTTGGTAAGAGAGGCATTATCATGTAGCCACTGGACAAGGATGTAGAGAAAGTGAGCACTTGCACCTCTGCCTTACTCTGGCCCACGCAAGAACAAAACTTGCTGGAGTGAATAGTTACTAAGCGATGAAATTCATTTCTTCTTGCTTTGGAATCAAAATGCCTGTGATCTCAATGACAATTGACATTTTTTTTTCTGTTTTTTTTTTTTTCTATGAATGTTAGGAAAGAAACTCAACTATCATGATGAAGAGAAAAAGTCTCCCAGATGGGTGATCCCAAGTGCAATGGCTCTAACATTAAATATTACAAACAGCAGAAGGAAACCCCCATGTGGTTACACCTCTGGGAAAGGAGAGGAGAGGGCACAAGAAGCAGTGAGTATAGCAATGACTTTATCTGAAAGTAATGAATTTGTACATTCCTAACATATTCTATTTATTAGGAAATATCTGTGGGAAAGTATTTTAGCTCATATGCCCCTGCATTAACCCATCATCCACCCACCCATCCATCCATCTCTCCATCAATCTATTTTTTGTCTTTCTAGCTATTTTCTCATAAACATTTATTAAATAATGTTATTGTTTAAAATAATGAGCACAGAAGCATTCTGTGGCATAGCCAGAGCAGCTCTGGAGAGTTCCCCTGATTGTGCAGATAAGAGAGAGCCTGTGGCCTGTTTAGCTCAGCTACAACACAGGCCCAGATCCAGGGCTCTGGATTGGCCCACCCTAAAATCTATATAATCTGCAAGTGGTTGAGATGCCTGAAAGGGTCAACCTGCTGTTCCAAAGCAGCAGGATTCCCATGACTAAAGACAAGGAGAGGATAATCAGGAGGAGTCCTGATGAGGATACAATATTGATAGTGTCACATGAGCCAGAGATCTCAAACAGACTGCAATGACTCATTTCAATGTGATGATGTGTGTGCAATGGGATATACTACAGGACACACCATGATATGCTATAGCTTCCACCATGAGGCGTTTCATATGCTTTGTGAGTGTGTGTATGTGTGTGTGTGTGTGTGTGTGTGTGTGTGTGTGTGTTGTATTGGGCAGGAGGCTTTCAAGAGCAAAGGTAAGATATGAGAGGACAGGGAGATGAGCGGAACTGGGCACATGACTTGAAACTCATAAAGAATCAATAAAAAGCTTAAAAAGTGAGCAAAAGATTAAATAAATTATTTGTTGATTTCAGAGTTCATATCTCATGAATAATACTTTCTGATTGGAAGCAAACCCTGACACCCAATCACTTTCTGCTACTTCTGTGATTTTTCCTGGTCTGATCAAATACACAGTCTGCTATCAATTTTACACAGTAAGTCTACAGCTACTTATCAGCAGCATAGTAATAGATATTTGTGTGTGATATCTGATAATATTTAAAGCCATGATCTTCTGATAACTCAAAAGATCAATCCAGGACTCTGCATCAAAGTACATTAATGTGCTTCTCTACCTTCATGGAAATGTATGCTTTGGATACAAAATTAGATTGATACACTGTTAGTGGTGATAAAAATATGCCTACATTGTCTGCCTCAGTGCACAGATAGACAAAAGGTAAGTTCGGTGGGCTCTGCAAGATCTGCACTTCATCCCTGGGAAGCTGATTGCTAGTCTTGCCATACAGTTAACTCTCTCACTTGTTACAAGGACCATGGTTGGCTGATTTTACAACCACAACCACTGAAGTAAATATTTTAGAAGCATTGTAGAAAGAAGAAATTGGTCTCAGGCTCTGAAATCCAAAGGAAACTTGCCATATAGTATTTTCCCGTTGGTGACTTAACATTGTCACTTTCCTAAAGACCCAACTATTAACTAGAGGTGACAGGTATATTATGGGTAGTAGGTTTAAAGCAAGCTGCTTGCTTGTTAGGATCTTGATTTTTTTTTTCTGTTTTCTAAATGTGATTTCTCTATCCTGATGCTTATTTCCCCCCTATCTTTCCCAGAAAAGGTTTGTGAACTTATCAGGGTTTCTTCACTATGATAATTCCACTAGAGAAAAAGTTAAAATGTCTTTAGCTGAAGAATTGGGAAGAGATTCTCTAATGATATCTCACAGTGCAAGCACACATCTCTCCACTTACTCTTTCTTCTGATAGAAAAAGAGCACTCTCTTTTTCTTTCACCTCTAAAATATCCACTGTGTTATACAACCCAGTTGAAAGGATATAACTGACTCTGTTGCGAGGGTCAGTGCAGAAATTCTGGCTTCTAAATAATACAGTTCAGACTTGCTGAACTTAGCCAGTTGGGAGTTACACCTGCAGAGTTCTTTAGATAAATCTCTGAGGTGGTGGTGGAGAATCCCTGCAGCAATTCAAAGCAGGCTATTAACCATCTTAACTAGTCAAAGTATGTAGAAACTTAGCATTAGTGTTAAGTATAAGTTGGTTCCCAGAAAGACAACAACAAAATGATATATCAGGAAAAGCTCAGGAAATGCAGTGGCTCTATAGAACCCAGAAGTGAAAATGTGTTAGATTTGACGGAGTGTGTCCATCCTTCTGGAAGAAATGCTACCAAATTATTCTTAGAAAGTGTGGACCAATTAGGTGATATAGTTCACTTAGGAAGAGAGGCTGAAACAGGGATAAATTTGTAGATCTGCTTGGACAAAAGTGACTTATTTTTTCTTGGGATTTATAACTGAAGCAACTTGAGTCAGTGCTCCCCATTTAAATGTAGCCAATGAAATTAGACACATTATGATCACTACTGGCATGTAAACAAACAGTTATATGGATAATAAATAATATTAGATGATGATGGTGATGATGATGAAGATGTCAATATATGGAGAAGAAAACACCCTCTCTAACCCCTTACCCTACCTCCTTCTAATTTCTTTCATTGCTTAATTTACCCAGAAACAGAAATTAAGACATTTTCATCTAAAGTATTATTGAGATAATTGAAGCATCAAAGCTTCCTCTTTTTAAATGTCAGCATTTAACTATACCTGTGTAGGTGTCCACAAAAATATCAAATAATTAATTTACTGCTCTTCAAAGTCAGTAAATCTTGTTTACCAATTTCACTGAAGCCCCTAATATGTGCTAATGTGCATATTGTGGTAAAGAAATGATGACTTTTGCTATCTCTTTGGTATTGTCATTGGCTGTCAGGGTATCAGCTGCTATCTTAAAATTTAATACTGATACACAGGTTACCAAGGCACCTGTGTGGAATAAAAAGATAAAACCCAGCAAGTCACACTTGTCATGATTTTCGTTTGGTACAGTCAGGAACACATGGGCCAGAGAAATACTCCAGGGGTTTTCAAGACTGCAACCAGCCAAGTTCCCTGAGAAGAGATTGAAGAGAGATGATGGGATTAATTTCTCTGCTTACATAGATAGACCTGTCCTTGGAGAAATCCAATTTCAAATGCTTAGGGAACCTATCGAAAGCAAACAGTCCGTTAATATACCAGGAAACCTACAAACTCAGATTGTTAAATGTCAACCTGCTTTTAGCTCTGTAAAAAGACAGGTAGTTCATCTCTAGGGACAACTGTCATAAAGGTTAGGAAATGATTATGTAGGAAAATATTAAGCAGGCTTAGTGAGCAGGTAACATGCTAGACAAATTAAGTTGCTGAGGAAAACCGTTTATATTTGGGAGCATTTGTACTTGAGACCTGTGGATGCCAGCAAAGCAAGTCAAAGAAAATGAAGAATAAAATGAAATCCTGCAATACATGGGTGTGACCACAACATAATTTAATTTAGCTTTGGTTGGAGAAATGAGTGAGGAAAGGCACTTAGTGAAGATACATTAATTTCCTGTCATCTCATCTGACAATCTATTCCCACAACTCTCAGACAACAGCCTGCTCTTGGCTCACAAGACAGAATCCCCTGGTTTGGTTTTAAATTACAACTTTATCACTCACTAATTTTGTGACTTTGGATAAAGAAATCAAATAATTTGAGCTTGTTACTTTATCTGTAAAATGCAAACGAGCCCACATAGCAACAACAGTGAGAAATATAATCATATTTTCCCAAGAATATCATTGGTACCAAGCCATATGAGCTACACTAATATGTGTTACTACACCGCTCTGTGAAAGGAAATTGCAAGATTAAACTTTTGTCTCTCTCATTTCTTATCCCATGATTTTAAATTTCAATAATTACCCACTCTTACCACCTACACAGATCTGGACCAGAACTGTCTAACCTCCTACAGCTCTTTCCTCCCACTACATTGTGTTCTTGGTGCTCTGACCCACATGCTTTCAAGATAAAAATTATCTCCCTCTACTTTAGGCATTTGATACAGAGCCTTGTTTTCTTGTCATTTGTTTAAAAATTAGTATTTTGCCTCTCTCTCTCTCTCTCTCTCTCTCTCTCTCTCAAAGGTTAGAATTCTTCTGTTTTCCACCTAGGACAAAAATTGAATATTCCCCAGTTTCTAGGTGGGTAAAATATGTATGAGGTTTGAAGCGAATCAGTTAGATGGTATGGGTACCATACCGTAATGTCTCAGTGTCCTCAAAAAATTTCTTCCAAAACTCTTCGGGGCTTCCACTCAAGTCTCTTTTTTGAGATATCTATTGACAGGCTCTACAAATTTTCTAGTAGAGTTTAAGCTGTCTCTAAATTATTTATATTTAATAAAATGTACCTTCTCTGTAACTAGTCTTTATGCTGTACACTTTTAGGGGATCCTGATAAGAAAACAAAGTCTTTACTTGTTCAGTACACATATATTTTTTTCCTGAATGTTTTACAACAATGGCCTAGAAACCTGTAGATAGGGAAGACTGGATTAACCCCAGTGCTTCACCACAACCATTGCTCACATCTGCCATCTCAATCTTCTCTGAAGGTGAATGGCTCTAGAGGCCCCCTAATGGGCTCTAAGACTACCGGGTTGAGAGCTACATGGCAGGATATACAAGGCTGAGCAAGAAGGACCCATGACCATACCACATTTATAAGAGTGGCTTTTCTCCTCTAGGTATATCTCACTTGGTATTACTTTTCTGCAAACTTGCTCAGGACCTAGTGATTCCTCTGGCATCTTCAGGATAATTAACAGCTTCTGTTTCTAGGTCCACATTGGCTACACACTGCTCCTGTCATGCATCTGTATAAAAACCCCACCTGACCTTCTCTTGGCGCAAACCTTTTATATTGAGCCATGTTTGTCACTACTGGAACACTAAATGATGGGCAAAGCATTCACCACAGTGCCTTGTCACATAGTAAAATTGGCTCTTAAAAAATAACATAACTATACATACAATCAAGCAATTACTATTAATTTACTAATGTTGTTAATCAGTGTCTGTAGATCTTCCATTTCAGAAACATTTGGACAAGAAATGTAAATTTATTTCAGGAGTCCCATAGTAGCCCTATAGAAAACTTCAAAAACATGCAATGCTATAAAAAATTTGTTTGTGAATGTGATATTTGAAATCAAACATGTCAACATTTTCTTTCGAAAATTTCACTTCTTACTTTAAATCCTACTTTAATTGGGGATTTAACATTGTTTGGATAAGCTGGACTGGCTATGTGATCAGTTTAAAGCCTTACATTGTTTTATTTTTATTTAATTAATATTGTTCCTCTTATCATAGAATTAATTTAATAGAAAAGATTCATCAAGTTGAAGTGAGCAAATTATGGGCAGTATCCCTATACTCAGTATAGTCAATAGGAAGGAAGTGGGATACTCCCTTTAAACAATGGGATAGTATAACAGAGAAGTATTTGAATGGAATCTTATCTCCTGTACATTCTGCACCCTTAAGTATACTGTAGATGGAAATGTCATTCAATGATTAGAGAATTTGTCTGATAGATAGGAAACCAAACTCACAGGAATGAGATTTAAAACAGACTTTATCATAGCTAAATAAATAAAAGCAACATTATAATACCAGTCATACATGATTAAGGCACACACCCACAAGCTTTTTCAAAATTTGATCCCTGTAAAAAACACTAATTACAAATAAAATCACATTTTAAAAGCCTGGTTTGGGGACTATAAAATGTGAATTGCAGGGGCAGGACACTTTTCAATCAGTGGCACAGTGAAATACTAAATAGATGTGAGATATAGCACAGCACAGAGAGCTTTGAGAACCCAGAGATGAAATGTCTTCTTCTATTATTAATGTTCTGTCTTAAGCCTCATTTTCTAATTTCTTCTTGTACTTAATTAGCTCTAAGTCATTTTATGTTTTCTCAATATCCTGGGCTTTGCTGCATTAGCCTGATGAATGTATTCTATTCATTAACCTACAACTCATTAGATACATTTCTTTTAAAATATTTCAGTGGGACTGAGCCCAAGTCTCACTCCACTTAAAGAACCATCAAGCTTGAGCAAAACATTTACCCATTCTGCTCCTGTTTTGATTTTTGTTTGTTTCTTGTTTGTGATTTGTTTTATTTTGTTTTATGTGTAAAGCAATGGATCAGTTTCTGTGTTTACTATACTGCTACTTACCCCATTGTTTAGAGATTCTGATGATATTAAGACACCACTTCAAATAATGGCAGCCATGGTCCAAAGACTGGTGACATGTAGGAATGCGTAAAGATTACTACAAGTAAATATATTAATTATAATCAGGAAAAGGGTTTGAATTTTGAAGAAAAAAAGAGTTAGAAAAAACTCCATAAATCAGACTAGAATTGGATATTTTTGTGTGAATTCATTCTGTTTTAATGGACATAGCAATAGATCATGATGCATGTATAGATAATAGACATAAGACGTTTGCATGTGCATACATGCACACAAAATAAATAAAAATATAAAATGTGATTATAGTTTCATATATTACATATTTGTGCCATGTATCATCTATTATATATGCATATATCTTAGATGTGGCTTATAAAAGAGAATGCAGTAAAATGTTCACAGTTGTGATATCTGTATGAACAACTGATTTTGGCACTGTACTGTTAGCTTTTGTATAGATTTATATTAAAAAAATAAACAACAAATAGCTACATATGAGAACAAAAAAGGAATGGTGGAGCTATGACTTATGACCCCCATAAGGATGGCGTCAGACCCTCTGGTGCTGGAGTTACAAATGTCATCATGTGGTTTCTGAGAATTGAACCTGGGTTCTCTATATGTACCCTTAGCTACTGAGCCACCTTTCCAACCCCTCTACCTATTTTGGTGACATTTTAAATCATGAATAAATGTTCAACTTTGTCAAAAAAAATACCACTTCTCCATCACAGAGGACCCTTCCTTTAGAACTGGTCAACTCTTCTAAATTGGGTAGTATATTTACCAAATTATATACATATTTTTAAAAGGCCTATGATGTACTGAGAAATTGATTCATCTAGAGCTAAAAAGTTAATAGGAAATTCATAATCTTCTGGGAGGAGACCTTTAATTATTGTTTCTGGTTTAAATCTCAATGTGATGACTCTGCTTAAAATAAAATAAAGTTGATTCCTTGTCACACCAATCTAGTTCCTTCACACATGATCCACAGTACCGGGTAGAACAACATCTGCACCTTATGACTCAGAATTGCTAAGCATTATCAACTGTTTTCTTCTGTATGATGGATGCTTCCAGCAGGCAGTCCAGGGGTTCTGTGGTAAAAGAATCATTCTGAACTGAAGATATTTCATGAACTCAGGAAGAAACATTATTGGCATTGCAATCATTTGCCTAAAATCAGAGTTTTCAAATAGAGATTGAACTATCCAAGTTTTTGTCAAGTAAAGCAACATCCAGTGGGTGAGTCATCACCCTAGAAGAATGTATGAGAAGAAGATTGTTCCAGAGACTTGCATAAATACACTTTAAAGCAATCTTACCTGTTTGGGTATGTGAGGGGCCAAAAGGGATGGTCCCAGTGTGGTACAACAGGAACAATAAATCAGCATTTTCAATATAGAAAGGCAAATGTCCCTTGAAGAACAAAATCCTCCATTGATGGTAATTTCACACATGACCCAATGTATATTCACATTAACTGTGGCTTCTCTGGTATAGGCATCGAAATATTTATCTTTGAGTTTGCATGATGTCTTCCACAGCACCAACCAGTACATTTGCTGACATCTCTAAAATTGTATATCTGGAGAATCCAAATCTTTTCTTAAGTGGGAAGCAGAAGGAATGACAATCTGCTGATGAAAACCATGCTGTGTAATTGAACAGTTATATTCTCAAGGAAAGTTAGCTTGGGAAATATTTTTTGAACAGCCAGTGAGATTGGGAAGAGTCTCTGAGATGCTAGATACTGGTGATGTATGTGCTACTAATGTAACAAGCTAATGAAGCTGAGCCCTGATGAAGACCATGGAAAGGAGGAGTTTCTTTTCTGTTCATATTTTCACAGCCACATATACTTACTAGGTTTAGAAGTCATTGATGCTGGCCATCATTAAGGCATTCTGTTAGTTGGTCCAAAGCCTTAAAGGCATTTACTGGTTCTTAGATGCCAATTTATCATTTCTCCTCACACCTGTCTGTTCTGGGTCCACTGTATCTCAAGCATTATGCCGGATGTAGAAGATAATGGAAATAAATCAGAATGTGTTCCTGATGCCCTGAAGCTTCTTGTAGTTTGGTGGTCCAGGAGATGGTGCTTTCAAAGTGGTAGAGTAGAACAGAATAGAATTCTGAGGTAGAATAGAAGCAGACGATCAAAGACTCTAGGAATTTAGACCCTTTCAATTTCAGAAGTGCTAATGAGTATCTGTGGAAGGAGTTTAAGCACAGAGAAAGCACATGTTGATTTGAATTACAAATACATCATTCTAACGATCTTGGTGGTATGTGGATACAGAGATAGAAATTAATAAATTTGGCAAGCACGCAAAGCTGTGTGTTCCCATGAAAATTCAGTTAATCATGCTTAAAAGTAGTATTTATTTTTTGCTTTAACCTTCTTGTGCATAACTTATATGAGTTACAGCAGACCTAAGGCCAAGTCTGGCAGGTTGCCAGCTTTATAAAAGAAGTTTTACTGCAATACGTCATGCTGATTCACTTCAGTTTGTGCAGGCTACTATAATGACAGAGGTAAGGAGTGTCAAAAAAAAAAAACATTAACAGCCACAAGACTATTTTCTACAGTTAATGACTACCCTGAAGTGGTAAATAGCATGGCTTTCTTCCATTCATTATTTGAGTTTAATCAAATACTTGACTGCATATCTGTAGCCTCTCCCTGCTTCTTTCTTACATGACACTATTTATAAAGTAAAAATGCCTGCATGCATAATGATGTGAGCAGTTTCAGCATAACGACATATTGGATTGCTAAATTATATAAGTCAAATATGGATTAAAAATTTTATGCATTTTAGAAAGCTAAAAAAAATACTTTGAACCATAAATCTCAACTTATAAGTGAAGATGATATATGAAGAAATAGATTCCTATGGGGGAAAGCCAGTAGTGAACTCATCACAACGTGCTTGGAAGTAGAACCTCTAGAAAAAGGAGCTTACAAAGAGTGAGAGAACAGAAGCTAAATCCGTCTTTACTATCACCTCTTTTAATTAACAATAATTTAACTTTCAAACTTCCTAGTGTTTTGTTTCTATTAAAAAAAAAATGTGAGGGCCACTGAAGTTTAAAGGAATTGCTCCAAATTCATCCTCTCAGAGGCTCACAGCTTACTGCTATTCTATCATATTTATTCAATACCTTTCCTAGAAGAACTGATTAAATCATTTATTCTATCAGACTACTAAGGAGATGTCATGGCTCATGTTTTATCATATATTCTTTAGACCCCCAGAAGGATAGGTAATTTTAACTTTATCATGGAGGGTATTTGAGTGTAGGTTTGTGTTGGTTAGTTCTTTGTCAACTTGACAGAAGATAGAGTCCTCTGAGAAGTGATCATCACTACTGAACATGTGGGACATGTCTGGAAATAATGACTGGAATGAGACCTCTTTAATGATGTGGAAAGGTATAGCCTACTGTGAGCAGTAACTTCCCTAGGCATAGAGAGTTATGGTATGTAAAGAGAGGAAATGAACAAGCCAGGAGAAGCAAGTTGGCAAACAGAATTTTTCCAGGATCTCTGCATATGTATATTGAAGACCCTACCTTTTACCCTAGTCTACTTTTTACCCTAAATTTAAGACAATATCTCTCTTATTCTGTTATAAAGCACCAAATGCTATGATTAGTTCATTTCCTTTGTGATTGTCCTGAAGTTCTAAAATTTCCTGAACCAAGATTTAATCAGGCTCAATTCTGCTTAGCTTCTGAGATCAGGTGTATCTAAAGCAGCTTGGGAATGGATGAGATTGGACTTTTTCAGAGCCCATTCTATTTCAAGAAAAAGATCGTTACAAATCCAGTCCAGGCAAACAACAATGGTATCCCAACGATGAGAAGGCATGACTATTTTATAATTGGGAAGCTTTACTGACTCCAGCTCTGAGTGTCCTTTTGTGTAAAAAGCGCTCCCTTTATCTCCAGTCAGCTCCTAGAGTACATGCTAAGCTTAGCTCTGACATTCTTTCTTATGTGGGACTACCAAACCAGAATGCAAGGTGACCCTTCATTGTTCAGAATAATAGCCATAACAGTGTGAGCACAGATTATCTGATACTATATAGTCTAATCCTCATAGTAATTCTACCATCAGAGCTATTCTGTTTATTCTCACTCTTATCTTAAATAGGAAAATTCAGCTTTCTTTCAATTGATAGATTCTGAATTGTAACCCAAGTATTCTGACTCCCAGAACCCCACTTTAAACTAACATGTTCACATTCCTAGCTCATTAGGTTTTGTATTTCACATTGACTCGATGTTCTATGCAACTGTTAAATTAAAATTTAGCTTTATACTTTCATTTTAGTTTAAATAAAACACCAGGTAGGTATAATGAAACATTAGGATGGTAAATATCTAATCCCTATCTTTAAACACTCAAATGTGTACATCCATATGCTCAGTAAAGATAAATTACTATGTGTGTGCAAAGGCATCCATGTAGTGCCTATGCCTTCATCCTTACACAGATAGCTAATATCCTGATCACTCTTAAATCTGGAACTAATTCTTTTATCCTTGAGCAGACACTCTATAAATCTCCCCTTTCCTTACTGGTTAATATTCTACTTGTGAGGATAAATAAGCTATAACTTCATTTTAACATCATAAAGTTCTCAAGTTTAGAGATAAGGTCAATTTTTATCTCTTAACAGTACTTAAAGGAATACATTGTATTCAGACTGAAACATGTCTCTGGTGACTAAATTTCACCATATAATAGATATATAAATATCTATTTATTAAATAAATTACCATATGCTGTTGAAACAAATCCTTTCTGTTTTTTTGTTTATTTGCTAAATATATACAATGTTTGTGCATGCGTCTATTTCACCACACAGGTGTAGCACATATAGAAGTCAGAACCGGATAATAGATACCCTGGAATTGTAGATATGAAAATGAGCCACTGCATTAGTGCTAGGAATCAAAGCTGAGCTAGAAGTGCTTTTAATCACTGAGTCATCCCTCCAGTCAATTATTTTAGGTTTCAACGTGTGGTGTGTATGAGTGTGTGTGTGTGTGTGTGTGTGTGTCTGCATGTGTCTGCATGTGAAGGGCAAAGGTGTCACATCAGAAACCTGGAGTCTTTCTGGGCTGACTGGTTTGGGGATGGATGACAGAACTTGGGTCCTCGTTATGAGCAATACGTGCTGTTAACTGCTGAGTCACCTCTGCCACAACTACAGGTTCTTCCTTAGTCTAGAATATTTTTCCAGATTATGTATCTTTTTAAAAATCTGCATAGTATTTTAACTGCAATTCCTCCTTCAGCTGTTAATCTTGGGCTCATGAGGGGTTTACTTTCTGCTGTGAAGTTATGAATTTCCTTTGAGACAGCATTGGGTAAGGTCACCAGGAATTAAGAGAACCATTTTGTCCATGTCTGAGATTATATTATTTTAATTTCAGTGTCATTGTACATAAACTGGGGATTCTGGAGAGATGAATACCTAGGATAATTCCTATCATGTAATTGTGGGGACATGCATTAGGAACCCAAAACCCACATATAAATCCAGACATTGTGATGAGTATCTAATCCCTATGTTGTGAAGTTAAAGATATGAGAATCCTTGGATGTAGCCAGAGGCTCATATGAATTGTTGAGATCCAGAATCAGTGAGAGACACTGACTCAAAAAGTAAAGTGAAGATTGATCAAGGAAAACACCAATGTTGACACACACACATACCTGCACGCACATGTGTATGTAGGGACAGGTGTACATATATGAGCCATACACACATGTGCATATATACACACATACTGAATAGAATTTGGTAAGAAGTCTCCTTTCAATTATTTATATGTCAAGGAAGCTATGAACTTTCTAAATCTATATATCTACAAAAATATTCTTGTGCATTTGTGGAGATTTACCAGAATTATTATTCTCTTCTTTCTTTGTAATTTTCTATGTTGTATACATTGTTTTAACGTTTCAAAATATTTCTTGAGAATATAAATGATTTTAAACCATGATTTTTATTAACAAGATTTCAGTCAGTTTAACTTTAATTAATTATGATAACATGCATTTATTTTTGTGGCAATGACTGACTTAAGAAAGACTACAGATGCAGCACCACCTCAGAACATTGCTCTCTATTAAATTATTTAAAGAAGTGTGAAGATTATTAATTATCAGGTTTTAAAAGTGGGAAACCGATTTTACAATGTTCTAAACACCTACAGATAGTATCCTTTTAACTTCCGAATGCAACCTTCTTTTACTTTGCCAGTGAAGATTTGTAATTCTGGGCTTGGACTATTGAGATTTCATATTTTCTTCCATTAGTGTTATCATGTACAGTGTGCTTGTCATACTACACATGTGATTTACTTAAATTGTCCCATGAATGTGTACATGTGACACCATCTTGTTCATGTAAACTGGAAATGACAAGTAAGGCAAAACAGAGTTAGAAAGGACATGACAGCGGAGTTTTTAAACTCTCTGATGAAAAGGTCTCTACTTCAGTCATAGAACACATAATATAGGAGATGGGGACATGGTTCATTTAGGAACATATTTGCCTTGCAAACATGAGGATATTAGTTTGAGTCTCAGAACCCACTTTTCACAAAGTCAGACTTGGTGGTGTGTGTTTGGAATCTGTCACTTGACAAGCTCCAAATCAGTGAGATATCATACCTACCAAAGCCTGTGGATTGTTCCTAAGGAATGTCACACACACACATACCCACATATGCATACCACTTCTATATGAACAGATGCAAGCATATAATATGCATAATTTTACATTTGAAAAAGTTATGGAAGTCAACTATTAGCAAAGCATTTGTCATGATGGTACACATCTTTACAACTGGATAATTCAGCTGAACAATTTTTTTTTCTTTTTTCAAACTATAACTATGTTAGTGAATTTAGATGGATTACAGCAGGCATATTGATGACTTAGTATTTTTACAATGCACCAACTCCAACGTAAAACTTCATGGACTGAATTAACAACCTTTTATTTTTTTTTAATACTTGGGCATTGAGTATTTGCTTGGAACGTACACAATGCATTTTCCTAAGTCCCTGTGTGTGGAGGCCCAGACATGATGGCTTGAGCCACTGTGAGAAACTTTGCTTCTGGATTTCTTGGGTTTCCTTACAAAATGGGGATTGGTTTCCAAGGGAAAGTCACCACCATGATTTTGTTTGTTTGTTGTTCTTTTACTTATTTTTCCTTTCGAGATTATGATATAATGACATCATTCCCCCTTTCTTTCCCACTCCCCAAACCCTCCCATTCATCCCTCCTTAATCCCTTTTGAATTGATGACCTCTGTATTCCCATTAATTATTGTTATATGCATACATATTCCTAAATACAAATGAATCATTCAGTAAAATGTTACTTGTATGCATGATCTCAGAACTGATCAATTGGTGTTAGAGACCCGATTACAATGCTCCAACATCACAAAGATGGTTTTTCCTACTCTCAGTATTTGCAAAGCTTTTATTTCTTTTAAAGTAAGGTCTAAAAATGTTACTTCTGCCACAGTCCTTTGCCTAATTCATAATTCCTATAATTAATAGGAAGAATGACAGACTCTTATCTTTTTGCATATACAACAGCATATGAGAAAAGAAACGAATAGTTAGCATAATGTAAACTGTCACAATGACTCAACTAAAAACAACTATGTTCTCTGTCTCAGACTGTTGGTAGTACTTTCCAAACAATGTGCTTTTCTTAGTTGTGTTCCAACAGCATTTATATATAAAAGCAAAAATGACATTTATTGTCCATGGATTTTGCCAATATAATATATTTTATATATATATGTATGGGTATAATTATAATATATAACATGTGTAATATATATTATTCATATACATTATACATATATATGTAAATATGTATACATATATAATAAGACAAATCATACATTTTAAATACTTGTTTATCAATATTTAGTTACTCCTTAGCACTTTAACCCTACATAGTAAACCTTATATTGTTAAGCAAGTCATTCTGGAAAAGAGAACATAGATTTTTAAGAAATTTTCACTCATTGAGAAGTCTGAGTTTCAAGAGTTATGCCACATATTTCTATCCACGTGTAAATGTGTGTAACAGTCCAACAACACTAATAAGTGACAAAGTTAGGTGTCTACAGGCCAAATAGATGAGAACAGATGTTAAAGCTTATGACACAAGACAAATTTAATAAAGGAGTTCTAGTCACACCACATTTTAATTATATCTATCCTCTATAGTGATGTGTAAAGAACTAACTTAGAACATCATAGAACAAATCAATAACACTGTACTATTTCTAATGTTTGAACATTGCTGGTTCTAGCTCATATCTCCTAAGATAAGGTAATATCTGTCATGCTTCAACACTCACATGGTTGGTTAAGCATGATGGATGTAGGCTCTTTGATACAGTCATTTGACATGCAGGCTAAGTAGGTGGAGGTGTTGTGGATAGCCCTGGGACTGTTTGTATTTTGATGCTAATTCCACCCTCCTGGGAAGGGCTTCCGACAAGGAGTGAGTTACATACTCATGTGACTTTTTTTTTTTTTTTTGAAACAGGGTTTCTCTGTATAGCCCTTGCTGTCCTGAAACTCACTATGTAGACCAGGCTGGCCTCAAACTCAGAAATCTGCCTGTTTCTGCCTCCCTAGTGATGGGCTCATGTGACTTCTTGTGAACCAATTCCCTAATGAATAAAGGAACCAATCACTGGGTGAGTAGGAGGGACTTATGGGTTGGAGGGAGGAAGAGAGTAAGCAAGAGAGAGTAGGTCCTTTTGAAACTGTGACAGCATATAGGTAAGCTGTATGTAGCTACTAGAGTCTCCTGGTATCATGGCAGATCCTTGCAGAATCAGATTTTGATAAGGCTTACAAGATTAGGTTTTAGTTGTTGCCCCCCAGAGATTGAGTTACTATTGTTTCTGAGCTATGTTTGTATTTTTCTTCTTGCGGTGGCTCGTCTCAGTTAAAGAGAGAAAGGTACAGCAGCAAAGTGTGGGTTTGCCTGATGTGTACCACCAAGGCCATGGGTGTATTGAAGCATGGTGCTGGCATGGTAGGTGCTTGCCAGTGTGGGGACCTAGCGAGCTGGGTGGAGTGATCATGGAGCTCTGAGTCAGAGCTACACTAGATAAAAGCAGGTTGGCCATTGCTTGCCAGTGCATGGCTGGCCAGGCCAATGGGGATGAGAGAACCAGGACATAGTGCAGGAACATGCAATGCTATATTCTTTCTTTTTAATATTTCCTGTAACAAGGAGGGAGTTGCACAGTTTACAAAGCTTGAAGATTTATTGAGGGAAGAGAAATAAGGAGAAAAGATGGAAAAAAGTGGAAGAAGCAGAGAAGGAAACCCTTAATAAAATGCATCTAAAGATGAGGATGAAGGACTCTACACACACTAGAACACTGTGTTTAACTTAAAGATGTTGAGAACCTGTCTAGAAGCTGCATTGATCCATTAAGAGATCCATAAAGTGTGCAAATTCAAAAACAGAAGGCTCATGAGAAGGACTCATGCATGCTGTAGGGTAAAATAAAGATAGATGGATCATGGGCTGAGAAATAGTTGCCATTGACCTTGAAGATAAAGATTTTATTTTTTCATTCAGAAAAATTAAGTCATAAAGTAGATGGATAGGAAAAGCCTTCAGACATGTTAGATAAAGGGAAATATTGAGAGTACTTAATTAAAAAAAGTTGAAATTTTCATTAAAAATTATCATTACCATGAGAGAGCTAGAGAGCAAGAGAGTCAGTAAAAGAACGTGTGGGAGAGAAAGAGAGAAAGAAGGAGGTAGAGGGAGAGAGAAAGAAAGAAACAGAAAAAAGCAGAGACAGAGAAACAGACAGATAGAGAGGAGGAGATTACGTGGTTCCATACTGACCAAACCCATTCTCACAGGAGTAAAAGGAGTAACTATAAGATTACTAACTCTTCTTTAGAACTTACCATATTTAATTTTTAAATGACTTCTAGCATCAGAAAAGCATAAGAAGTCAAATTAGATTTCAATACTCTTGAGTGCTCATTCTCCAATTATTTTTCCGCCTTTTGAGATTTTTCTAAGTAGAAGATTAACAGTTTTCTCAGTTTGGGGAGCACTACACTGTGTTTAGGGGATGACGCTAACTCACTTTGCTGAGAATGCACTGAATGTTCAGAGGTCAAGTTGAAGAGGAAGAAAATAGACTCTCAGCTCTAATCTAGTCCCCCAGGACTTTCCCAAATTTTGCATAATGCCTTACCTTATCATAAGGAAAAAAATCCATGCAATGATTTAAGCAAGGATTTACTCTTCCTCTTCTTTTTAATCATGTAAATCTCATTTTTGAAAGATCTTAATATTTCATTAGGAAAGACCAAAAATATATAAGCCTCAGGAAATTAAGCACAAAGGCTTTAACTGGTCTCTGTGAGAATTGCCTGCTGCCAAGCTTTAGACTCTTCATCTGCTAATCTTAATATTAGCTGACATTAATTTTGAAGTAGTTATGTCTAATATGAATTATGTATATAAGATTAAATTATATTTATTTGCATTCTTTAAAATGCAAGGGGTTGGTGTCTCCCTTTGATTTAGACACTTAAATACCCCTCCACATTTCCTTGCATGCTTTCTTTCTCAAGAGTCAGCAGAAAAGCATTTGCTCAAGCACACTACATGTTTGCTGGAAATAAATACTCAGATCTTGCACACTCCTAGTACCAAATTTTATTGTCTTTTTAACCAATTAGATGCCCAACATTTCAGGGAGGACTTTAACATGTACCTGAAACAAAAGTAAAATAATTTCTAATATGAAAGAATTAGAATGATCATTGTTTGTAGCTAATGGCATATTTTCCAAAATGAGACTGCTCAGATACAAATTCCATCAGCATTACTTACGAGGTGTGATTTGGGACAGAGTATTATTGGTCCTACGTTCCTTCCTGGTAGAGAAACCAAGTGCTGATTGACTACTTCTGCATACAGATTAAATAAAATGGCATAAGCAAAGACATAGCATGCAGTAGTATTGTTTTTCCTGTTTTATTTTCATAATTTCCATCACATCGAAGTACTCCTGAACTAAATCTCAGATTTTCTTTCTAAAAAATTGTGGAGCTAGGTAACCCTCCTTTCTAGTCTAATAATTCTAAACACCTAATCTGTTCTACATGTTCCCACACTCATTTCTTAATTTGTAATATTTGTATTTCTTCCAACTAGAGCAGAAGCCCCTCAGTGACATAGAGTTACAATTATGTTATTTCCACATATTCCTAGTATTGAAAATAGCATCTTAAATGTAATGAATGCTATGTAAATATCTATTGACTGAAAGAAGGAAGGAAAGGAGTGGAAGTAATCAAATCCATTCCTGTAAAAATAAAATACAGAACAATATTTAAAGACAATATCACACATATAATCAACTATACGAACGGAAATAGAATAAAAAAATGTTTTCCTACTGGTACTTCATCAACCTTTTATGACTTCAAATGTAGCAAAAATATATTGATTTCCATAGGATGAGCTTCTTTAGGAAAGAAACATTTTTAATCATATAAAATATTCAATATAAAATCAATGACTTGAACAATGTAAAAAACACATAAATAATCCTCTATGCCTTTATATTTATTTTTGTAGATTTTATCTTTTATTCAATTCTTCTCTTCTTTCATTCATTCTTGCTTTTTCTTCCGTTTTTGTTCTTTCTCTTTCACTATCTCTCTCTCCCTCCCTCTTTCTGCCTCTCTCTCCTTTTCTCTTTCTCTCTCTCTCTCTCTCTCTCTCTCTCTCTCTCTCTCTCTCCTACCTTTCTTGTCTCTTAATTACTTCCTTTCTTTCTTCTCAAATTGTTTGAGGCCTTAGCTTTCTATGTATATGCTAGGTTATCTTCAAGCTCAGAATCATCCTGGTTAGCCTTTATCAGTGTCAAGCTTACAGATGCATACCACAACTTTTGTATTTATAAATGTCATTTATGAAAACTGAGGCTACTATTGTCTATCCACATCTTCCTCAGAAGTAGAATCCATAGCATAAAGAATCAGCTTCTGCTAGCTGGAGTCTGATCAGATGTATGATTCTTAGTTCTGAGAATGATACCAGTAGCATTTTCAGTCAGTCCACAGGTTTGCTTACTAACAGTGGCAATAGGAAGAGAATAGTAGAATTAATTAAATGACATTTAGATTTGAAATAGGAGAAGAACACAAAACAGTCATATGTAAAAGGAACAGAAAGATCCAAATAGCAGATAGCACAAATATGCATCATGAATAAGTCATTTGTGGTTTAGATAGAAATGCTTAATTATCTGGAGAACATGCTTAATAGAATTGACAAATGGGAAAGGAAGGTCTCCTAATGTGGTTGACAACTACACAGGTTTTAAAGATTATCATAGGTGTGCTTCATAGGTAAAAAAAATTATCCCACACAGCTCCTCATGCTAAAACTTCCACAGGGTTCTGCTTCACCTTCTGATTTTCTCTGTCCCTCCTCGACTTATGCTAGGCATGTAAACATCTCTAGACCAGCTGTACCATTCTCACATTTATATGGGAATATCTGGGGATTTACTTATTATAGAATTTGTGATTCCAGAGTATATGTACTTATGGTGACCATTCATGTGAACTTACCTCTGAGAGATCGAATTTTTTTATATTCTTGTCACAGATAGTGAAATTACCATTCAATCTCAAATGCTTGTCAGTTCTGGTGGGAAATGTTGTAGCCAACTTAAGATACTATGCGACCAAAAGTGGAGAAAGATTCAAACAGATTACACCTAGCACAGTCTGCTTGTCCTTTATGTCCACATTCTTCTACTGTGAACTTGAGGAAGCTGCAGCAAACACCATCAAAAAGGTTCCAGTTATACATAACTGATTTATACCCTTGGTAGAACAGAAAAAGACCTGTGAATTCATGGGTCATAAGGTTTCAGTAAGACCTATTACTAATACACATATATCCAAACAACTTCTTCCTCCTCTCCAAAATCCTTTTCATTTTAAAAAATTACATCTGGAAAAACTAACCCAGAATTGTTCCGGTCTAAAGTAAATGCAGAGACAAAAATGGAGCAGAGGCTGAAGGAAAGGCCATCCAGAGACTGTTTCACTATGCAATCCACTCCATCCACAGACACCAATCCCCAACACTCTTGCTGATACCAAGATGTGCTTGCAGACAGAAGCTTGGAATGGCTGTCCTCTGAGAGGCTCTACCAGCACCTGACTAAGATAGAAGCAGATACTCACAGCCAACCATTGGGCTGATCCAGGAGACCCCAATGTAAGAATTAGGGGAAGGACTGAAGTAGACGAAAGGGATTAGAGACCCATAGGAGGAACAACACTATCAATTAACTGGACCCTTTATTGCTCCCAGAGACTAAAGCACCAGTATACATGGGCTGGTCCATGGCTCAGCTACATATGTAGCAGAACACTGCCTCATCTGGCATCAGGGAGGGGAAGCTCTTGGTCCTATGGAGGTTTGATGCCCCAGAGAAGGGAAGTGCTAAAGCAGCGAGGCAGAAATGGATGGGTGGGTGGAGCACCCTCTTAGAGGCAAAGGGGAGTGAGATGGGGTGAGGATGGGGTTCATGGAGGGGAGACCAGGAAGGGAGATAACATTTGAAATGTAAACAAATAAAATGATGACTAAATGAAAATAATAATTCTACAATTAAAAGGGAAAGTGATTAGCAAAAGTAAATGCACAAACTAGAAATATAAAAAGATATCTGGGCTTATGAGTAGCAGAGTAGGTAAATATTCCTCTTACCATGAGTAATAACCTGAGTTCAATACAGACAAGCAATTCCAACCTTTTCTCTGATATCCACAACTTGTCATTCCATATTCAGTGAACACACACACACGCACACGCGCGCGCACACACACACACACACACACACACACATGAGAGAGAGAGAGAATATATATAAAGCTAGAATTTTAAAAAGCAAAACAAAAACAAGATATCTGATCAAGCATAAATTTCAATACTTGCCTGAAAGGCTAACACCCATCTTTTCAATCTTCTTTAAGTGCATTCTAGACTGAGGGCATAAAAGAAAGGTACACATTGTGCTTCCTCTTGCATACTGACTGAATACGGACTTAGCATCAATTTTATATAAAAAATAGAAGAGGCAATTATTTGAGAAAAGGAAGGGAAGAAACAAGAGTGAAGGGGTAGAAGAGTAAAATATGGGGTAAATACAAAGAAATTGATGAATATATTTGTGTTAAAATATGCTTAAGAATATACACTAGTGATATGCAAAATTCGAATTTAATAATACACATTTATGTGTTTTTATGGTTATATTATTTAAATCTAAATAAAAAGTAAACCTTAATCTATAATAATAAAAGTGGAGAATTGGTATAGCTCAGGTTGTTTTGAAAGAATAAACAGGCAATATTTTTTAGAGATATTATGCCACCTTTGGAGGTACACTTTATGGATTTCTTATAATCCATCCTAATTAGACAGCCTTCTCTTTACTTTTTCTTAATCTCTTTTCTCTCTATCTCTCCCTCAAAATAATGATTATTCATTCATTAAAACATAATTAACTGAATAAAAATTACTTCTAACAAGGTGAACAGTCAGGCTTAACAAAATCAGCCTATTGATTGTCATTTAGCTGGTGTGCAGTGGGGAGGTGATAAACTACAGGCGGTGTGATCATCTGCCTTCAGGATCATGCGATTTAAATGGTAAGATTATGCCAGGCTTGAATCTGTAGAAAATGACACTCCTTTCAAATTACAATTCCAGCTCCTCCAGTGGCAGCAATGACCATCATCAATATGAGAAAATGTTCAGGATCACAGGAAATGCCGTCTTGCATTTTTCTTCCTTCCCGATACTGCTCTCTGCTTTCCCAAATGAGATAGCTGAGTAGTTGTTGGATAGTTTCCTAATGATTAAGGATGCTTTCCACACTAAGCCATATGTTTTGCTGCTGGTATGTTGGAATCTAATGAAAAGACAGATACCTCTCTATAGGAGAACCATGTTTAGTCAATGCCCTATCCCCTCATCCTGATTAAATCAGGAAGCTTAAAAGAGTTTTGCCTTCATGATACAAGTAGTTTTGAGCCTTATTGGCATTGAGTTTAAACACTGAAAACAAAATATTAGTTTTGGGTCCAGAGTGTATTCATAGCCCAGACTGTCTCCAACAAGCTTATCTGGAAGACTCTGTTTATGTGAAAGAAATTGCTATGATCAATCACTGTGCAGCGAGGGTTCAAGCAGAATGCTGAATTGAGAAATGTTTTCCATTGGCCCTGTTCAGCAAGAGACAGGAGCTACAAGTGAGCAGTTATAAATACCCAGCAAGGAAAGTACAATTTATGTTCTAGACTTTTTTTTTTCAGTTGTTGTTATGAGGCCTCCTGTTTTGGGGTCATTTTTTCTCCCCTCTAACTCCTATTATGCAGTCTCCACAGACAAGAAGGCAATTGCAGATGCCCAACCTTGGCTATATAAGTATTTTTGAAGCTTGTATTTTTCTTGAAATATAAGAAAAAAATCTCTGAAATTCTCAATGTGTTCTGTAGAAATGAATTCCATTTCTTTTCTTTCTCCAAAGCCACATGAGGGCAGCCAAAATCATTACCACCATTTCATAAATACACTGAGAAACATAGAATGTCTGAGTTATAGAAATCTCTTCAAAGAAATCACAAAGAGCAGAAATAGAAAAAGAATCCTGATTTCCAGATTTGATGATGAATCATATGGCCAAAAGCCATTTCCAGATGTGTTTCTATTTGAGCCAGTACCATTTCAGACACTAGGGTAGGTTTTGAAATTGCACACAGTGAACAACTTTGGGCACTTTTGTGGAGTTTGAAGTAGACAACCTTATGATATTCTGATCTTATATCACTCTCTCTGTTTTTCTATCCAACTGTATTAGTTTCTCTTTCTTTCTTGTGATTAAATAAAGGCTTGTTATGGCTCTTCATTTGAGTCTACTGTCTATTATGGTAAGGAAGGCATGGTTGGTAGGAGTCACCCTAGCTATAACAGCATGTGTGTGAGGCTACTGGTCATGTTACTTGCAGTGATCAAAAGGAGAGAGCGAAAGGTGCTGATATTCATGTTCTACATTTTTTGTTTTTTAATTAGGACAGGACAATATCTCCTGGGATAGACCACTCATTGCAGGTAGACTTTTTCTCTTTGGTTAAATTTCTTTGGGAATACTCCAGCAGATACTCCTAGATGAAACCTGTACCTAGGTTCTTACAGCCTCTACTTATCCAGATATTTAAAAGTATGTAGATCTGTCCTCCAATAACCTGTTATTTTGAGGCCCCCAGTATTCTTTCACTGGATTCATATTTGGTATCCTTCTACTTAAATTCAGTCTTCTCCTTGTAAACAACACTTCTTCTTTTGGAGAAATAAGGTGGGTTTATTATTCTGTTGCTTGTAAGCTTCGTGAACAATTTTTTGCCCAAAATAAACGCCAGCTTTGTGTAGGACCTCTAGTATCCTCTAAATTTGTTTTCCCAGTCTACCTCACGTCTATATTTTCTTTTAGTAATGTTGTATAGTACATCCAAATACTTGTTAGTTTACAGCTCTCCTATTTTCTTTTCCAAATAGAAAGGAATTTTATTGCACTTAAACTTATCCTACAAGCATTGCCATGATCTCAGCTTTTGTGCTGAGGAAATCATTCACATGGTAAAATGCATACATTGCAAGAACTAGAACCTGAGCTCTTTACAATGATCAGAGAGAGAGAGAGAGAGAGAGAGAGAGAGAGAGAGAGAGAGATTGATTTAAAAGCTGTACTGTAACCCCAGTGGCAATGAAATGGAAGCATGTATATTCTGAAGCCTGATTGCCAGCAAGTCTATACTGCTTGCCAAGTTACAGGTCAGTGAGAGATCCTGCCCCTCTGAAAAATGAATATAGATGACACCAAAATTTGCTTTCTTGCTTTTGAACGCCTGCCCTCATACATTCCTGCACATTTCCATATATATGCACAAACACACAAATACTCGCACTCACATGATATCAGCACATCATGACGCATCTGTCCATCTCCTGGAGAGAATAAAATATCTGCCTTCCCATAACATCAATTATCTCACTTTTATAAGCCAACTTGATGTTTCCCAAGCTGCCCACCTGGAAGACCCACTTCTCACCCATGTGCAGAGTTCTCCCTGATTGGTCCTGATTGACAGATTACACTTGCTCTAAGTGAAATAATAATAATAATAATAATACAAAACTGTTCTGTTTTAGCAAATTCATGGAAGCCATCAAAACATACTTAGCATAGTTCCTAATATCTCAATGAACTTCCTCCTCTATTAAGAAATTAGTAACCTGGTTTATGAAAATTGAGGTTAATTAGTTAATGTTTTATTTTCATTCCATATATCTGTATTTAGAAAGAGGTCAATTAGTGATGCAGCTTTGGGTTTGACTGTTTTTATAACATGGTCAGCAATGTATTTTTCCCTTGGTTTGCTGACCCAGTATCATCCAGATTGAAAGATTTACCTTTTTCACCTTGTCCATGAAATAGCTCTGTCTCAGTACCCAGGAGGATTCTTATTCCAAGCTCTGTTGACTTCTGTATTTTTTTTTCTTTATGAATAATTTAGTAAGGTCCTCCCTACACAATTTACTTTTATCTTGGTTAACTCAACGTGGGATTCAATGTTCTGGACAATCGTCAAATAGTACATTGTTGAAAAAGCAAAATATTGAGAAACAAAAACATCAATGAACAGTGGATATATTTCTGTTGCACAATCTGCCACGAGGAGCCAAAGAGTTCAAAGGTTTATTTACTTCCTCACTGACATTTGTACAGAAAATAGCAATACTACAAGTATAGCATAGTGTCATTAGGAATCATTTGATGACTTTTTTACCTGCCAGTAATTTGTGGTTCTATTCTAGATCTCTGGTCTATCAATATCTGGTTTTCAGCCATCCAGGCAGTGTTAAGCATGGTCTCCCTTTCATGGTATGGGTTTCAAGTTGGACAAGTCATTGGTTTGCCCCCTCCCACAAGTTCTTTGCTACCTTTACTCCATTACATCTAGAACATATGACAAGTTTTAGGTCAAAGGATTTTGTGACTGGGTTGGGGTTGATGTCTCAGTCCCTTTGTTGGAAAGCTTGCCTAGTTACACAAGACATCCTGTTCAGGCTCCATATCCCCCAATGCTAGAGGTCATTTCTTGGGTCACTCTTGTAGATTCTAGGGACTTTCTACCATACTAGGTTTCTATCTAGCACAATTGTCATCAGAGAGGATTCATGCATCAACTGAAAGAAGCAGATACAGAGATCCATAGCAAAACATTAGATGGAGCTCAGGAAATCCCGCAAAATGGGAGGAAGGATTTTAGGAGTCATTGGGATCAAGGGCACAACAAAAACATGGCTCACAGAATCAACTAACCAGAGCTCAAAGCAGATCCCAGAGACTGAAGCAAAAATCAGGGACCCTGTATGTATTTGATCTAGGTCCTTTGTATGTATGTTTTGGTTGTGTAATTTAGTCTTTTTGTAGCTTCCTAAGAGTGGAAGTGTGGTGTGGCTCTGATTCTTTTCTCTGCTTTTAGGAAACTTGTTTAAGTTGCCTTGTTCAGTCTTGTTAAAACAGTATGTATCTTTCATTGTAATAACATTTTATGTCATGTTTGGTTGATATCCCTGGATTGACTACTCTTTTCTGAAGGGAAATCGAGGATGATTGGACTGGAGATGAGGGGACATAGTGGGGAACTGGGAAGACAGAAAGGAGAAACAGTGAATGTAATACATGAGAGAAAATTTAAAAATTACAAAAGAATACTACTAGTAGAAATAATTCCAGGAACCCAAATTCACCTGTAAAAATGTAGCTTAAAGAGCTATATACAGCCTATCAGACAATAGGTTCCTTAATTTGTATCACTGATTCAAGTTTAAAGCTAAGCAGAGAATCTGATACCTATACTTACTCAGATAGGATGTTCTCCCTCTGGTGCACCCTCACTTTTTACAACAGCTTCCAAACAGGCCAGGCTTGAACGATTTATTTTGTCTCCCTCCTCCTGCTTTTGAGTCTCATCCAGAACATAAATGATAACGTTGTATGGCAGACGTTTCCTGGGAAGACACAACATACTCAACTGCTCACCAATAAAAGTCAGCCCACAATAGATCAAATATTTATTGGGGAGGGAAGATATTGGTGGTTACCAATAGGAATATGAGAGGTTGATTATAGAAGCAGAAACAACTCAAGGACAGCTAAATCACCAAAGCCCACCACAGTATGCATGAAGGTTCACAAAAGCTGGAATCCTAGTGTACACTGCATAGCCTACAGGTAGCTCAGCAGGTTGGAGAGTCCTTTCCAGGTTGCTCAGTGGTCTGAGAATTTTCCAGGCAGTTCACAATGTCTCTGTTTTTGCTGTTTGTTCAGTTTTGTCATTGTTTGCTTCTTGTTTGTTTCCTCCAAGCAGGTCAGGTGTTCTCTGCTTCTTCCAGAGGGCTGGCCTGTCACACTGACTCACAATAGTCTTTTCTGGTTTTGTACTCTGACAGATGGAGTAGCTAGTGAATCTGGTCAGTTTTAGGGATTTCCTGGAGCTATTTTCAGTTATTTACTTTCTGTCTTAAATGAGCTTCCCTTCAGTATACAAAATGTTTCAACCTTGGAGAAAATTGTTAAGCAGCACACTCTTACTATCAAGCTCAATGACAACCAACTTTTAACTTGCTTTCTTTGGGTTTTATTATATTTACACTGTGCTCTAAAAATAGTTCTTTTTTTTTTTTTGTAATATTCTTTGGTCCTCAATAGGATATCAAGCCTAGGTTAGTCTTTATTAGTTCTCTACTGCTAAATTATAAATCCCAAACAACTGATTAAAATAGAGATTTCCATTTCTCATAATTATGTGGGTTGGCTCGATTATTCTTCAACAGAATTTATCTCTGAGCACTGTGACTTGGATACAGCAAGTAGGGTTTTTTTGGGAAATAGAATCAACAGGGATGACAGAGACATCCCTCCCTCCCCATCCAGTCCTTTAGTTCATAACATAATAGCATTATTGAAACAAAGACAGAACCCACAATGGCCCAGTGTAGTTTTCAGAGCTCACACACTGCCTCTCTGACTCATATTATTGTACAATTCAATTTAAAAATTAAATATAACACAAGAGAGGTGCTGGCTTTTAATGAAGTCACAGGGAAAACACATTCTAAATGGACATTCTTATAGAAGTCAGAGATATATTTTCTTGAGTATTTGATACAACTGAATGTACAATATACTAGCCATGGCAATTCACCAACCTCTTAGATTTCCCCCTTCCCTCTATTCTTTCTTCCTCTTTCACCCTCCCTCCCTCCCCCCTTCCTTCCTTCCTGCCTTTTCTCCTATATTTTCCCTTCCTTCTTCCTTGCTCACCCCTTTGCCACTATTCTCTTTATGATTTTCACTATTGATATAGATAATAAACATGTGTTCCTTTAAAGTAATTTAAGGTACAGATCTGAATTGCTATACAAAACAGGATGAAGGAAATTACTGTTTTCCATTTTGAGAAAATTAGATATAATTTCTTGAATTTCCAATTATTTTTGACAATAAAGTTATGTTCCCCATTAGATTTTATGTGAATATTTTTACATGCAAAAAATCTAAACAAAAAGAAAAAAAGGAATAAACAAAACAAACAGAAAAACCCCCACAACTAAATGGCTTTGGGTTTTAGCACCTTGCTGTATGGGTATAGTTTTATCAGACAAGGATGAGATATAAGAGTTTAAGTTAAGGGGAATAGGTTCAGGGCAAGCAATGCTGAGAGAATCTAATTCATTTTTTACAGATATAAGACAAAGAAGAGTGATGAATAAACACAAACGATATTTTAGAAGGGTATGAAGTTACAAAAGAAATTCTTTATTGGCCACAATAGACACCAGAAGTCTTAACATATTACTCCATAGCATAAATAAACCAATAGGCACCAGGGCTGACTAAAATCAGCTGATCATACAGTTCATGTACATACAGATCATGATCTTGTAAAGGAGATGCCCATTTATTCTGGGATTCTGAACATCAGAAAGAAAGGGGGAAAGCATAAGAGAAAAACAAGACAGAAGATTGAGAAGAAGAAAAGAAGGAAGGAAGCCAATGAAGAAGGAAGGCAAATGAAGTAAATGGTATGAGAGAAAGGCAGGAAGACATAAAAGAGGGATAATCAGATTGTTTAACCCATGAGTCACTTTTCTCATAGTAACAAATATAAAGGCTATTTCAGCACTAACAAAAGTCAAGCTAATGCTTTAGAAACTATGTTGGCTTCATCACACATATGAGCTTTAAAACAATGATGATATTTAGATCAGACAGTTAAGTATTTTCTCTAGGGTCACATAGGTTTAAAGGATAAAATAGAATCTACACTTTGAGAGTTTTACCTTGATCAAACCATTCACAGTTCACATACTAAACTTACACAGCATGTTTCAGAGTTTTTCTGATACTAAAAAAGTAATAATGTATTAAGACTAGCATTAAAAACTTTATATTGGATATCATTAACAATGTAAATGTTTATTTTTGTGAATTTTTATTCTTGGGGCTAGGTAATTTATCTGTAAGATACACTTTTCTTTATATTATCAACCATATTATCAGTTGATCCTAGTCACTCCTGGTATTTACTGATTAATATTTGCTATATAATAATGTGAGATGACTTTCTATTTTCCATTATATCAAATATAGAATCTCTCACAGACTCACAAACATATACATAATGTCACCAATGGTCTGTATATAACATCAATTTTTAAAAGACCGGTGCATTTCCAGTTGTGCAAAGAGCATTGTTGTATCCTCTTAGCAGACCCATAGGTCTATATAAGGTCTGGCTGTGTTGCCAACTAGGGTGATATAAGAAAGGGTCAACAGGTTCTGGGCTGGAACAACACAATCATCTAACATACAGTTTTAGAGATTAGAAGCAAAGATCAAGCAAGGTCTCTGAAGGATTTTCCTTCTGAAAGATAGGAGTCATATGGAGTTGATTTCATCCCAAAAGCTTTGCTTTAAGTTAACTACTTCTGTAACAATCCTATGTCAATAATAAGGCCATTCTATGATGCAATAGGAGTCAGAAAATCAACATGCATATTGAGGAGGCATCATTCAATGTAAGACTGCCCCAGGCTGTTGTTGCTGTTGTTCTTTTTGCTTAGTCTCTCAAATTTCTCTTTAAGTTATATTCTTTTTTTATAGAATATTTTCTTTATTTAAATTTCAAATATTATCCCCTCTCCTCAGTTCCCCCACACACCCCGGAAACCTGCTATCCCATCCCATCTCCCTCCCCCTGCCTCTAAGAGGGTGTTCCCCCATCCACCCACTTACCCACTCCTGCCTCCTTGGCCTCCCATTTCCTTACACTGGGTCATCGATCCTTCTCAGAACCAAGGGCCTCTCCTCCCACTGATGCCTGACAAGGCCATCCTCTACTACATATACAGCAGGAGCCGTGGGTACCTCCACATGTACTCCTTGGTTGGCGGTTTAGTCCCTGGGAGCTCTGGGGAGTCCTGTTGGTTGATATTGTTGTTCTTCCTATGGAGTTACAAACTCCTTCAGTTCCTTCAGTCCTTTCTCTAAGTCCTCCATTGGGGACCCCGTGCTTAGTCCAATGGTTGGCTGCGAGCATTTGCCTCTGTATTTGTCAGGCTCTGGCAGAGCCTTTCAGGAGACAGCTATATCAGGCTCCTGTAAACATGTACTTAGCATTCACAATAGTGTCTAATTTGGTGACAGTATATGGTATGGATCCCCAGGTGGGGTAGTCTAAGGATGGCCTTTTTTTCAGTCTCTGTTCCACCCTTCGTCTCTGTATTTGATCCTGTGAGTATTTTGTGTCCTCTTCTAAGAAGCAATGAAGCATCCAAACTTTGGTCTTCCTTCTTCCTGAGATTCATGTGGTCTGTGAGTTGTATCGTGGGTATTCTGAGCTTTTGGGCAAATATCCACTTAACACTGAGTGCATACTATGTGTGTTCTTTTGTGACTGGGTTACCTCACTCAGGATGATATTTTCTAGTTCCAAATATTTACCTAAGAATTTCATGAAGTCATTGTTTTAATAGCTGAGTACTATTCCATTGTGTAAATGTACCACATTTTTTGTATCTATTCCTCTGTAGAAGGACATCTGAGCTCTTTCCAGCTTCTGGTTATTATAAATATAGCTACTATGAACATACTGGAGCATGTGTCCTTTTTTTTTGTGGAACATCTTTTGGGTATATGTCTAGGAGTGGTGGAACCACCAGACTGATTTCCAGAGTAGTTACACTAGCTTACAATCCCACCAATAGTGGAGGAGTGTTCCTCTTTCTCCACATCCTCGCCAGTATCTGCTGTCACCAGAGTTTTTGATCTTAGCCATTCTGATTGGTGTGAGGTGGAATCTCAGGGTTGTTTTGATTTGCATTTTCCTGATGACTAAGTATGTTGAACATTTCTTTAGGTGTTTCTAGGCCATTTGATAATCCTCAGTTGAGAATTCTTTGTTTAGCTCTGTACCTTATTCTTTAATAGGGTTATTTGATTCTCTAGAATCTAATTTCTTATGTTCTTTGTATACATGGGATATTAGCCCTCTATCGAATGTAGGATTGGTAAAGATCTTTTCCCAATCTTTTGGTTGCTGTATTGTCCTATTGACAGTGTCCTTTGCCTTACAGAAGTTTTGCAATTTTATGAGGTCCCATTTGTCTATTGTTGATCTGAGAGCATACATCATTGGTGTTCTGTTCAGGAAATTTTCCCTTGTGCCCATGTGTTCAAGGGTCTTCCCCACTTTCTCCTCTATAAGTTTCAGTGTATCTGGTTTTATGTTGAAGTCCTCGATTCACTTTGACTTCAGCTTTGTACAAGGAGATAAGAATGGATCATTCTGCATTCTTCTACATGCTGACTGCCAGTTGAACCAGCACCACTTGTTGAAAATGCTATCTTTTTTCCACTGGATGGTTTTAGCTCTTTAGTCAATAATCAAGTGACAGTGGGTGTGTGGGTTCATTTTTGGATCTTCAATTATTTTTTTTTATTTTCATATTTTATTTACATTTCAAATGTTTCCCCTTTTCAGATCTCCCATTTGGAACCTCCCCATTCCCTCTGCCCTCCCCCTGCCACTATGGGGATATTCTCCAACCCACCCTCCCACCTACCCACCCACTCTCATCTTCCCTCCTTGTCATTCTCCTATACTGGAGGATCTAACACCCTCAGGCCCATGGACCTCTCCACCCCCTGACGGATAACAAGACCCTCCTCTGCCAAAAGCAATCTACAGATTCAATGCTATCCCCATCAAAATCCCAATTCGATTCTCCATAGACCTAGAAAAAGAAATTCTCAAATTCATATAGAATAACAAAAAACCCAGGATAGCAAAAACTATCCTCAACAATAAAAGGTCTTCTGGGGGGAATCAGCCTCCCTGACCTCAAGCTGTACTACAGAGCAGTAGTGATAAAAACTGCATGGTATTGGTACAATGACAGGCAGGTAGATAAATGGAATAGAATCAAAGACCCAGAAATGAACCCACACACATTTGGTCACTTGATCTTCGACGAAGGAGCTAAAACCATACAGTGGAAAAAAGACAGCATCTTCAACAAATGGTGCTGGATCAATGGGATCTTCAATTATATTCCATTGATCTACCTGCCTGTATCTGTACCATGACTCTGTGTGTGTGTGTGTGTGTGTGTGTGTGTGTGTTATCACTATTGCTCTATAATATAGCTTGAGGTGAGGAATGCTGATTTCCCTAGAAGTTCTTTTATTGTTGAAAATAGTTTTCACTATCCTGGGTTTTTGTTTATTCCAAATGAATTTGAGAAATGTTCTTTCTAACTCTGTGAAGAATTGAGTTGGAATTTTGATGGGGATTGCATTGAATCTGTAGATTGCTTTTGGCAAGCTGGCCAGTTTTGCTATATTAATCCTGCGAATTCATGAGCATGGGAGATCTTTCCATCTTCTAAGATCTTCTTAAATTTCTTTATTCCGAAACTTAAAGTTCTTGTCATACAGACCTTTCACTTGCTTGGTTACAGTCACACCAATGTATTTTATATTATTTATGACTATTGTGAAGTGTGTCATTTTTCTAATTTCTTTCTCAGCCTGTTTATCCTTTGAGTAGAGGAAGGCTACTGATTTGTTTGAGGTAAAACAAGATAGATAAGCCCTTATCCAGACTAATCAGAGGCACAGAGAAGTATCAAAATTAATAAAATCAGAAATGAAATGGGAAGCATAACAATAGAAACTGAGAAATTTTAAAACTCATCAGATCCTACTAAAAAAGCCTATATTCAACAAAACTGAAAAATCTGGATGAAATGGACAATTTTCTAGACAGATACCAGGTGCCAAATTTAAATCAGAAACAGATAAACCATCTAAATATTCCCATAACCAACCCCCCAAAATGTCAGTAGTCATTAAAAGTTTCCCAACCAAAAAATGGTCAGAATCAGGTGGGTTTAGTGCAGAATTTTATCAGACCTTCAAAGAAGGTCTGATAGAATACTAATACTCTTCAAATTATTCCACGAAATAGAAACAGAAGGAACACTACCCAATTCATCATACAAAGCCTCAATTACGCTTTTACCTAAACCACACAAAGACCCAAGAAAGAAAGAGAACTTCAGACCAATTTCCTTTATGAACATCGACACAAAAATAATAAAATTCTCATAAGCTGAATCCAAGAACACATCAAAACAATCATCCTTCGTTATCAAATAGACTCCATCCCAGGGATGTAGGGATTGTTCAATACCTGGAAATCCATCAACGTAATCCACTTCATAAACAAACTCAAAGAAAAATAAAAACACATGATCATTTCATTAGATGCTGAGAAAGCATTTGACAAAATTCAACAACCCTTAAAGATAAAAGTCTAAGAAAGATCAGGAATTCGAGGCCCATACCTAAACACAGTAAAAGCAATATACATCAAACAAGTAGCTAACATCAAACTAAATGGAAAGAGGCTTGAAGCAATCATACTAAAGTCAGGGATTATACAAGGCTGCCCACTCTCTCCCTACCGATTCAATATAAAAGTCCTAGTAAGAGCAATTAGACAACAAAAGGAGATCAAAGGATACAAATTGGAAAGGAATAAGTCAAGATATCACTATTGGCATATGATATGATAATATACTCAAGTGACCCAAAAAAATTCCACCAGAGAACTCCTAAAGGTGATAAACAACTTAAGCAAAGTGGCTGGATATGATATTAACTCAAACAAATCAGTAGCCTTCCTCTACTCTAACTTATATTCCTTAAACTGATTATCTGCATCTCTATCCTACATAATCCTAAATCCCACCATTTTTCGATCCTGACATCACCACAATCAGACCCTTCCACATTCCCTTTACTTTTTTTAAGTGTTTATACATTCCTAAAAGAGCACCAATGATGCCCTGAAAGCTTATTTGCCAGTTTCTGTGTGTCATGTCATGTTTTACTTCTAAATGCATGAGTGAATGGGTAGTGTTCACCTGAGATGTTCATGTCTAATGTATACTTTTTATGTATATAAAATAGAACTTGTCAGGAAATGATGTGCCCTGACCAGGTCAGTTCACTGATTAAGATAAACCTACATAGAACTCTAGTTAGACACATAGAGACAAGTTTGAGAAAGTGGATGGCTCTTCTTTTTATATGACACTGAACCAGTTCAATAATAGCAGCCAAGTTACTAATACTTTATATTAACCTGTATTACCAAGCATTATATTAAGAAATTTATTTTTATCTTTATAATCAGCGATGATATCTGTTATTTGATTCCAGATTAAAGCTAAAAAACTGACACTAACATAATTAATACATTTTCTAAGCTTTGACTGACTGATACCAGCCTCCATATCCCTTAATCTAAGTGGCTTTACTGTAATGTGATGAGTTTGCCCGTGAGGGAGCTCACCTACACTCTGCTGATTAGTGCTTTTTATGAAAATTTGCAGTCTACTCTCATGATTGTATTTTTCAAGCCCTGGTCAGTGCAGTTTAGATTCAGATACTTTAATTTACCATTGATGTGATGTGTTGACAAACCAAAACCTTTCCTTCATTTAATAAACAAGGCAGCTTTTCTAAGCCTTCAGAGTAGAGTGTCAAAAAGGCTAACATTGGAAGGTGCTTTCTTGGTGGTAACTTAGAATTTGTCCATCAACTGAACTTCCATTAGATCCATTTAGCTAGGTTTTCTTATTTATCACCTACTCTTTGTTTTTTACCAAAGATGAGAAAAAGAATATGAAAGTGATCAAGCAAATAAACAAAAACATTAACAACAACAACAGCAACAATAACAACAACAAATCTCTGCTTTTATTCAACTTACAGGTTACAAAAACCACTCACAAAATAGCAACACTAAATCTTATTGATTTTTGGTGGTGTGAGTCCGTGTTTTAAGCATTAATGAAATTTTATGAGAAGTGAGTAATTCAAGTTGAGCTCCAGGTATACATTAATGAAAAATGTTCTTTTGGTCTGTTATTTTATTAATGAGCTATTGAAATTTTTGTCACTCCTCAGTACCCACATAAATAATCTCTTAAAGTCTGTCCAATTATTTTAATTGCAATTAATCTCTTCTCTAGAATGCAATTCCCTTCATAGTCTTTGTTATTTTCTCATACACTTTAAACATCCCACTACTCTAGAAATTTGTCAGTCAATGTACTCCTGCCCAGATCAACATAAGTAAGGGAAAAGATCAAATCGCTTTGCCATTATTGTGTCTTCATATTCATATCATATGTTAGGATTTGTATTTATTTTTCTAAATAAAGGAAATACTTTTTCCTTCAATATGTTGTATTTATTTCTTTAATACTAAAAATCCATTTTACAAATCATCTAAATTTTATATTTCTTAAGTGATCTAATCCATAAAATGAAAACTACATGTTAATAATTATTTCTTTCCTTAGTTTTTTGCCAAGTTATTTGAATGTGAACCAGGATGTTTGGGAAAGAACAATGTCCAAAGGCTAATCATCTGATTCAAACCACCTTCTGTAGTTAACTAGCAAAAATAATTTTAAAAACACTGTTTAAATGATATTTCTCACATCCTTAAACATGAATTCAATATAGTCTCATTGTTTCTGTGTGCTAGAAGTTATAAGATTTCAGTGCATAATAAAAATTCTTTATCTTAATCCTATGTCATAGACTCCTGGACTTGCAGAACAAAATCAAATACTAATTCATATTGGACCTTATCATGGCACATTTCAGAGATTATGACATTGAAATGATTTCTATGCATATAATTGTAGCAACAGCTGCAATGGCAGAGAGTAATTTATAAAGATGCTAACAAAGCTGCCTTAATTAAGGGCACTGATGAAGTTGGCTCCTTCAACAGAGATGAAATAGTCATACGCCTGTACTTACTCAGTCTAGTTGGTTTCCTTGTCATCCATCCATATTAATCCAAAGTGGTCATCAGCTCCCTGAAACTTCTTCAACTGGCACAATCCAACTGTTCCAACATTTATCTATCTCGAGTAGTGCATATGCCCATTATCTTGTATCCATGCCTATTGCAAGTATAATTGTGAGCCCTAGTAGTTCCTGTTATATTCTGAGTGTACCTGACAATATTGTTTGAACTCCATGTTATTATTTTATCCTACATATCTTACTTAGCATGAACATTTTTCATTTAGCTTTGTTATTAACTCTGACCCTTCTCATATGAGACAAGTCAAATAAATAGGACCAACACTGAGAAATGTTAATGTATTGTGATTCAAGTACTTGTGAGAACTTCAATTTCATGTCTCATGTGATTCACCACCTGTGGTACCTGATATCTCTTGGTCTATCTTGAAGTAGTGTTTTGGAAAAAAAATGACTGCTTCCCGTGTGAAATCCCATCATTGGGATTATTTAAGATTTCAATGTCCAGAGGTATGTTAAGATCAAAGCAATTGTCAATTTGCCTCATTAGGCATTTGTTTAATCTGCTTCACCTAACAGATTTTGCCTTTAAATGAGCATTCAATCTTCTAACATTTATAATGTACCCAACATGTGAGAGAACTGGAGTAATCTATACAGATCACTAATGAAATCCTGGTGTTTTCAAAGATCCTTCAGTATTTAAACTGGGGAGGGCAAATACCAGGATTTGTGAGCAAAGTTCTTAAAAGAATTGAGTAGAGTAATTGATTATTAAAACAGAAATGATCTATAACTTGTTCCTAGAACTAGAATTAGGATTCTTAAGAGATGACATATATGCTCATAAATAAATGAGACTACATATAAGGAAATGAGTCAACATTGTCAACGAACTAAAAAACTACTTCATTATCAGTACATATAAAACAAACCATGGTTTACCAAAACATAATGTTTGAAAATGAATTAATCTTTTCTGTTAGTTATTAGGAAATGTGCAGTAAGAAAGAAAAACATAATTTCTTCCTTTAAAGTTCTGTAGTATCATAGGCAGAAAATGATGATCTGAGAGACATCATGTATATAGAGTTTCTAGCTATATTTCCCTCATCATGCCTCAGATCATCTTAGTTTAACAGCTAATTGTGTTTCTGTGGCATTCATTACAGGGACTGATTTCTCCCAATAACCAGGTGCTGTGTCCCAGAGCAAGAGGCACAAGAGGGGGCATAAGGAGCAGAGAATGCAACTGGCAGTCAATGTCCAGTGCAAGAAGCTATTAACCAACTTGTGAGAAAACAAACACCTTTCACCTGAAAAAAAAAAAATGAATACAAAGATAGTGATCAGGCAACACTAAATCTACAGTTGTCTGAAATGGAACAAAAATGGGTTTCCTTGTATTGTTAAGAAGGTACACTGGAGCTGCCAATAGTAAGACATCCACTTACTAGTTCTTCATTAGAGACACTGGTAGTCTGAAGTTAAACTTGCAATCTTTGGGCTAAGCATAACCTGTTGTTAAAATCAGAGACATCATCAAGTCAAATGACAATGAAATCATCTAGGTATTGAACAAAAAGTACAGATGTACTATAAAGTCAGCCATTTAACTTAAAACTTATACATATGTGTGTATGTGTATGCATACATATGCTTATATCCTATTTTAATCAAACTAACTTTCAGTCATATGTCAAATACTTACTCTGTATTAGTTCTCTAATTTAGTACACATATTTACCTGCTTTATTGTCTTTCTAATCCTCTAAACTCAAAGAATCTTAAAGGTACATCAAATCCTTTTGTTTAATACTTTTACCTATGACAGCGTTTCCTATTCAACAGGAGGTAATCAGTCACTAAGAGTAAGTCCTCTGTGTTTGTGTGTGTGTCTGTGTTGGGGGGGGGGCTAGTACAAGAAATGATCTCATTACACAGCCTTGACTGCTAAAGAACTATGTACATTAAGTAGCCTCTGACATGCAGAGATCACCTTGTCTTTGTTTAAGTGCTGAGATAGGAGATGTCTGCCTCCACACTCATCTATAAAATACTCATTGTATAACCTGAACATTGAAATATATTTAAATACACATATACATATATATAAATACATTTAAAGTTTCAAGTCCTTTATCCCAAAGAATAATGAAACTCTAAAAATGTGATACGTAAGCAAAAGATCTAGAGCTGACAAGAAATTAAAAGGCAATTCATAAGCTCTGTCCACGGAAACAAACTTTCTAACCATAAGCCTGGAGAATGTTGGTTAAGTTTCTAACTAGAAACCATTGTCTACTTTATTCCCAGCACTAAGCTGCATATCATGATGATCAGTAGCCTCCAAAGGTTTTTGAAATATATACTAAGCTGAAAACTCTTCAGCACAGCAAACCTCAAATTTATGTCCACTTCAGTCTTTGCCATTTCTGTGGTAATTTACTACTGGGGCTGAAGATAATAAGGAAATACTATATATTTCTATTCACTTACATGGACAAGAGCCTTCAATGACTAGCATACAATTTACTTTATAACATTGTAGCTCTCAGCAAACATTCTTATCCTTTCTCTGCACATTTGCATGTGCTGATTTAATATAAATCAGTATTTTATTGCCTATTACTTTAGAATCAGAGTGCTTACCAATCATTTTATTTCTCTGGAGAGACAAAGAAAGACAAAGCATCTATGGGTGTAATTTTGGAGTGCCTGTTGAAGGAAAGTAAGAGAACGTGAGAGTGTACAGGCAGCATCTTGTACTATAATGGAGAAATTTGCAATAGACCATGCAGACTGTGGAAATAACAATATTTTATACAAGTGTTTCCCATGATAGAGAATGCCTCTTGAAAGGTGGTATTGTTCCAACATCCAAGAAGAGAAAGATAATACTTCTATTTTTGGTAATATGTACCTTTTTGTTTTGTTTTGTTTTGTTTTGTTTTTCGAGATAGGGTTTTACTGTGTAGCCCTGGCTGTCCTGAAACTCTCTCTGTAGACCAGGCTGGCCTCGAACTCAGAAATCTACCTGCCTCTGCCTCCTGAGTGCTGGGATTAAAGGCGTGCACCACCATTGTAATAGCCAGAAAGGTTAACATTTAAGTTGACATTAAAATCTTTCAAAACTAAAGAGCAGCAGGACAAAATGGAACAGAGATAGAAATACTCATTCAGTCTTATTTGATGGACTACAATAATTTATGTAAAGTTATCAATGTATTTCATTCACCAGTGTCTGTACATCTTACAGCAGCAGTATTCCAATCCACTGACCTCACATCCATTATGCACACACCCTGGTACCCTCATCAAGCCATAAGTATAATTCAGCCTACACTCCTATTCACTAGCCTGTTCCTATAATTGTAATTCATAAGTTGCTTCCACACCAGGGAGTAAGATGGGTGTTTCCAGAAACTTAAGCCTCATCTCTTTTATGCTTAAAAATTCCAGGGCTTTTTGTATTATAAAAATTCAATTCTAAATTGGAGATGAATAGGTTATATCTTTAAGGCTAAATTTCTCCAATCCTTTTGATATCTTTTCTTCTTTACATCAATATAAAGAAGTTTAGAGCCTTAATCGACTTGAATTTGGCTTTACATTTAGAAAGTCAAATCTTTGGTGTTATTAAGATTTCTGCGCTTTTAGAAAATGGTAAAATTCTATAAAATGTCCATTCTAAATGTCCATTCTAAATGGCTACCAATTGCTTTAAAATATTATCTTAAATAATTTAATGTGATATATTTTTAATATACTTGACTGCTTCTGAATTTCTCTTAACATAATTTGAATGAAAAAATCATTACAAATGATTTCTGTTTCACTATTGGCTTTTACAAATGTCTCCATATTCAACACCTGTGATTAGCTACCATTCCTCATCATTAAATATTGCCATGTAAAGGATATGCTATGTTGAGTTCACATACATATGATTTAATAAGTGAGCTATCTCTTAGCTACCTACATGTATAAAAGTCTACAAAGTAAAAATAAGATAAAAATATTTGTAAATAACCATGACCCATTCTTTGAAACTGACTGGTTTCTATCCACAAGAAGAAGGTATGATGCACTACTTGAAATCACTTTTTAATCTGGGTAGTATTTTAGATAAGAGATTATAAAGGAATAAGAACCAACTGAAGGTTTTGTCTTCTGGAATAAGGCTATTTACAGTCAGATGTTAGCTATTTATATTGAAGAACTTGAAGAAAGAACATCGAATCAGATTTTTCTGAATTCAAAAGGGTCTCACAACTTGCTGATTGTCTGCCTGTGATAAATCACTACCATTTTTTTAAACTGCTTGTATATCTATCACTCAATCTGCTTTGAGATGTCCATGAGTAGGAAATTGGTTATAAGAAGTATATTTCATCTTTGAATACTTCAGTTGTTTTGAAACATATTTCTACAATTGACCTGACTTACAGCCTTTCAACTTTCATCCACTGTTAGTCACAAAAGAATTAATTATATTTAGCTTCATCATTTTACTATTTTAGTTGGCATCTACTATTTTTTTTTTTAATCTTTGTCTCATACGTATTATTCTTGTGCTGGATGTGGTAGTGCATGTGTTTAATTCTAGCATTTGGGAGACAAAGGAAATCAGATGTATGTGAGTTCAGTGTCAACCTAATTTACATGGAAACTTCAGGCAAGCCAGGAATATATAGTGAGGCCTCATCTTTGAAAGTATGATTCATAATTTTTTTCATTTGTCTTTTGTATCTTTATAAGTGGGAATCATTATTCATAAAAAACTTGGAACCAATAAAGACACATTGTGTTTCCTAGCTTTCATATTGCCAAACAACACTGATGATAGTAAAATAACAAGAGCCATGTTAGACAGGAAGCATAAATTGAAACTTAAAAGACAGACCTCTCTTGTATGAGCGAACAGATGTTATAATGTCTAGACTGGCAAAATCAAGATTCAGTCAAAAAAGGAAGGGTGAGGCCCAATTTGTGCAAATAGATAGAAAGTAAGAATGTATAACTCTGTGGCTGGTTGCAATATAGATCTGCTCTTTCAGGCATGGGCTTGAATGTGGCTAGGAAAAGCTTTCATCTACAGTACTAACAGGAGGAAGATTAGATAAGTGCATATACTTCTTCTTTACTACAGTCTTGTCCCAACAAGGACTTAGGCAGTGTGGTTGCCAGGTACAATCTTTTCTCACTGAGATAGCTGTTTAGTTTTCTTTTAGCACTTAATAATATTCTCATTATTTAATTCTATTTTTGGTTCTTTAACTTAAATTTATTGACCCTTAATATATTTGTTACGTTCATACAGTCCTTGCAGCATATTAGTAAAAGGAGGCTCTCAGTGTAACCATCTTAAATTTCATTAGCCAACTATACAATTTTCTTAGACAAGTGAATAGTACAAGTGGAATTAAAAGGAAAAAATAATAAGATACATTGCCTCTGAACAGTGCTCAAGAGTAATGTACTCTTCTGCTCACATAACATTTAATCAAAGATTAGTGATATTCCTTAAAAAAATGGGAAAATAAATTTGAGTTGGGTTAAATACTATAAATCATCATTCTATTAGGAACTTTAAATTTTTTTCTATCCTACTTCTTCATGTTTTCTTGATTTCAATGTTTCCCTTTATTCTGACTACTAAACTACACATCATAAAGATGTCATCTGCATTTCTCAATCTACATGATGCCTATGACCTTCATATTCTTATTCAGGATACCACAGTGTACTACTGATAGCTAAGCATCACCAATTCCCATAAAAGCAGTGGATACTTATAAAGAGTTCTCCATGAATTCACATCCCTCATTATCTTCACCAGCTATGTTATAAATAGCTTCTTCCCTAGCTTTTCAATGAAGCAAAGAGCTCCTGAAGAGTCTGATAGCTTGACAGTATGATTCATTTTTTTTCCAAGCTATGAACACCAACCACATAAACAAACAAATAAACAAAACCGGTCAGGTTGGCTGTCAAATATAATTAGATGACAATGGCTGTTCTAAGACATCAGTTTATTTCTAGCACAATGAGCTGGAGCCAAGCTTCTCTGTGATTGTGCCAGGGGTAGATTTAATAGACCAAGCATAGTAACTTGATTGATGAAATGGTGCTTGCTTTTCACACTCCAAAATCATGTCAGATATTTTCCTGACAAAAATAGCTGAGGATTTAAAATTTGGTGTAGTGTGAAAACAATATACATTGCTTTTGCAATACAGAAGCCAAGAGTTTTCATGTTTGCTCAGTCACTAACAGGCCTGTTGTTTATGCTGCTAATATGAGGTCTCCATATTCATCTCTAAAAGGAGTCACAATTTCACTAGTTTTTCTGGTCCTCATCTTGAAAACTTTAAAGTCAATTTAACATTAAAATGAACATTATGTTCTCTGCATTTGTTTCTGTTTATTGTGTAAATCAGTATTTTTTTCTTCTTAGTCTAGAGAGAGTTGGAACTAGATATAGAAAATATGAACATATGTACATGAAAAGATATGGCTGCGTTGAGTAGTAGTATCTGTGACAAAATATATGTCAAGAACTGCCTAAGGAAGAGCAAATCTTAGGCTCATAGTTCAAAAGTACAGTTCATCATGGTGGGGAAATTATGGAGGCAAAAGCTTAATGCACCTTTTCAAATGGCTTCCACAGTGGGAATGTAAAAAGAAATGGTGGGCACTCAGCTCACTTTTTCCTTTCTATTCAGTCTTATACTCCTTCCCAGAGAAAGGTACCACCCACATTTATGGTGGGTCTTTCCAAGTCAATTAACCTAATCTAGGTAATCCTTTAAAACTAGAGACTTGTGTTCAAGGTGTTTCTAAAGCCCATCAAATTGAAAACCATGATTAACCATCACAATGGAGCAATCATTATAATGGGAACACCTGGGAAAATGGTTTCTGATTATTATACACAACTGGGAATTAAAATGCTTTCCTGTTCTTTAGTGAATTGGAATATATGATGAAGCAAAGCTAACAGGCATCCCTTTTCCCCTTATTTGCTGGTATTTTTCCCTTGCTGCTCACTTAATACAGAATCCTGTGGGAGCTGTTTTTATATTCCCAGGAATCTTCCAAGGCTGTTATTATACATATATGTGACAAGAAATGAAAGCATATGAAATTTAAGTTGAATTAATTCTTTGAAGCAAATTAATTATACACTTAAAGTAATCATTTCTAAATATTTGAGTTCTTTGTTCTATGAGCAGTACAGTTACTCACCTTTTCTGAATCTCTTGGAGCAATACTGTATGCTGGCATGCTATCTCACAGTCCTTCACGTCTGTGTCTGCTAATACCATGTGATTCAGCACCATGAAATTTTATCAGATGGCAACAGTTACACCATAGAGCTCAGTAGTATATTTGTACTGAGGCTTAGTATTTTAACGGCTTCTTTTCAGATTTAAGAAACCGACAGTAAATAATTTAAAAGAGATAAGTTGAGCCTGGCCAATACCTACAGCATTGAAAAAAGTATTCAAAATCAGGAGACATTTTTGGTATTCAGAAGACTAAGAAAAATGTTCAGTAATCAAAATGGATACTGTTCTCAAAACTAGACAAGTTTCAATTAAAAATTTATCAACCCACGTCTGACTTGTGCTTCAAAATTGCCTCTGAAAATCTCTGAGAGTTGTTTTCACATTTCTTCTTAAAGCTAGGGTGCAAAATTTACAGCAATTATGACTAATCACACTGAAGCGTTTTCAGGCAAATCTCAATAACCATTAATTTGTAGAAAGGAATGTTAAGTGAAATCCTTGTGATTTTCTTTCTTACCTATGGATAACTAGATGACATGAATTTCAACAGCTAATTTCTATATAGGAGGGGGAAACCGAGTCATGCAGAAATAATCAGTTCTGCTACCATTAAGTCAATAAATTCCTCTCTCACATTGTCCCTTTGTGTTCCTAGAATGTCTTCTTCCTGTATTGATTTATGCCTTCTGTTTTCAAACTACTTGTGATATTGGTAAAATGTACGTCATTATATTTGCCAAGAAAACCACTATCAGGTGTTCAGTGCAGTAGTATGAAGAACTTTCAGATTTTTGTTCAACCATTACCTTTACCTTTCCCAGCATTCCATATCTTTTTCCAGCCTTCACAACCAAAATTATATCCATAAACCACTGACATAGTCTCTCTTTAAACCATGCTTCTGGAAATGAACAGCACTCCCTGTCTATGTCAATTTGATATTCTATGTATGTCTCATATAAGTGAGATAAGCTGATCTTACTTTTGTGAATGTCAGATAATATCCTCAAGGTTCATCTATATTGCACCATAAGTCAAACTTTATTTTTAAAGCTGAAGACATTTTATTGAACTTATATTCATTCTTTTAATTTTAACATTTCTCTCTTTATATATAGTTATCTATCTCTATCTCTATATCCTTTTTCTCCCTCTCTTAGACATATGAAGATCTGAGGATAACTACTGGGAATCAACTCTCCCCTTCCATAATGTATGTTCTGGGGTGTTATGGATTAGGTTTGGCATCATGAGTCTTTACCTACTAAGCCAGAACAGCTGCTCAGATACTCATTCCATGATGGACACTTATATCATGTTAATGATGGTTCTCCAGAGGACTAGAGGCAAGTGGGTGTTTGCATAATAACAAGGAATACATCAGTAGGATGACATTCATCATCAGAGGTGGGGCAGTTTCATAAAACTTTCTGAAGTTTGATGAAACAGAAAAATAAGTAGCTTCCCAGTCCAGTAAGCCAGAAGTTCCAGAAAGATGTCGGGGTTGGGGGCGGGGGTGTACCCTCTCAGAAGCAATGGGGGAATGGGTTGAAAAACTGTAGGAGAGGGTACAAGGGTGGGGCAATGGTTAGAATGTAAATAAATAAAAAAAAGAAATTTAAAATGTAGTCATATACCTCTAGATGATCTCTTGAACCTTTTATTCCACAATATATGATCTGAGTTCATAGCAGATGGCATAAAGTTCTACTGAAAGTCCTTGGTGCAAACTCAAAATCATCATTGGTCTGAAACTTTAAGTCTGAATTCTGAGAAATTCATTGCAGAAAAATAAGTTCTAGGTATTCCAGAAGGAGGTATGTACATGCAGCCAATTGGCTACTCTCTTCTGTTTTCTCTACTACTAGGGACCCAGGGGAAGGTGCTGCATGAATAATATCTTGGTCTCTTATTCTAGGATAAAGTGCTGTGAATATCATGCAAATCCAACTTCTGAGCTATATCTAGAACCTGTGCTCATTTCACAGACCTTAACACGTCTAAGTCATGATTATCTCCCACCTAGATTATTGTGCCTGTCTATCCACATTCTTCTATAGATAGTATTTGGATTTTACATTGTGTGACAAAACAGAAATTGTTGGAAAGGCTATAAGCCTTGGCAATGGCTTGTAAGAAACTACCTCCAGTAGATAGACAGAGCTCCAAGTTGAAGGAACCCAGATACCAAACCACAGTCAAACTTTCTGACCCAGAATTGTTCCTCTCTAAAAGAATTATAGGACAAAACTTGGAGAAGAGACTGAAGGAAAAGCTCTTCAGTAACAGGCGCAACTTGGGGTCCATTTCATTGGTGTTGGGGTGTGTGAGCACTAAGGCCTGGCACTATTATTGATGCTATGATGTGATCTGCTAACAGACAGAAGCATAGCATGGCTGTCCTCAGAGAGGCCCTATCGGCAGCTGACTGAGACAGATGCAGATACCTATATCCAACCATTAAACTGAAGTCTGGGACTCCATGGAGGAACTAGGGGAAGAATTGAAGAAGCCAAAGGGGGGAGTGACCCCATAAGGAGACCAGCAGTCTCAACTAACCTGGACCCCTGGAAACTCCTAGACTGAGCCACCAACCTGGCAGTATACACAGGCTGGTCTGAGGCCCCTGCACATATACAGGAGAGGAATGCCTGGTCTGATCTTAGTGGGAGTTGTGCTTAATGCTGGAGAGAGAGACTTGAGGCCCCAGGGAAGGGGGATGGCTGGGTGGAGGGGAGAAGGGGAGCACCTTCTTGGAGGCAAGGTGGGTAATGAGATGAAGAACTATGGGAGGGAGGACCAAGGAGGACAATGGATGGAGGGTAAATAAATAAAATTATTAATTTAAGAAAGAATTGATAAAATATGGTCATGTACTTCTAGACAGTCTCTTGAACCTTTTATTCCACTTTCTCTGCATATGTATTTTATGAAAAAGTTAGACATTATTAGTGTCTAGTTTTCCTTCTGCACAACCATCTCAAGGAGTTTATTACTACTCCATTAAAACTGGATACCTCTGTTCTTGAGACTCACTTTTGGTTATTTTTTCTCTGTAACACATACCTTCTTACACAATGAACTTTTCATTTGTTTGTATTACTTCCACTGAGAAGAATGTAAATTCCATAGGAAACCTTATATTTATTATGTTTATTAAATGCTCCATTCCTACAGCTCAAAGCAGTACTTCCCTTATTTACACAAGATTTTCAATAAACAAAAGTTCAACGAAAGTAATAAGGCACAGAGTTATTTTTGTCTACAGTAATCTGCCTAAGTTAAAATTAGTGTATGATCTATGATTGGTATTCAGTACTTATTGAGTAAGTGAATTACTTAGGATTATTCAATATAGTTTTGTTGCTAATTGTGTATGTTGTGAGCATCTTCAGACTGTTTTGAGATAAATTCTGCCAAGGACAGGGACAAAAATGTTCAAAGGAAGAGAAATCCTATAAGTAGAATATTTCAATAAATTTCCTTTCATACCTGAATGAGCTGCAATATAGGTCCAGGAAGCCAGAAAAAAACATCAACAACAAGAGGTTCCCAACATGGCTGCTTTTGCTGATAAGCACAGGGCGCAAACCCACAAGCTCTTTCTTTTACAATATAAGACCCAGAAAAGAACTTTTAAATATAGTTAGCCAATTTTAGTGCAACAACAATCACAACACAGCTATAGTTCCAGAATCAAACCAAGGAAGAATCTGTTACATTTGTTTCTATGTGATTAAATTTAAAGCACATTTACTTTGGTTTTGAATATACAATATAAATTTATTTAACTTCCTCAATAATAATTTAATTTTTCTATTCTCTTTACTCTCAACCTTCCTCCTTTTTAGCCCTTTCTTCTACTGTCCTTCTTAACTCTAAACCTGCTTTGCTTCCCAGGATCCCTTGCCTCTCTTCCCTTTCCCCCTCAATTGTCTGCACTGAATCTCTGACATGTGAGTGAATGGAGGACAGCAGGCACCAACAGGTTCCCTGTTACACACAGGGATATGAGCACAGCATGCCTTTGGCCCAAGCAGGTGGGAAGCTGAAAGAAGCCGGCTAGCCATCTGGAGCTGAGCATATGGGTGGTGTGGCATACATTCACACAATTGGCGGGTAGAAGGCTCAGAAATAGATAGAGGAGGCTTGGCTCCTTTTAATTAAAAAAAAAAAAAAAAAAAAGGAAAACAATTTTAAGGGGGAATTAACATGAAGAAGCCAGTTCAATTTCCACAGTTGGTTACAAACATGCTTATTTTAAATTTTGTAAACAATTCCACCTTTATATTAGTTAATAATATTTCACATAATTCTAATTCCCATTTGTTGTCAGATTTTAATGGTTATTTGAGAATTTCTTGTTTTGCTACTTACATCCAAATTTCAACCAGACAAATGAGACCAAAATTTGGAAAATGATTATATGAAATGACAAAAATAATGTTTCCTTTTTTTCAAGGAAAATATTTTCTTGCTAACTCATACCCATTATCCAAAATTTCACTCCAGTTTGTCTGATTGTCACTTTTTTTTCTTTTCTTGTTTTTCTTTTTTTTCTTTTTGAGAAAGGTTTTATCTGTGTATCCCTGGCTGAACTGAAACTCATCCTGTACATCAGGTTGGCCTCAAACTCCAAGATCTACTTTGCTTCTGCCTTCTGAGTGCTGTAATTAAAGTTTTGTACCACAAGAATAGGAGCAGCTGTGTCTCTGACTCTTTGGCTGCTCTTGGGACCCCTTTTCTTCTAATGTGTTTCCTTGTCCAGGCTTTATGTGAGGTTTTATTCCTGGACTTACTATATATTGTTGATTTCCCTGGGAGGTCTGCGTTTTTTCTGGGTATAGACAGAGGCAAGGGTAATATATCTGGTTGGATAGGGGGTATAGGGGAGGAACTGGATGAAGGAGTGGGGGAAGAAAAGCTGCAGTCTGGATGTATTGTATGAGAGGAGAATAAATTTGAAGACAAATAAAACAATAAAAAAGAGAGAAATTAGGACATATGTGCAAAACTGACAATTCCATACACTCACTTAAAAAATAAAAGTACAACACTTTAGCTGGTGTCTGACCTCCACATGCATGTTCACACATATTGCCTAAGCAAAACATGCAAAAGCACCACCCTATTCATATACCTAAATGTTAATTAAGTTCATTTCATCTAAACTAAATGAACTAAAGAAGGAAATTCATTTATTCTAATATTCATCTTGCTATAGATTTTAAATTTCTGGCCTAGGGTTTAGAAGACCTATACTTCAGTTATAAACAATCTCTACCAGAGATTTTGAAGAGGATTTTAGTTTATACTAGGATTTTATTCTCAATTCTTAAAGAAGGGTATCAAATAAAAGGTCTCTGTTTTCAGATATGCTGTAGTGTACTTTATGGTTTTAACATTTCTACAGTTGTCACTGGAACAATGGGTTCAACAGATAAAATGCTGGAACATGAGAATGTATTAGAATTATAGTACAAATAATACATAATTGTCTTATAAACATAGAAGAATGGTTTAGTCTTATAATTGAATAACACACTTATGCTATTATATTAGCTAATCGTCTAACTGTATAATACTAAATGATCTTAGTCAGGAATGGCATGTGCAGAGGAAAATGAGAAAGAAGAACCAAGGAAACTTGGCTGAATTTCAGAGTAGTATGTTCACTGGATTAAATTTTACAGTGAAATTATACTTAGTGATGAGCGAGGCACCTAGGAGTTGGTAAAGTTTTAACAAGAAGAAAAGTTTAATAGTTTGTTAAAGATATTCAGTTTTAAGTGGAAGGCAAGATTGTTTCTCCAGATATATTTCTTGAAACATTAGGTTGTGTGTTACTAATTGGACTGGAGAACAGTTCAATTGGTAAGGTGTTAGCAACATAAGCACAAGCACCCAAGTTTGATGACTTGAGTGCACATTAAAAGTTAGATAAGTCTAACTTCTTGAGTTCTTTGTATATATTGGATATTAGCCGTCTATCAGGTATAGGATTAGTAAAGATCTTTTCCTAATCTGTTGGTTGCCATTTTATTCTTTTGACAGTGTCCTTTGCCTTACGGAAGCTTTGCAATTTTATGTGATCCCATTTGTCCATTCTTGATCTTAGAGCATAAGCCATTGGTATTCTGTTCAGGAACATTTTCCCTTGTGCCCATGTGTTTGAGACTTTTCCCCACTTTCTCGTCTATTAGATTCAATGTATCTGGTTTTATGTGGAGATCCTTGATCCACTTAGATGTGAGTTTTATACAAGGAAATAGGAGTGGATCATTTTGCATTATTCTACATATGACCACCATTTGAGCCAGCACCATTTGTTGAAAATGGTGTCTTGTTTCCACTGGATGGTTTTAGCTCCTTTGTCAAAGATCAAGTGACTGTAGGTGTGTGGGTTCATTTCTGGGTCTTCAATTCTATTCCATTGATCTACCTTCCTGTCACTGTACTAATACCATGCAGTTTTGTTTTTTGTTTTTTGTTTTTTGTTTTTTGTCTTTTGTTTTTATCACTACTGATCTGTAGTAAAGCTTGAGGTCTGGGAGAACTCAAGAAGTTAGACTCCAGAGAACCAAATAACCCTATCAAAAAATGGGGAGCAGAGCTAAAGAGAGAATTCTCAACTGAGGAAACTCAAATGGCTGAGCAGCACCTAAAGAAAGGTTCAACATCCTTAGTCATCAAGGAAATGGAAATCAAAACAACCCTGAGTTTACACCTCACACCAGTCAGAATGGCTAAGATCAAAAACTCAGGTGACAGCAGATGCTGGCAAGGGTGTGGAGAAAGAGGAACACTCCTCCATTGCTGATGGGATTGCAAGCTGGTACAAACACTCTGGAAATCAGTTTGGTGGACCCTCAGAAAATTGAACATAATTCTTCCTGAGGACCCACCTATACCACTCCTAGGCATATACCCAGAAGATGTTCCAACATCTAATAAGGACACATGCTCCACTATGTTCATAGCAGCCATATTTATAATAGCCAGAAGCTGGAAACAACCAAGATGTCCTTCAACAAAGGAATGGATACAGAAAATGTGGTACATTTACATAATGGAATACTACTCAGTTATTAAAACAATGACTTCATGAAATTCACAGGCAAATGGATGGAGCTTGAAAATATCATCCTGAGTGAGGTAACTCAGTCACAAAAGAACGAACATGGTATGTACTCACTGATAAGTGGATATTAATCCAAATGTTCGGAACATCCATGATTCAATTCACAGCAACTGTTGGACTGAGCGTGGGGTTCCAGATGGAGGAGTTGAAGAAGGGACTGAGAGAGTTTGCAGCCCCATGGGGAAGAAGCAACAGTGTCGACTGGTCAGCCCTTCCCCCAGTGCTCCAAGAGACTGGACACCCACCCAAAGAATGCATATGGAGGGGCCCATGGTGCTGGCCACATATGTGGCAGAGGATGGCCTTGTTGACCATCAGTGGTAGGACAGGCCCTTGGGTCTGAGAGTGTTAGATGCACCAGTATAGGAGAATGCCAGGGTGGGAAGACAGGAGTGGATGGGTGGTTGGGGGAATACCCCCATAGTGGCAGGGGAAGGGGGGATAGGATAGTGGTTTTCCAAAGGGGAGACCTGGAAAGGAGAAAACATTTGAAATGTAAATAAGGTATTAAAAAAAAAGAAGTTAGGAATGGTAGTGCCCAATTAAGATTCTAGGGCTAGGGCTGTAGGGACAGGTACATCCGTGGTTCACACGAGCCTGGTAGCCTATCCTAGTGAACTCCAGGCCAATGAGTGACTCTGTCTCAAAATCAAGATGAATGGAACCTGAAAAACAACATTGGTGACCTTTGGGCTCCATATGCAAGTTCAAATATATGCATCCCCATGAACATACATTAATCTACCATCCTACCCAAAGACACAAAATTTACTTAAATTCCTTTTATGTAAACTAAGTGAACAAAATGGAGTTCCTTCTGTCATGTCACACATATTCATTGAGTATGGAAGATGCCACAGATAATTCTCTTCTGAGAACTTTAGCCTAGATTCTAATAAACCTTAAAGGTACAATTTCTTAAGTGTTTTAATGAACTCAGAAAAAAATTATGAAAGAGGGAGCACTACACAGAAGTCTAAACAAACTAAATAATGAAAGTACATGAAACTTGCCCAAAAGGGGATATTTTTATATGTAAATGTCTGACAACATGAATGAATGGAAGAGAATTCTAGTTTATAGTTTAGAGAAGCAGGACATGCTAATAGCATAAAAGAAATTTGGATCAGATGAAAAGTCAAAATGTAACTGAAACATGTGGTCTGCTATTCATACAAAGTGCACCGAAATCATATTTAGTGTTCAGATATGTTAGACATTTTAGGTCATATTAATGGCACTGAGAATCCAGTAAATGTATCATTTATGGGATAGATACAGAGTATGATGTTGCTACATATATATTTATGCAGATGACCTGTGTGAAACACATAAATGCACATGGCATTAATTAGTTAGCTCAACACTCTAAACAAGAGACAGTAAGCACAGTCTTCAGCAGAGGTGGCTTCCAGGGAGATGGAGAGAAACGAGTAAGTGTGTGGGATATTGTGAAATGAGTATCTAAAGTACATATTGCTGAAGTTCTCTGTGAGAGAGATAGAACGAGTAATGTTATGAAGACCTCAGAGCTCCTAGGTTGCACCAGGTGTGGATTTAGGAGCAAATTACTTACATCAATAAGATTGTATTGGCAGAGAACAGATCCAGTGGCCTATGCAGATAGACTATATCTTTTTTGTCTTTTTTTTGGGGGGGGGGAGTTCACACAGAGTTTGTGTGTTACATTAACAGTTTTTAAATCACCAAGTCTGAAAGTCAAGCTGCAATCCAGTATCCCTGAAAACCAGAAAAGATAGAAATCTGGAGAAAGAAGACAAATAATAGAAGACCTTGACAGAGGTATTTGGCTCTTCTTAGTCCTGATCATGTTTTAGGCCAGTGCTGAGACAAGCATAAAATGGAATTGCAGCAAATATTCAGCCCGAATCCAGTGTGACATTCCCTGGAGGTCTGCATTCAAGGTTGAAAGTAGTACTGGAAAAAATTAAGCTCATCTGTATCTTCTGTGGTTGGCTTGAAGCCTCGGCGCCTGCTGATAATTCAAGCTGTTAATAAAAAGAGGGCAACCTCTTTCTTGACATCAACAGTGAAATAAATAAATAAAGCCCCATATGAGGAAATGCATAAAACAAGTCAGGAAATAGCTGAGAAAGGGGAAAACAAAGTCAATAAGAGCAATCGATCAGGGATACTTCAAGAATGTAAACATCCATTATGGAAAAGAAAACAGAAACACAATTGTAACGGCTGTTCTGTGTTTGCACAGATTCATTAGAATGCTCACTACAGTTAAGAATTCAAGAACTTTTCTACATAATCAGTGTGTCTATGCTTTAAACAATGCTTTCTCTTGTCTGAGCCACTGAATAGCACGGGTTTGAATTGCTTTTGACCGCGAGAACCTTTAAAAGTTATTGTATATAAAATAGAAATTTTAGGGCAACTTGTGAAGAGTTCCCATTAATACACAATTGTCCTTTCAACATCTTCAAGCTTTTAACATGTTGATAGTTGGCAGTGCATTACATTTGGGAGAAATTACAGAACGCCTTTCTCAAATAGCCTGTGTTGATGACAGAAAATCATAACTAAGAAATCAATCATTCTCTGAGTTGAATCTTTTCCAGTTTGTCTCAGATGTAGTCAGCAACTTTAAGATTTTAAAATGATCATTTCTTGGTGTCCTATGGGCTGTTAAATCATGCAAATTATTAATTGGTGTAATGAAACAACACACCAGGCAACAGTAACAAAATTATGTATTGTGAAAAATGAGACTTTTCACAATAAATAGGCAATTAATGAAGAAGAAAAAGAACAAGTAGAAACCTTTGTGATTTTGTTCTATGTTTGTGCATGTGTACAATATCACTAAAGTCAGAAGAAGCATAATTGTCCTTGGTGGTTGATATGAGAGCAAAATTGCTTAAATACTCACAATACTAAATGGAATATTTAATACTAATGGAATATTTAATACTCGAATAACTGTGTGTCACAATATGATACAGCTACTGTTTTTAAGCTAACAGAGCAATTCACTCTCTTTAGTGCCCAGTTTAATTCTTTTTTTTTTTTTTTTTTTTTTTTTTTATCACTAGGATAAAAGAGGTCAACTCTCCTCAACCCCAGGTCTTTCTTGAAGCCCCATTTCCAAAGTAGCTCCCTCCTACCTGTTTCAAACCATTCTGCTTGCTACTCAGTTAATTGCCTTTTATCTATTCAATATCATTGTCATACATCAGAAAAGAGTCTTTTAAAGTTTCTGGTGTGTTGTGTGTCATTATTTTTTAGAAAGTGACTAGTCTTTAAAGTAGTTAAATCTCTGTCTATTTCTGTCTCTGTCTCTGTATCTGTCTCTCTCTCTCTCTCTCTCTCTCTCTCTCTGTCAATCTCTTTCTCAATAAAATTCTGGGCCACATGCATGACGGCAGGATAACTTAAGTGCTTTATCATTGAGCTATATCCCCAGACCTCAAATTTATATTTTTAAAATAAGAATCTTTCAAATGCCAAGCAATGTCTTAGGTGTGCTATCTGCATGTGGCTTCACTTACTTAATGTGTTTTATTTATATTAAGCAAATTTATTTTTTAAGGCAAAAAACATAATTTCAGTGTCAAGATTTGTTTAAATTATTTATAGTCACCCAAATAAAGTAATTGAAATACTTACAGAATTTAATTTATCAACAAATACCTGTTTTGCAAAATGTACTATGTAGTTTCTATATCCAGATAAATACATCATTAGCAACAGAATAAGCAACTCTATTTTATCTACACATGTTCCTTAATTTATGAAATTAACTAGTTATAAACTATATGTTTGTTGGATAAATAAAAATACAGCCATACCATCCACAGGTGCACATTAGCTCAGCCTTATAAGGAAATAAAGTACACCAGTACATATGGGCGAGGTCTGAGATCTGATATCTACATACACACACTTATACCAGTTAAGTGCATGTAAAGTGTGTCAGAGCAAAAGGTATAGTGTATGGACAATGATAAGCATTCATTTCTGTTTATGATAACTGAAAGTACATAGTATTTTTCCATTACATGGATGGAGATATTGAGGAAGGGAGAGGTTGAGATCTTGCCTAATTCTCAGGAGCCAAAAGGTTGCAAAGCCAGAGCTTGTTATTTAGTTAGTGAAACTCCAGATCTTACCCTTATCCACATGATTCCAGACAAATTAGACAAAAAGATACAGATGAACTGAGAATATTCTTCACAAAACTCATGGAAGAATTAAGAACTGCACTGAAGCCAGGTAAACCACAATCTGGATATAACATGTGTACTGAATCAAGAGGTTTGTCTCCGTAGCACAATAAAAAATCACCTGGCATTAGAAGCTGAAGGGGTTTGCAACCCCATAGGAAGAAAAACAGTATCAACCAACCAGACCCCCCTGAGCTCCCAGGAACTAAACCACCAAACAAAGAGTACACATGGAGCGACTCATGGCTCCAGCCGCATATGAGCAGAGATGGCCTTGTCAGGCATCAACTGGTGGAGAGGCCCTTGGTCCTGTGAAGGCTCAAGGCCCCAGTGTAGGGGAATGCCAGGGCAGGGAGATGGGAGTGAGTGGGTGGGGGAGCACCTTCATAGAGGCAGGGGGAGAGGGGATGGGATAGGGGGTTTCCATAGGGGAAACCAGGAAAGGGGATAACATTTGAAATGTAAATAAATAAAATATCCAATTAAAAAATCATCTGGGTCACTCCATGTGTATTCTTTGGTTGGTGGTCCAGTACCTGGGAGCTCCGGGGGGTCTGACATGTTGACACTGTCATCATGGGGCTACAAACCCCTTCAGCTCCTTCAGTCCCTTCTCCAACTCCTCCATCATGGATCCCGAGGTCAGTCCAATGGTTGGCTGCTAGCTTCCGCCTCTGTATTTACCAGGCTCCGGCAGAGCTTCTCAGGACATGGTTCAACCCATGGCGCTGGCCACATATGTGGCAGAGGATGGCCTTGTTGGACATCAGTGGGAGGAGAGGCCTTTGGGCCTGAGGGTGTTCGATGCCCCAGTGTAGAGGGATGCCAAGGTGTGAAGACAGGAGTTGGTGGGTGGGTGAGCACCCTCATTGAGGCTGGGCGAAGGGGGTGGGATAGAAGGTTTCCAAAGGGGAAACCTGGAAAGAGGAAAACATTTGAAATGTAAATAAAGAAAATATCCAATTTAAAAAAAAAAAATCATCTGGAATCTTCCTAGTCTCATTAACCTAATCACTGCCTGCCACTTTGTTAAAAAGAGAAAAACTGTTTAAGGAGCAACTATGGTTAACTTTCCAAAAAACATGCTAAACGTTTGCCATTGTACATCTAGTTTTTCCAGATAAACCGGAATCAATGCTTTCTGACTGCGTGGGGGGAGGGGGGCTATTACCTTAAGTCAGTGACTTTAAACACTGAACCTTTATCATGACACCATTCTTCCCCCTTCCAAGTCCAGGTGTGTGTTCTGCTGGTTCCTTTAGTGTCATTTAGGAATAGGTCAAAGCCTCCTCTCCCATAACTGTTCTGGTTCCCGGTAGTTTATTTCCAGGCTGCTAGTGCATACCTTTAAAGCAGGAAGTACTCTGTCTCAAACTCCCTCTGACTATTCTTCATGTCTCATGTCTCTAAAACACTTCTACTCCCTGGTCAATCTGCTTTGTTGTTCTATTTTTAAGAGGTTACAAAAATTTAACTGTGGTATTTTAAATAATATAAAATAGTTAAATAACTTAAAATTAAGGCCAGTTGATGAATATTAATTATAACTGTAATACTGTTTCCTAACAAGCTAGTCTTTTGCTTGAGTAACGAGAGACAGATATTTCAGAGCACCTTTAAAATCGATTCTACAACATATTGTTTTTATTTTCGGTATACCTCACTGTGAGAAATAATTGTATAGCTTGTTGTATCTTGGAATGTGTTTTTTGGTTAATTCCAGCCAAATATACATAATTCTTGTTTCAGTCCTAAACGAAAGTCACGGAAGAAAACCACAATATCCTGAAAAACATCAATTTTCAATTCAAAAGTTGCCTATACCATTATATGTAGTCAGTATATATCAACAGAGATTGAAAGCCTAGAAACAAATTACTTAATATGATAAATTAAGATATTCTATGCATACCAATTATCTTTCCAGCAACCCATCATTCCTCTGGGATTTTATATTACTACTTCAGATACAAATGACATGTTTTATTCAGTCACTCCAGCATTAATAATTTCACAGCCAAACATGACAAAAACAACTGCATTTCAGATGACAGATGATGGAATTTAGAAGGAGAAACAAATTCTGATCTCATTTGTTTTTACTATCTGGTGTGATACCTCCAGCAACAAAAAAAGGCAAGAGTACCACACTCTAAATGTGTGAGTCCAGAGCAAGGGGTAATTAGTCAGCTTCAGTATATTATGGGAGCACTCATATATCACCTGAATCATTTTTTGCAAACACATTAGATACTTCAGTATTATCCTTAAGGCAATTAGCAAATAATTCCTTTGATCTGAAAAGAACTGATGTTCCCTTGTTAGGAAGTACCTTATCCATAGGTCAGTGAGGTAATAGAGAAAGCAAACTTCTCAACCATGACATATATAGATAATGACTAATATTGACACTTAATGGTAAACACAGATACATTAGTAAATTGACCACTGTTTGCCAAAACACAAATCTACATTAATATTTCTCCAGGAGAAACCAGGTAAGATTTAATGAATGGCTAGCCATCTTTGTAATTTCAGAGAGCTTTGAAAAGTGGGTGAATATATCAACAACTAATAGGCAATTGTTTCGCCTGAAACCAGCAATGAAGCCAGAAGCAAGAATAAATAGTTATTTTCACATTGCCCTACATTCTTCCCAAAGTCATAAGTTTCACGTTCAAAGTGAGCAATGTATCTGTAAGCTCTGTAGGGGAACAGAAATAATGAAAAGGAGATGCTAATTACATGGTCATTATAGAATATGCAATGTTCTGATTGATTACCTTACTCTAAACATCTATGCAAAATAGGAACTGAGGGGCCAGATGTTATAAAACCCAAGGATGAATTAGATCAAGAATCACACAGAAGATGCTTCAATTCTGATTTGCTCATTATACCTGGACATAAATTATGGAGTTAGGCTATGTTTCATGTTTGGATTCATGCAAAGTGCACAGTGTAAGGAAATTGCAATCAGCTTTTCACACACAGTATAAACACTATGTGTAAGGATAACAAGCATGTGGAAAGTAGGAAAACAATTTTTATCTTTACCCATAATCCCATTACTTCTATTAATATGTTTCTTAAAAGCAATCTATTTCTACCAACTAGTTGAATGTATGCTTCCTAAACAGATAGAAGGTTTTGAGCAGGCAATCTTGTAAATCTTTAAGAACCACAAATAAATCCACCCCCATCACTGGTATATCTAAAACGAGTGATCATTCCTAACAGAGTTGTTTAGTAATGAAAAATGTGTCAGCATGATACTGGAAAGTCTCCTGACAGAAATGGAAGTTCACATTCTTTGATTTACAAAAAAATTTGGGCATTTCCCAACATCTGGATGCATAATTTAAATCCAGTTCACCTCACATACCTATTAGCTGTAATGAAAGTTCCTTGTTATATGTCTTGATCATGAAACTGATATGACATACAATTCATATCTTTCTACCATTTGAATAAAACAAAAACCCAAGGGTATCTAATGATCAATGCTTGCAGTCTACAAGGAATTTAATAAGCTCGTAGAAGCCAACACTTTATGATTTATTTGGACCTCGGTCGTATGAGTGCTTAGTATAAATCATGGAAGTAGACTCCTACGTATGCCTTTCTCCAATCTTCTGCCATACTCATGATAACAATCATTTTTATTCACACTACTTTTGAGCTATTAATACCCTTAGAGTTTTAGGCTCTGAAAGATGATGCAAAACTGAAATAAGCATGAATTTACAACATCATTATTAATGAACATAATAATGGAAAATAGATGTACTTTTCATTGTGTTGGTCAAGTTTTCTGAATCATTCACTAGTTCTTGTTAGCATTTAGATAAAAATTAACATATTTTATTAATGTGCCCGATATGTGGAAAATCGAGAGTGCTTGGTTCTATGGTTTATTAGAAAAATACAAGAAAATTGTCTCTCCTTGTTAACTATAAAATGACTTACAGACTTCCTAAGCATTCTTTTGCTAACATTTCAGGATACAATTTACAGATAATTTCATGAAGTTATTAAGCAAATGTCCTCTAGAGAAAGTCAATTTAAGTCTGTTACTACTTCCTAGGCAAGTGACTCTGAGTTGTAAATCTACCTAGCAACTGAGTTGCTTGGTGGAACTGTTGCGGGGAAGAAGTGAAGGACAGCACATGAAGTGTTTAGCAGAGGACTTGGCAGGTATTAATTACTCAATAATGTTAGCTAGTAATATTGACAAAAGTACAAACAAATCAACCCCAAGTGAGCATCTAGTTTATACAGTAAAGATAAAGTTGTCACAGAGATTCTGCGAGATTTGGAAGTATGGAACTGTTTCACTTATAGATTGAAACTGGTCTACCCTTGACAAACTGGACAATAAGACACATGACAAGATAGAATGACTGTAAATACAATCACAGTCAGAAATTCATGTTCCTGTGTCTAGTATAAAATCAGCATGTTGATATCTGATAAATCATGAAGAAGTTTGGTTAGAGGGTATGGATAAAAGACATCTGAAACAGTCTGTATCATTTGACAGTTCTAAAGGTTGTGTTTTCAACCCTTATAGGAACAGAGTGCTACCCTCTACCAATGACTCCAAAGACAAAGGAAAAGGGAAAAAGAAAAATACATTTAGGTTACCTGTTCATATGTTTCTATTCAGGAAAGACAAATTGTGGGTTTTCCCTAGTATGCAATTAATAAAGGACCCTGAGATGGTGCGAGGAACAGGAGGCAAGGATTCTGATTTCTTCTGCTTTTGTTAGTGCATAGATATATGTATTTAATTCATCGATAAGACTAAATTACTGTTATTTATAAAAGAATAAAGCAGGTATAACATTACTATAATTCTTTGTATCTTCAAATTGTGTTGAGTAATTTACATTAAAATAACTAGACAGTTTATTAGACAATAAAGCTAGAAATAAAATCTATGCACATATGCATGTATATAAGAATGCTTGAATATATGTCTGTATATATGTACGGATATATGTATACACATAACCAAAAGTAAATACAGAAGAGATCACAAATTTTAGAAGAGGTGGTGAGTCAGGCCTGAGAAGTGTCAAGAGGATGAAATTATGGAAATATTTTGTATACTTGTATGAAATTCTCAAATATAAAAAATAAATACATAAAATGTCAAAAAACAAACATTAACAATTTACAAGTTAAAAACAAAGGTAACTTATAAGAGATATACATTATAATTCTTAGATTATTGCCAGGGCTGATTACACAGGTTCCACCTCTTGCTTAGATATAAACAGGCTCTGTTGACTTTGAATAGCATTATAGCCTAGGTTTGTACAAATTTTACAGTGCCTCTCAACTGTTGTGATTAGCAACAGAATAATAATTGCATTATCATACCTGTTGCATTAAATGTTCTTCTAAAACATACATATGGGATAGTTAGTGCTTAGCTCTTAGTACTTATTTTTAAACAATTGTTACAAATTTGGGACATAGATATAGGCTAGACGCTGTATTTTGTTCCCCCTCCATCTCCCTTTGGATACTTCCTTATGATCTTCCTTGAAGCAAGTGACCTCTTCTATTTGCCCCTTCTATCTAGGACTTCTGCCTCATAATGAGCTTCTTCTAATCAGTTCAGTTAGGGACTGAAATCTCTAAAATTTGATGCCAACCTAAACCCTTAACCCTTTCAAGTGTTTATGTCAACTATTTGTCACAGCATCCAAAAGTCAAATAAAAAGCCAATCAACTAAACATGATCTCAGTTTGTGTTAGGGTTGAAGATAATTTCCAAAGTAGGTGATTATAACAAAGATTATGCATGCACATATATATGTAAAATATATGAAAAATCACAATAACAATATGTAGATTCTCTACTATAGATGGTTATGCTACATAAACCAGTGTAACAAATTACTCAGCTTTCTTCTTCTATGCTTAATTTAAACTAGCCAACTGGTCTATACTGTTATAGATAATCTACAGAAAATTCTCATAGTGGTCCCTAATCAAAGGCTATTTTAAGTCTTAGGAAATTTTTTATTAATAAGAATGAAGAGAATCATAGTCTTGGGAAATTTGCTTTATGTTTTGGAAGACAAATAACTATATATGTGAGTGAATATATGAATAAATGTGGAAGGCTTTTCATATGGTGAACACCACATGGTAGAATATGAAGTGGGTAAGTCCAACTGTGTATCCTTATCCTGAGTGACCATCAGGAGATGAATTGGAATATACACCTTGAAGGAAGTGACACTAAACTCATAAATGGCTGCTGGGAGAGAAGCCACACAGAAAAGGACAAATCTACAAACAACGCTGCTGTTGCAAAGACCTTAATTAGTTACTGAAGATGTTGAAATGACAGAAAAGAGTGTGTAGCAGTGGTGAAAGACAGAGGAGCAAAGTGTTATAAGAAGGGTCATTGGAAGATTAAAAAAGAAAAAAAAATGTTTATGTTCAGTATGCTATGTTGGATTTATTCCCATGTGATAAGGTTTTGTTTCTTCAGTTTTTTCCCCTTTCTGGGATATCTGCTACACAATGTCTTCTTTGTGCTTCAGAGAAATTTGATCATTTTCAATTATAATATGCTCAGTTTCACAGAGGAGCTCATGCATGGATCAATCTGTCAGTGAATTCTATAAGTTTGACAGCACAACTTATGCTCTTCGTTCACCTGGATATATTCAATGATTGGAGAATTCACATATAAAACCTGGAGTTTAGCGTTATTCTCTGAATTTTTGAGCAAGTGCTTCAAAAGTTTACACTCTTTCTGAGCCATTAACCCTGTGTCTAGCCCCAGTTCTCATCCTGGGCACACCTACTCATATCACCATTATACCTACACAAGAATGTATACACTGGTTCTTTACAAAGGCCTCCTTCTTATTTTTGGTGGCTTTTTGCATGTTCATACCCTTCATGGCATAAAAATGTTGGAGGTATTATTAAACTGAACACAAGCATATTTGGATGTCTTTAGTTGCATGATTTTAAGAGTTTTCTTGGTCAGGAATGTACTTAAGCATTTTCACAGGTCACATTAGGAAAATTTTAAAGATCAGAAATACTAGGTGACTTATGTGAGTTAGGACTGTGAGAAGTTTAAGAACACTGTATGAGTTTTATAAAGGAAGAGGAGAGGAAAGAAGGAGAGGGACTAGAGGAGGAGAGCAGATGGGAAGAAGAAGGAGAAACAGGAGATAGGAGGAGTGAAGGACAGAGGGAGAACAGAGGGAAGGGGAGCGAGGGGTTAAGGATAAGGAGAGGAGGATGAAAGAGCACACAGAGAAAGAGTGGCATGAGGAGGAGACTGCAAAGATGAGGAGATATATGTATATAGAGAGGGAGAAAGAGAGAGAGAGAGGGAGGGAGAGGGAGGGAGGGAGGGAGAGGGAGGGAGGGAGGAGGGAGGGAGAGGGAGGGAGGGAGGGAAAGAGAGGGAGGGAGGGAGGGAGGGAGGGAGGGAGGGAGGGAGGGAGGGAGAGAGATTTGCTACAGGAACTATTTCAGGGCATTTGTGCCTCAGACTTTAATCATTTTGATGGTAAATCAGATTTGGAATCTATTTTAAAAGCAAAATGCACATGAGCTTCAAATGCATTGGATATAATAAATAACAGAAATATATAAATAAAGCATAATTAAGGCAAATTTGAATTAGAAATTAAGACTGACTGGTAGTATTTTACATTACAATAAAGACCTACTGGGATAAGAGCTGGCTAGGTTGTATTGAGTCCTTAAATGTTTGTTTTTTTCTTTCTTTTTAAGAAGTCAAAGATGTATTTTAGTAATTTCAATCTGTGAGAAATCCAAAGTAAGCTATAAATGAAATTGTATGGCTATGTTTTAATAATGTTTTATTTAATGAAGTTATGCAGAAGAAACTTTACTCAGTGTGTCAGCATATACTACAAATAGAACGTGCGGGTGAAGTTATATTATGTGATAATTTCTATTAGGTATCCAGCTGACAATACTAACTATCAAGCAGACAGCTAAATATATATTTCTGGAGATCTGAAGAGAAGGCAGTGTTGAAGGTTGAGGTTTAGTACTTCAGTTGTTTCAAATGGAATCACTCTTCTGCATTTGTACACAAAAAGGAAGAGGCAAATTCAAAGAAAATGCCTTAAAACTTTCCAACACTTAGAACTTGAAGGTCAAGAAAGAGGTCACAGAATAAACCAACAAAGCTTTATTTCCATGAAAGCAAAGGAAGTCTTAGTTTTCAGAAGGACATTGTAACCAGCCACACAGAGAGCTGCTCTAAATTCATAATAAAGAAAAGGAGGTGACTATTTCATTTAACAATGAGAGTTTACTGACGCTTGAATTGAGAGTTTGACACATCTGTATAGGAAACATGACAAATAAAATTTAAAACTAAGTTCATACAAAAGGGGGTGTTTTTCTTTATTATTTTAAGATAATGTGATGGAGAAGCTTGGACTTTACTACTTTTAAGTATGAACTTCTACTTGAAGGCTGCCCTTGGGTTAGGTGCCCTGATACAGCTGTAGCACCAGTTCTAACAGGAATTCTTTCATGTGCCATACTGATGGAGGCTTCACTATGAATCCTGCTAAATGTCATGAGTTGGGATATGAAAGGAAACTCAACAAAAATATACAGAAGACATTGAAACCTAAAATACTGTAAAGCACTGTCAAAATGACTATCACTCAGGTACTTACTGCTAGGCTATGGTTGTGGAGAGAAGTTTTAGAAGCAAGATGTAGAGTAAATTCTTCCCTCAGGAAAGCATTTCACCAATGACAACACCAAGGCTGTGTGTATGTTGTATATGCTTGGATATTCCAGATCACATTCTTGGCTGGAGATTCTTGGAGAACAGTGTGCCTGGTTAATAGATGACTGATAAAATGTGGCTTGTGGGATGCATGGGGCTGGTCCATTACACATCACCTGTGGGATGTGATGGGTCAGGTTGACTCTGATCCTGGCATGTTGAGAACTATAGATGTGTTTTTGTCAATCCTTTTTGTTTACTTGGAAGCTTTGTTTCCCTTTCTATGTGACAGTGGCTACTCTCACAAAGACGTTGCATTATTATTCAGTACATGGGATTTGACATTCAATTGTCAAAAGATGATGTATCCTTTACTGATAATGATTCAGACATGGCCATATTCTTTTGGAATGCTGACTACTTTCTCATATCCTATTTCTTTTGGTTTCCTATCTGGATATAGGATAACTGGCCATGTTTTCACTGTATTGGTTCCTATTTTATTCTTTCATAATAGTAGTGGCCATGCATATCAACATTGTCTGAGACATGAGAGTCCCACACAGTTTATCTAAAATTTCCAGTACATTTTATTTACTAAAGGAAATAGCTATACATATGAGATGAATGGAAAATTGTTTGTTTTGCTTTTGTTTTGTGTAATTAATGAGAGATAAATTAAAAGCTAACTGATAAACCTTCCAGCATCTTAAGTGAATGTCAAGGAATGTACAGGTAGGTTCTGAGTCTCCTTTAGGAAACACATGCCAGGGGCTATGAAATGGATCAGTGGGTAAAGCACTCACCATACAAGTTTGAGAGCCAGTGTTTCATATCTGTACCCTTGCAAATTCTTGGTAGCTATGGCAGTGATTTACCAGCAATCCCATAGTCAGAGGTCAAAGCAAGTAGATCCCAGAAGCAAGCTGAATAGCTAGACTAGTTAAATTGTTGAGCTCTGGGTTTAAAAGAGAGACCATACCTCAATATATAAAGTGAAAACTCATTAAGGGGGACTGCTTTTGTGCTCTCACATGTAAAAAAAGAACGAAAAAAAGAAAAGAAAGGTACTCAATATGAATCTCTCATCTCAACAGACATGGCTATACATGCTCATGTGTGTCAACATATTCAAACTCACAGATATACACATGCAAAGAAAAAATATGTCATAAAGACAGTACTTGTTCACTGGATAAAAGTTTATAAGCAGCTATTGTGATCTCTGACACTGAAAATTTTAGAATCTTAGGCTTAATGATGCTGCTATATCCAGTATTACTAAATCAGTTGCTCTTCCCATGGATAGTGGTAGAGGAGATAGAGGTTACATTAATTCTCCTTAGAAGACTCTCATTCTAGTAATTCTAATAGATTTCCCCATATTTATCCTTAAATAAATCCTCTGATAATGTATAGAATAGTAACATTTTAGTAGGCTTCTGTTTTCTTGCTTTTGGTCCTCAAACAATCTTTGAGCTCTGATGTACTTAAAAAGAGGAAAAAACCTTATGATTAAAAGCATAAGTAATTAATATAATATAGCAATGAGCACATTGGTTTGACGTTGATATAGGACAAAGAATAAAATTCTCTTCCCAGGATCAAATGGAATGTTGTAAAGTAGCAAAGAAAATGAGAAAGTTATCTTTTTATTTTTAATATTCACAATTGTTCCATTTATTTCTACTCAAACTGATCCAACTTATCATCACATTTTTTTCTGATTGAAACTATTAGAGAATGTCAATTTTATAGTAAAATATGTATTGCAAATTAGGGGAAATTTCAAATTAAGATCAGTCACAAAGATTTTTCTTATTTCCATTTATTTCACATTGTTTTGCTCTTTGTGATAAGGAAAATGTGTTCTATAAAGAAATATTGAATCCATCAAATCACTTGCTTTTATGAAAAATATTGATCATTATAAGTTATGACACTGTATATTCATACATAATTTGTATCACATAAAATTATAAATATGTCTGAACCATTTGCATTTTACAGAGAAGGAATAAAATCCTTAGAAGAGCTTGGATAATGTCAAAACAGTAAAGAGGAAATAAAGAATGAAGTTGCATTTTATCAATCCAGGATTGATTTGTAGTTAAATATCTGAGGATTTAAATTAATGCATTAATCAGTTAATACCTAGTTAATGATTGAGAGTAGAATTGTCCACAGCATCTTAGTACTAAGAAAAGGAAAAAACAATTACCCTACTATGCCTTGTTGGTAGTTAAGCAAACAATAAGAAAATATCAATATTGCATTTTATTTTGAAAAAAAAAAAAACAAGACATATGTTATGCAAATGTACTGGGTGCTCCTATACAGAGAATAAACCCAGATTTCTTCTGAGCTGATAAATGACAAAGGCCATTGTTTCTTATAATGGAAAACAAACTTGGAAAAAAATGGTGGGTGATACTGCTTTAAGTAGATTTGTGTACTTACATGTACACATAAAAATATTCATATGATTGCGTGTGTCCACAGAGAAGAGGAGGCAATGAGAAATAAAGACCAGGATGTAACAGGAGAAAGGGAAAGGAGACTGGAGGACAAAACGTTGGAGGTTGTGGGATAAGTGAAGACATTTGCATTTAACTGGCATTAAAACACAAATCAATTCATGAAGCTTCAATTACCTTACTGAAGTGACAAAATCATTTATTCACTCAATCCTCATCTATATTCCCAGTCTTTGTGAAAAAGACTCATCATACACTTTGAGATTTGAGTGAGTACCCAATAATTTAAATATAGCCAAACAGCTCCTGGAAATTTGTCAGAAGGCATAGGAGCCAAGCAGAATAATTAAGCAACCTCCAATACCGGATTTGTATGACAATCTGAACTTTAGGGATTTTAAATTCCAAATACACCAGTGGAATGGTCATACTGCTCAAAAGGACTATCATCCCTTTAAGAACATGGACTACTTAGTACAGTGGCTTCCCTCATGGCTTAGTATCGTGAGAATTAATTAGTTAAAGCTACATAAACACAGGTAGGATAAAGACTGTTAATGCTTTAACACACTGTGTTCTTAATGCTCTGGATCAGAAAGCTGAACATGGGAAATTGCTTAGAATATTTTTCTTCCCTATGAGAAATTTTGGGATTTGTTTGTGGTTTTGTGCTGTGTCCTGTAGCATATAAAAATGCCTTAATGGAAATGAGTGCCTAATCAATTGTGTTTCACAAAATACATTACAATACTTTGGTAAACACTCTTTTTAAAAAGTGATCTTAAGATATATCTTGAGTTGAGTTCCTTTTTTGTGTCCCTAATTATATCATTTGTATCAAGCTCTATACAAGAAACCAAAATTAACTGTTCATGTATTTATGTGTGTGTAAATAACTGTGCTTATCATGATAGAGCAGTGACACAGTTTTTGAGCAAAATATCAGTGGTCTGTGTCTCTTCCCACATTGTCTGAATTATTTCATGGCAGCAACAGAAATAATAACTGAATTATTTATACTTTATTGTTGGAGATTCAACTGAAAGAAAACTAGGGTTGTCAAATATGCAGGCCTATTTTCTTTAATGCATGGAAATGAACTATACCTTTCCACCCAGAAGGCTAGAGTGAATGTTGTCTGACAACGTGGTTATCATTTGCTATTCTGTGTTGTTATTGTTGGTGGTACTCTTGTTCTTGTTCTTGTTCTTGTTCTTGTTCTTGTTCTTGTTCTTGCTCTTGTTCTTGTTGCTGTTCTTGAAGACAGGATTTTTCTGTGCAGCCCTGGCTGTCCTGGAACTTGCTCTGCAGACCAGACTGGCCTCACACTTGGATTTCACCTGCCTCTGCCTCCTGAGTACTGGGATTAAAGGCATGGGCCACTACCTGCTCTTTTCTATTTCTTTTATAAGCCACCCTCCATTGATCACTCCCAATATACTGAAAATTATATAGGCTCTAATTTTGAACATTGTTAATAAATAGAACTCACCACACTGAAACAGACCCATTTACTTTGCATACTCCATTCATAGAATCTATACCTATAGACTGACAGAGCTCAGGGCTAGGGTAGGTGTTTTCCTACCTTGTTAGGAAGTATCTATGTAGCTATACCTAAAACTTTGTTGTGATAATTATCACATGGTTAACCTTTTGCCAATTTTATTATGCTTAAACCTGTAATAAGGATAAACCCACAAGTCAGTCTCTGGAATATTTTGACACAGTGCCTGCAAAAATGATACTGACTAGAATTCATTCTTCACCTCACCTGGATCAACTTTCCATCAACTATTAGGCTTGTGGAAGGTTCCAGCCACTTTATATTTGCTAATTATTGAGTTAGCTTCCTTTATAAAACATAGTGTCCATGAGGAACAAACATCATTTTACTAATTTTTATTTCACTTATAGATCTTTGAACATAACTTAGGCATGAAGAGCTCAAGAAATATCTGGAGAATCAGGCAAAAGATTCAATTAACGTGGGGATAGGAGAGAAGGCACACAGTTAAGAGCACTCATTTCTCTTACAGAGAACCTGATTTTGCTTCCCAGCCATGCATGGTACTGCATAACCATCTCTAACTCCATTTTCTCATGATCTGACAATCTTTTTCTGGCATCGCACATACCAAGCATTAACATGTTATACTTACATAAATTCAAAGACTCATATATATAAAATAGAAATTAGAAGCTCTTTAAACATGAATTCATGAGCACATTAGGTTTAGATATATAATGAAAGATTCTGTCAGCCCAAAACAGTTTATCACCATTTCTAAAACTCATGATACTAATATTACCACAGAACATAAGAAGAGCTGGCAAAGGAGGTTCTTGGTAGCCATCAGGGGGAGGGAGGAGAGGCCCTTGGGCCTGCGAGTGTTAGATCCCCCAGTAGAAGAGAATGCCAAGGAGGGAAGACAAGAGTGGGTGGGTGGGTTGGAGAATACCCCCATAGTGGCAGGGGGAGGGAGGAGGAAATGGGGAGGTTCCAAAGGGGAGATCTGGAAAGGGGAAAACATTTGAACTGTAAATAAAGTAAAAAAAAATAAAAATTAAAAAAAAAATTTAAATTTCATAAAATTATTGAAATAACAGAGGAAGGATATTTTTACATAAAAATTATTTCAGTTAATCTCAAATAAACATGATTCAATCCCTCAAACATCAAATTAGATTCAACATTGATGAAAAGTTATCTGCAACTAACTTGTATTTTCCCTGAGGCTTGGTGGTATAGGTCCTTGTTTGTCAAGTGTCCAAGGGCTCCTTAGTATTCCACAGGCATAAACATAAAAATACTCTTCTTGGCTTGCATTAGCAACATATGGCAGCAGAAAAGCCTGCCATGGGATGCAAACCTTGCAGTCTTTATTTCACTACTAATGGTTGAAACATAAGAGCAAACACTTGTTCATGTTCCAGAGTCATCTGCTATGGAATACTCTTGGCAGGTCAAGCTAGAGAAATATTGACACAAAAAATGTGAAATAAAGGTTTACTTTAAACCCTCGTACTTCACAGAGCTCAAATTGAGTTTCTGGCTTATGAGGGATAAGTGTTCCTAGGTCAGATAAAACATAGACTTTCTGAATTCTGTCTGGCATTGCTTCAAATGCCCAGAGAATAGAGTGAAATCCTTTCCACATGCAAATACTTGGGATGATTAGAAATTGAATTAGATAGGTTGTGGTTGGCTTTAGAGTAAATAACTTTGTTTTGTTCAACCAATTCAGACATTCAGACATTGATTTCACACACACACACACACACAGAGAGAGAGAGAGAGAGAGAGAGAGAGAGAGAAATATATATATCACACTAGTTCAGGTTGTATAATTAGGAACTCTGAACTGGATTCCACAGTAAGAATTGGAATAGGCATGGCAGGTATTTAGAAATATATTCTTTGATGTTTCACACATGTATACGTTAAAATACGGTCTAATCTACTTTGAATAACCGTTTCCAGTTTCCTCCACCACCTCGTCTGGCAGACTCCCTTTCAAAACGAATCTTCTCCTCCTCCTTCTCTTTCTCCTCCTCTTCCTCCTCCTCTTGCTTCTCCTCTTCCTCTCCATTCCCTTCTCCTCCTTGGGTTCCTTCTTGTGTTGTTCTTCCACTTCCTCCTCCTTTTCCTTCCCCTCCTCTTCCTCCTCCTACTCTTGCTATGTTGACTGATTGCTAGCCATATGTGCAGGAGTGAACATGGTTAACTTCGAAGCTTACATCCCCGATTTTTTTTTTTTCAGGAACTGTTTTCTGGTGCTCCTCAAGTTGAAATAATGGGACTGAAATATCCATTTCCCTCTCGTTCATGCTGTTTTACTTTAGAATGTTTAAATAGCCTTTTATAAATATCATATTTATAAAAACAAAATAGGTTTCAACAGTGTATTTTCTACCATTGTTTCTATTGTGCTTGGTGGGCAACATAAGGTTCTGTTTAAAAACCTGACCCAAATCTTAGCCCTGTCATTTACTAATGAGGTGCTTATAATAAATTAGATAGTCTTGGTGGATATTATCTGCAAATTAAACATTTCGTGTCATATACATCTTGCAGCTTCCTGGCCATTTTATATGGGGCTGATGGCTTGGGAGCAGAGAAAGCTGGCTAGCACTCTATTCAAACATATTTCTTTAAATCCTCCGGTTAAGTGTGTGGGTTTCCATATAATTTAGAGTATGTGTTCCATCTCCATACCTTAAGTTGAGAAAATTTCCTCTACAAAAACTATGAGGGTCTTCTTGTGTATTGAAAAGATAACATTCACCTATATTAGAATAAAAAAATCATTACAGGAGGAAGACCTTAATTTGACAAGTCCTTGAAACTGCAAAGAACACTAGTTCAATGGTGCAAGACAGTAGACTAACATGGTAGTATGGATGAAAACAATGTAATTGCTTGTCTTAGGATTTCTATTGTTGCAATGAAATACCAAGACACAAAGCAAGTTGAGGAAGAAAGGGTTTATTTAGCTTAACTTCCACATTACTGGTTACTATTGAAGGAAGCTAAGATAGAAACTCAAACAGGGCAGGAACTTGGAGACAGGAGCTTATGCAGAGGTTCTGGATGGATCCTACTTTCTTGTTTATTCTCCGTGGCTTGTTTAGTCTGCTTTCTTATAGAAAGCATTGGCACAGGGATTGTACCATACAATGGACTGGTTCCTCCCCAACTGTCATTAAAAAAGTATTTACAGGCCTGCCTAAAACCTGATCATATGTAGGCATTTTCTTAATTGAGGTTCCCTCCTCTCAGATAATTTAGGTTGTGTCAAATATCTATTATCAAAAGTATGCAGCACAATTGACCCTTGGCAGTTTCACACACATACACATCCCCATTAAGCCACACCCTTTCCTTCATCATTCATCCCCTAGATCTCACATTAAAATTATAAATAAATTTTAAAATTCCAGTCTTTACAAATTTATAATCATTACAAGTTCACTCTACTTAAAATAGACGACAACTTTTAAAATACAAAGTCTTTTAAAATTCAAAGTAACTCAACTGTAGGCTCCTGTAAATCCAAATTAATTGCACACTTTCTTATTAGTGTATATAAGTCAATGTCCAGAGTCTGAGAGTCACTTATATTCATCTGGGATCCTCCAAGAGGCTTCAGTCACTTCCCTAACTCCTTCCTCAGGAACACATAAAGCTTGTCTTTCAGGCTCTAGATTGCTATACTATACTGCTGTTGTTCTTGGTGGTCATCCCATGATACTGGTGTCTTCAAAAGGTTGTATTTTCACCAATAGTTTATAAGTTCTCCTCACTTATAAGCTCTCCTTATTGTGCCAAACCTCAAGACCTTCGTATTGACAATTTCAATCCTGGACCTTCAAATGGCACTGAAGCTGTGAGAAAGTGTGGAAGAGTCTCAAACACATTGGCACAGGGGAAATTTTCCTGAACATACCACCACCGTTGGCCCAGACTCAGATCAACAATAGATAAATGAGACTTCATAAAATTGAAAAACATCTATAAGGCAAAGGACTCTATAAATAGGACAAAATGGTAAGCAGCAGATTAGGAAAAGATCTTTACCAACCCTACATCTGGTAAAGGGCTAATATCCAAAATATACAAAGAACTGAAGAAGTTAGAATCCAAAGAACCAAATAACCCTAACAAAAAAGGGCTATGGAGAAAAATAAAAAATTCTCAACAGAGGAATCGCAAATGACCAAGAAGCACCTAAAGAAATGTTCAACATCCTTAGTCATAAGGGAAATGCAAATTAAAATAATCCTGAGATTCCACCTTACACCAATCAGAATGGCTAAGATCAAAAATTCAGGTGATAACACATGTTGGCATGAATGTGAAGAAAAAGGAACTCTCCTTCATTGCTGGTGGGATTGCAAGCTGGTATAAACACTTTGGAAAACAATCTAGCAGTTCCTCAGAAAATTGGAAATAGATCTACCTGAAGATCCAGCTATACCACCTCTGAGCATATAACCAAAAGATGTTCAAACATATAGCAAAGACATATGCTCCCATATGTTCAAAACAACATTATTTATAGTAGTCATAAGCTGGAAATAACCCAGATGTCTCTTAACAGAAGAATGGATACAGAAAATGTAGTACATTTACACAATGGAGTACTACTCAGCTATTAAAAACAATGACTTCATGAAATTCACAGGCAAATGGATGGAACTAGAAATTATCATCCTGAATGAGGTAACCCAGATACAAACGAACACACATGGTATGTAGTCACTGATAAGTGGATATTAACCCAAAAGCTCAGAATACCCAAGATACAACTCACATATCATATGAAGCTCAGGAAGAAGGAAGACCAAAATGTGAATGATTCAATCCTATTTAAACGGGGGAACAGAATAATTCCAGGAGATAAAGGAAGAGAAGGACCTGGGAGGGAAAAACAATGTTAAGGGGAAAAGGGAGGCAGAATCAGGTATGGGAAGAAATAGGAGAGAAGTGCAGAGGGTCAGGAAAATGAATAGAAATATGTAGCAGTGGGGTATGGGGAACTGGGGACAGTGACTAGAATGTCCCAGACAACAGGGAAAAGAGAGGTTTCCAGGCACCAACAAGGATGGCTTTAGCTGAAATACCCAACAGAAGGGAGATAGAACATGTAGAGACCACCTCCAGTAGAAAGGTACTGCCCCCAGTTGAGTGATGGGACCTCCCAACCATCTCAAAATTTTTAACCCAGAATTGTTTCTGTCTGAAGAAAATTCAGGGACAAAAAATGAAGCAGAAACCGAAGGAAAGGCCATCCAGAGACAGCCCCACCTAGCTGTCCATCCCAACTGCAGACACATGGTAAATTCTTGCACAGCAATAACTCACTTGTGTTATGAATTTGTCTTTGTTAATGTTTCTGTTGCTGTGATAAAGCACCATGACCAAAAGTCAAGTCAAAAAAGAAACAGTTTATTGGGCTTACATTCCCATATTTCTGTTCATTATCACAAGAAGTCAGCACAGAAACTCAAATAGGAAAAAAAAAAAAAAAAGAAACCATAGAAGCAGGAGATGATGCAAAGAACATGGAGGGGTGCTGCTCACACGCTTGCTCCCTGTGGCTTGCTCATTCTGCTTTCTTATAGAACTCCAGGCTATCTGCCCAGGGAAAATAGAACCCACAATGAACAGGGTTCTCCCTAATCAATGTCTAATTAAGAAAATCTCTACAGGCTTGCCTACAGCCCAATATTATGGAGGTATTTTCTTAAGAGAGGTTCCTGCCTCTCAGATGACTTTAGATTGTGTTGCGCTGACATAAAACTATCACACTGCTAGTCACAAATTGATATAAGAGTAAGGAGATGCTCAGTTGGTAAAGTTACTTACTGCATAAGATTAAGTCATAGACAGGTCCTTTGAATCTCTCTGCAAAGCCACGCATGATGACACCTGCCTGTAAATCAAATCCTGGGGCCAAAAGAGATAGAAGCACAGCAGCTTGCAAGTCACCAGTCTAGCTGGAATGGTAAACTCTACATTCAGTGAGATGCTCTTAAAAAATAAAGAGGACAAAACTAGAGCAAAGTGCCCAGAATCAACTTCTGACTTTTATACCTGAACATGGTGTAAACACCAGTACCCAGGTGTGCACACATTCACACATATAACTGCTAGAATGGTTATAGTCTACCAAATTTTACAGAACAAATGTAATAAAAAACATATTAATTGATCCTTACAATTATAAATATACCTACTATAAAATACACCAATTATAAATCCACATAAATTTCTTTGGAAACAAAAATTTTTATCTGTTCAAAACTATATTCAAAGACTTTGTTCATAATCACACACCTGTAAACATCTAAGATGTTCTTTAAGGGTTAACATTATTTTTCATGTCAAGACTGTAGGTTCAAGAGAAGGGACTATTTACAAAGATACCTTTACAGTGACAAGAAACAGAACTGGATTAAGGATAATATTCCTTATAGAAACAGCAAATATATTCTTTAAGTAGGTGTATACTATTGACATTATGCTTTAATGCAATACATGTCTTTACCAGATCATGCTAATTTGCAAAGAGTAAATACTGAGCTATATCTTTAAGTGAGTCATACATCTTTCAAAGTACAATTTCCTAAAATGTAATTTTTTCTGAAAACAGGAGTTTTCCTATTTTAAGTTTGCTTTCTTAAATTAAACGTAAAATGCACTGAAAATATCCGTGTCGAAAACAGCACATATTGTTATGACAGCCTCCAGCCCACAGCCAATGAAATAGAAATCATCAATCCAATGAAGAACTGTTTTTGTCCTGTGGTGTAAAAAAATGTATGTGAAGATAATTATTAATTTATAATATTAACCCATTCTATACAAACTTTAATTTTAATGCAAAACTGTTACTATTGGTTCAGTAGATGTATCAGTTATTTCAATATGTTCAATGATTGATGATTTTTTTCATATAATAAAATTGCTCTTTATCTACAAGAGTTAGTAATCACAATATACTTCCTCATTTAAAACAGCTGAATAGCAAGATTCAGTAGCATGTAACAGGTTCAGTTTTTATTAATAACTATTAACTGAAAAAACCTGCTATCAAGATCATTTTAATATAGTCATTAGTAAGTTATTTTGTATTATGCTTTGTAGAAATGTTTGATTTTGCTATAGAAATAGTATTGCTTGTTGCTAGATAGTATTTTAGCTAAAGTTTAAAGTTATACAAAATAAATTATACACATAATACTCAAAAATTAAGTTAAATTTATGTGATAAAAACACTCAAGAAAAAAAGTGGATTAGCACTCCACTGCTTTAACCACTTAACCACTCAGCCATCCAGGGACCTCAGTGGTGAGTTAGTAGAAGGACTAAAGGAGCTGAAGAGGTTTGCAACATCATAGGAAAAACAGTATCAACCAACCAGACCCCTCAGAGTTCCCAGGCACCAATCAAAGAGTACCCATGGGGGTGACCCATGGAGCCAGCTGCACATGCAGCAGAGGATTGCCTTATCTGGCATCACTGGGAGGGGAGGACCTGGTCCTGTGAAGGTTCGATGCTCCAGTGTAGGGGGATACTAGGGAGGTAAGGCTGGAGAGCGTAGGTAGGTGGGGGAGCACCCTTATAGAAGTTTGGGGGGATGCTTTAGGGGGTTTCCGGAGGGACAACTGGGAAGGGGGATAACATTTGAAATGTAAATAAACAATATAACCAAGAAAAAAGAAAAGAAAAGAAAACATGGTGTCGGAAGTGAGATGAAAATATCCAGAACAAGGCACCTCAATTCTGCTATCACTGTAGTTTAAGCCAGGCCCATTCTTAGCCTATCATGGTTTTGGGTGGGATTAGATTCAACCCTCTCATTGCAACAGCAACTCTATCGACATGCGTGAAATCAAATATGTCTCATGGGAGGATTAATTTTCTTTATCAGCTTCACAGGACCTAGAATTACTTTGGACACGTGTGTTTTCTTGTATTTACAGAGAGGCATAAGAAGACCCTCTGTGAATATGGGTGATGGCATCCAACAGACTGTGGTTTTGGACAGAATTAGACAGAGCGAGCAAGTGGCTCAGCAGCATTGATATATTTGTTTCCTACTATGGATGACATGTGACCAACTTTCTCATTTTCCAGCTGCCATGGCTGTCTGCACTCTGAAGATGTGAGATGAAACTCATTGCTTCTTTAACTTGTCATTTTGTCAGGTGTTTTGTTAAAGAAATGAGAAAATCAACTAAAACACTTAGATATTATACATGTCTCTTTTATGGCCTAATCATTTCATGTTGAAAGCCACTGAAATATCCAAAATATGCCAAACAAAACATAATTTTAATATTATTTACAAGTGGAAAAAATCTTTCTTTGTTTCTTTGTTTCTTTCTTTGTTTCTTTCTTTCTCTTTTTTCTTTGTTTCATTCTTTTTATTGTATTTTATAACCAGAATGAAAGCCTTAGTATAATTTGTCAACTCTAGAATATTCCTGGCATCACAATGATATGTAAAGCCTTAAAATTTTCCTGTTTTTTTTCTGGAACTACTTTAGTAAATGTTTTATGCATTTGTTCCATAGATCCTATGATATTCTTAGCTCTTTCCTGAAATATCCATCTTTCTTAGTCTTTCTGTGCCCAGGACGCCAACCCACTAATTCCATCACAACTGTATCCAAACTTTTGTTCTTTAAACCTGTTGAACCTCTCATTAACTTGTGATATTTTATAGCTTAAGTAATTTTATTTCTTTATAATTTACATTTGACATTTTAAGATAAAATAAAATAAAGATTGTTCACCTAATTTCAAATTTCAATAATAAAAGACTAAATTTATGCAAATATTCATTAAACTCCTTATTTAAATACAAAATATACCTAAAAATATATTTCTACTAAATTAATGTAACAATCCTACTGCTAATATTTTAATGAACATTTGCATAGCTATGTAGTTTTCAATAATATTTGATAAATTTAACACTATTATTTAAAAGTCTGTAATAACTATATATTTGAATAACTTAATACTATTTTCTTTTTTCACTTTATTTTAGTTATTTTTACTTGAATTCCATGGAGATCTAAAGATTCCTGGGTACTGATATATACACTATCCACTTTCTTTGAATTTGAATCTGGGCCATGCATACATTTGAGATTTAATTATCAAGATTATTTTATTTTACATGGACATGTAGGTAAGGCCCACAATGAATTCACTTTAATTAAAAACAGCTAATAAAATTTGCACTCATTAATTATATTATCAGGGAAGTGTCGATTAAACCTAATAATACCCTGTACTCTTAAAAAGTCTATTTAAGGATTAAGAATGAGAGAAGAAAGATTGATAGAACAAATGTGTCTGTGGATAGAGATTACAAGTAGAAAAGAGAATCAGAAAGGTTAAATATTAGGGGGGAGGAAAGATGGTTGCAGGCAATGGACACAGGTTATGACAGGAGACATTAAGCTAGTTGTTTTTCTAGTCCCAATTATCTTGGATTTGTCAGTTCAGAGTGTAGATAACTACATAAAATATATTCAATAAAGAGAGTATAAAATCAACAACAAAGCTCCTTAGCATCCATTCCAAATGACTATCTAAACTTTATAGAAGTTCATTTGTATGATCTTTTGTTTTGTTTAATGTATCTGTACAGTGTATATTAACAAATGCTAATATTGTTACTCATAATAATTTAATAATAATTATAATTAATTAATGATTAAATTATCATTACTTAAATTGAAGTTGTGAATAATTTTAAAAAGCTGCTAAAATATCACCATCCTAATTCAAGTTGTACTATAGGACAATAGCTACAAAAACAGCATGGTACTGGCATAAAACAGGTATGATGATTTAAGAATCAAACTGAAGAAATAAACATAAATCACATAGTTATAGACACCTGGTTTTGAGAAAGAAGCCAAAAATATACACTGAAAAAATAGACATCATCTTCAACAAATTATGCTGGTCAAACATGATGTCTACATGTAGAAAAATGAATAGATCCATACCAATCACCCTACATACAACTCAAGTTCAAATGAATCAAAGACCTCATCCTAAAACCAGATATACTAGGCATGGTAGAAGAGATATGAGAAACAGTCTTGAACTCATCAGAAGAGGAGAATAATTGCTAAATAGCTGAAATAGAACCCAGATAGTGCAGGTAATAAGATCACCAATTAATATGGAACCTCATGAAACTAAGAAGCTTCTGCATTGCAAAGGATACAGTAAATCAGACAGAGTGGCAGCCTAGTGAATGGAAAAAAACTTTTTTCCCAATGACATATCTGATAGAAGACTAGTATCCAAACTATATAAAAAACTCAAGAAGCTAGATAACAACAACAACAACAACAACAACAACAACAAAATAATCCAAATAAAAATGGGATACAAATCCAAACAGAATTCACAATAGAGGACACTCAAATGGCTGAAAGTCACTTAATAAAATATTCAACATTCTTGGGTATCAGGGAAATGCAAATTAAATCTATGTTGAGATTTAATCCTATCCTCGTCAGGATAGCTAAGAACAATAATAGAAATGACAGCCCATGCTGGCTAGGATGTGTAATAAGTGAAACACTTCTCCAATACTGATGGGAGTGAAAACTTGTACAACAAATATGGTAATCAATGTGGCAGTTGCTCAGGAAATTGCTCAACCAGATCCAGCTGGATCACTCTTGGACATATTACAAAGGATTAGTCATCCATCGTAGTATAGAAATACTTGACCAACCATGTTTATTGCTATCCTATTCATAATAGCAAGACGTTGGAAACAACTTAGACTTTCCTCAACATATGAATGGAAAAATAAATGTACATTTACACAGTGGCTGAATAAAAAAATAGAATCATGAAATTCATGGGTAAATAGATGGAACAAGGATAAAAAAATCATCCTGACAGAGGTAACTCAGACCCAGAAAGACAAATATGTATATACTCATTTATGTGTTGATATAAGCCTTTGTATCTACATATAAGCTGGTATGAATTTGCTTCTATAGAGATATTATCTCATAGAGACTGAGGCAGCAAGCATAGGGTCTGCATGGATCTGTACCCATTGGGATCTGAGATCTGAAAGGAGTAGTGGACACATGCTTTTGTTTCTTACCAGAAAAAAAATTCTAATTGAAAATCACTTGCATATGAAAATTTAGTTTCTTCCAAGGGATTCTGGATGTAGAAACAAAGTATTTTTAAGAGTAGACCACATGTCTGTCCAGCCCTAGATGGCCAATAGAAAACAAACTCAAAAGTACCTTAGGAGGTAACATGTCTTCTAATGTTCTGTTAGGACTTTTCTCTTTTCTTTTATATTTCTCTTATTATTATTTTATATCATTTGTAGATATATTTCTCCTTTTTCTTTTACCCTACAGTTCCTTTATGTATATATTCTTACTTCCAGTTTTGTGTTTTTATAGGATTCCTGAGTGTGCGAACCAATGGATCTGTCCTTCTGACTTCTGTTGAACTCTTTTTCTTATGTTTGTTCTGTCTAATTCTAATGTGTTACTTTTTGTTTACACTTATATTATTTTGTTATTATCATAAAATCTTTGTTTCAATAAAAGAAATATAAACAAAAAAGAGATCTTTCTTGTGATCCTTAATATAAAATAAATTTCTATATTCTGAAAAGAATTTTACAAGTAAACTCATGAAAAAAAAAACTATAATCATCCTTTAGGAGATGAGGTATTCTTCCTAAGTAACAAGCTGAATGTGTGTAAGACATAAGCGAAACTTCAGGAATATTGCACTCATAGTGGCTTCTTAAATTTATTGGAAGAAGCAGACTGTTCTGATTATATTTGTAGTGAGCCTTTTTTCCTAAAGACATTTTTGTAATCAGTACTTTGTGGAATATAGCTTAAGAAATCAAGATAGAATTTTTTAAAATAAAATATAGCTCTAATTTAAAAAGCAAGACTGATCCAAACAGATTCTCTCCAGCTACATATCATCCTCTACAGAAATTACTTTCAATTTTACAAATATAAATGTATTTGAAAATGCACTATTTAAGAATTAAAAATAATTGAACCTTAAAAAATATTTGGGGATAACATAAGATTGTTAGATTTAAAGACAGTTTTCTTACAAAATTTTTGTTAAAAGTTATAAACCAATGTCTGAATTCATTATGTAATTAGGAAATACATATCTACTCTACATGTGAAGGCCAGTTAATAAATGATGAAATGTTGAGGCACAATGTAAAGAAAACATACAAAATATGACATCTTTGAAAGACTTCTGGAGTTGAAACATAAATTGGAAAAGTTGAAAGAGACTCTCATTAAAAGTTGGAAAATCTGTCAAGGAAAGTTCATGTTAAGCTCTGATGTCAGAATAAGGAGGCACTGAAAACTTTGAAAACACGAAGGAGCAGAAAAGAAAAATAACCGATTAGCTCTTTATAAAGCAATCCCACACAGTGTTGCCATATTTGAGAGCAGTGTAGAAAGAAAAAGGAACGGTGCTTAGCACAGGGAAAACAATCCTCCCAAAGTCAACAATGCTTCTTTAGATTAACTAAATGATCACTCTGGGGCAAACTAAGGTCTTTGATGAAGGCAATTTTTTTTTTTTTTTGTCATATCTCAGTTCATCAGGAGAATTGATAGCCAGCTCCACTTTTTTTCTAAATTATCCATAACTATGCGCTCACACAGCTGGCACAGCTGATTGGCTGTCCTGGTCACATGCTCTGCTCTGTCTAAAATCAGAGATGACTCCCTGATCAGTAGAGGAAGTAGCAGAAACGTAAAAATAGGAATATAAACAAATGGAAAGGCTTATTTCAAAGAAAATGGATCCAAAAATAAAAGGAAAATACTTTAAAATTTTATAAACTAGAAAAGTGTTTAAAAATTAGTGCCAGTCAAAGGAATGCTGATTTCAAACCCGGAAAGGTCACTTGGATTAACCAAATATCATCAATATCTGAAGACAAGATATTTGAAATGAAAGTTTTAGAATGAAAAAGATATGGTATACAGAAAAACTTTGAACAATCCAGAAATCAGAGTAGATAAAACAATAAAATATAGTAAATTAAAGGAAGGAAGGAAGATATAACCTGCTGATTTGTACCCTATGATGTCGTTAAAAAAAAATTATCCTCAGACATTTTCTTTTGACATGTCATCATCATGCTGGAAATTAAAAAAAAAAAAAACAAACAAAAAACTTAAAAAAAAAAACAAAAAACAAAAAACAAACTACTCAAAGAAACACGAGTTTGTTAGTAAGGAAGATTATCAGAATGTTTATCATCCCTAGTGGATACTGAAAGGGACCAAACAAAAGAATTTAGAAAAGACTATGTAAGGAAAAGATAAGTAAGTTACTTGGGGATATTGGGTAAGAAAGCAATGAATTAACGATACAGACTTCAGGAGCCAGCTGAGAAGCAGAATTGGACTCATTAGTTGTAGTAATGGAGAGTGCCTTTATACCTTCTGCCCATGCCCCCTTGGTGGGTTCATAACTGTACATCCCGCACAGCAGACTCAAGCCAATTGGCTGTTCTGGTCACATGTTCTACTCTGTCTATGATCCTCTCTGGTTGACAGGCAGGATCAGGGTTTGTAAATGCAGAAGCGCCTGCTGTGCATGCCTGGGCCATTGTGGACTGCTAGCCAGAACCTGTTAACTCATTCTTCCTACAGGAGAGCGGATAGGTGGCAAGAAAACAATCAAGGAGAATGGAAATAATTGTAATAACAGAAGATCAGCTTAAGAGGCCAAGAGCATCACACAAAAATGTATCTTTCTGCTCAAGACTCAGAGGAGGGACCTTAGATGAAATGCCTTACAGTGAGGAAGCTTGTAGTATACATCCAGTATGAAGACAGGGCATCAAGTGGAGGGATAAGGTCGCCATCCCACAGACAAAAATTCTGACCCAGAATTGTCGCTGTCTAAAAGAACTGCACTGACAAAAATGGAGAAGAGACTGAAGGAAAGTAGGTCCAGTAACCAGCCCAACTTCAGATACAACTTAAGGGAAGGCTCCTAGGAATGACACTATTACTAATGACAGCAACAGATGTATTTACAGACAGGAGCCTTGCATGGCTGCCCTCCAAGAGAGGCTCAACGAGCACCTGAAAAAGTCAGATGAAGTTACTTACACCCAACCCATGGACAGAAGCCGGGGACCACTGTGGTTAAATTAGAGAAACGCTGGGAAAAGATGAGGAGGAGAGCAACCCCATAGAAAGACCAGCAGTCGCAACTAACCTGGGCCCTCAAGATCATTCAGACAGTGAGACACCAACCACGTAGCATACACTAGCTGATATGAGGCCACTGACACATATACAGCAGAGGACTGCTTGGTCTGGCTAGGGAGAGGAGATACACCTAACCCTTAAGAGGCTTGAGGCCCCAGGGAGTGGGGATATCTGGTGGATTGTGGGGTATACATTCTCTTGGAGATACGGGAGTCAGAATGGGATGAGGAACTGACAGAGGGTGAACCTGAAGGGAGATAAAGACTGGACTGTAAAAAAAAAAAAGATTAAAGAATAATCATAATAAAAATTAAAATTAAAAATACTTGAAAATAATTAAAAGGTGTCTCTCAGTATCTTGCAATTTTGCCTTCACTCTTTTCATTTTAGAAATACTTTAGTAGTTATTCACAAATTTCGTGGAATATATTTTGATCATATTCACCCCAACTCCTCCCTTTACGTTTCCTCAAATTTCACCTTATCTCTCAACCTACTGCCAACTTCTTATTCTCTTTTTTTTTAAAAAAAAAATCTTAAATGGGTTTAGATTGATTTACCTAATAATTTACCTAATAATTTACCTAATAATTATTGATTCAACTGAACCCTTAAACTCAAGGTACAGATAGCAACCCCGAACACAGTTGATACACTAAACCAGAAAATGATAGTGTTGTGGAATCAAAGCTGTCAGATGTTTGATCCACTCAGATGATGACACCAGCATCCCTATGTCCTCTATATCAGAGAACACAAGCTTTAGATTATTTGTGCACCTATAATAAGTTTTACCGCACAGTTGCCCGTTGTCTATCTTCAAAATCCCCGCTGCTGGGTAGTCTAAAACATATATGCTAGCAATATTGTCCTTGGGGATATATAGTGGAAGTGTTACAGCTCTAAAGGGAATGGCTTCCCCAATGGAAGTGCTACCCCTCTGCTGGAGAGGGGGAAGATTTCCCACAATGCATTACAGCTATGAAAGGAGTGATATCCTTTCAGTTGGAAATCAAGGAATGCCACCCAGTCACACCACAAGGCTACCCCCCCCACCCCCAAAGATTGATTGGGAAAGACAAACCTAGGAGGTTTAGGCAAGAAGCTCTGTTTAAGCAAGAAGCTGCAGAGAACTGAGCAGAGAACAAGGTTTATATAGGAGTTTTTGAGGGGTGGAACTTTCCAGACTGGAGATTTCCCGGGTGGGGATTAGTGGGATTTCTCTTCCAGACATGGGCTTTTTCCTCTGTAGGGTGTGTGGGAGGGTAAGTCCTGCTGTTGTGGCAGTGACAGAACTTGGTGGTTGGAGGTCCTCAGGAGAGGAGTCTGGCCGCTTACATATCTCGAGGGTCTTACTCAAAGGACCTTTCAGTCAGGAAAATGTTAGGTCACTGAACTACAGAACTCAATAAGCTTCTCTGTGTTTGATTCAAGCACCCTTCTTCAACTTCTATTAGCATATGCCCAAAGGGTACCAAGAAGGATAACAGACTATTTTATTTGTCCAGCATTTTAGAAAGAAGTCCCTTAAAAACTAAAATTATAAGACAATTCTTTGCTTCTGCGGATAAAAGGAAATGTGAGAAGAGAGGTTCCTTACTGTATTATACACATTGCAATGATATAATATATAACCAACATCTACCTTAGATATAAATGAATTGAAGACAATTAATTCTTTATCCAGTTAATTTAACAAAGGAACAATTGTACCTGAAGACATTTAGTTATATAGGAGCTACTTATTTTTTTTACCATACATAAAGCTAGAAAATCTGATTGGCCCTATAAAACTATGATTTTTTAAAACAGTTTCTGATCCAAGTCATAATATGATTCATAGAAATCATTCTGGGACATAGAGACTTATCAGCACAAATTCTTTCTTTCTGTGGGATTTCCATTTTAAAGAAAATCTTTTCATTGGGCATTTGACATCCATACTTTATATTTTAAGTCAACAAAGATAGCAAAAGAATAAAACTTTATAGAAAGAAATTTGATTTGAAAAATACTTTTTCTATTAACAGAAGTTTGTTTATTGAATCTTCTCATAAAATCTGGATGATGTGTCTAGTTCTGGAGTATATTATAAATAATAAAATGTTTGTGCAGCCATCAAATATGATGTGTGTTTCCATACTTAGTTGACTTCCAGAAACTGATAAAATTATAAGCTAATCAACCATGGTAGTTACAGACTATTGTTATATAGATATATCTGTAATAGACTAAATGCATATTTTAGTTTAAATACTTAATCTTAGAAAGACCTTTGGAAATACCTAAACCAATTAACACATGCATGCATTATTGAACAATTGATTTCCAACCAGATTCAGAGCATGAAAAGGAGGACAATCTCAGCTAAACAAAAGGAGATAGATATCCAAGGCCCAACTGTGGCCTAAATTGAACAAAGTGATAAAAATGGTTTTCCTCATCAAGCCTCTAGTCTAATGAATTTGATTTTGCAAACGAATATCAACAATAACAGAAAGATGGGGAGACAAGAGTAGCTACATATTAAATAATGGCCATGTCAGAGGTCAAAAGTTAGGTAACTCAATTTCTAATTTAATACAATGAAAGTATTCATAATTTTCTTGCAAAAAGAAAATAACTACCTAAGACTATGTAATAATGTTTCTGAATAATGTCATCCACCAAAAGTTTGTTTTTCATTTTCTAAGAGGAAAGTAGTTGTGTGTAAGTTTTTGCTCCTGTTTAATTCAACCACACAGAGAAATGAGCAAAACTGCATTCAGAAGATAAAGATTATATTGGAAGAAAACGTTAGAATGTTTTTTGAAAGAATTATTTAATGAAATCTTTAAAGTGCTTGCTATGCTGATCTTTGGAGACCCACAAAGAAGAACTCAAGCAAAAGTTCTGGGCTCTGTGTTCACTATTCTCTGTATAATTGATGTGGCTCACATCGATAGTAATGTTTATCCAGATCTAAAGTCTTCATTTTAGTCTACATTTCTAATGATGGAAATAGAGTCTCCCATTCTTTCAATTGATTCTGTGCATTCCACTGAATATTTCTTTCCTCAATAGTGATTATCTGGCAGAAATTTCTACTCGCTTAAATTTCTGTCATTTCAATGTATGAATTTCAATTCTGAAATTTCAACTATCAATCTAATTTAATTCATTCTTGACATTACTTTTGTCCCCAACATCTTATACAGGTGTATGTGAATATAAAACACATGCTTATGTGTTTAAATATTATCTACCTCTTTGGATTTTGTCTATTGGAGCTATTGGCCTAGAATTGATTTGAATGTGGTAATATGCACAAGGAATGACAAGGTCTAGAGTAAGTACTAACCAGAAACTCACTAGTGAGATAAATGGGCTTTCCCTAAGATGGGAACCTGATTCATGTTTATAGAAGTAAGTGATTAAGAGAAATGCCTTAAAGGATGCTACAGCTTCATTTATAGAACCTGCAAATTTGTATCCTCCCAAGACAATACTTGTGCGACCTTGAAATCACTTCATAATATTGTGCTCTAAATTAATATTTAATAAGACTTAATTCATGAAAATCTCTTGCTATAAAATATAGTAGACTAATATTTAGGACAAACAAGTCCTAATTTAAATTGTCAACCCAAGAACAAGATGTCAGTACCTAATAATTTTCTAGTTATATTAGTCAAAAACAGAAAATGTATATCTTGAATTCTGTTGAATTATATTAAGTATACAAAGAAGGCTTATAAACTTGACCCTCATTCCGGCACTTGTTCCCTAACAGAAATAATATAAACAACTGAAAACTTCGTCATGGGTATTTTAATATGTCTTCCTTTGTCTAGAAGGTGTAACTTATATAGCCAAGAACCACAGCCATAAACAATCTTCAGATATGAAAGTAGGAACTTATGAATTTTATTAACGCCACCTATTTCTTTCCTCACCTACCACTTCCTATAACCCAGGTCTCTGAACAGCTTCGTTTCTCTTCATAAACAGGATTCTCATTTCTTTCTTTCTTTCTTTCTTTCTTTCTTTCTTTCTTTCTTTCTTTCTTTCTTTCTTTC
>JADRCH010000017.1:10111657-10145312 GCA_019843965.1 Rhynchomys soricoides | reverse complement strand
TTCTTTCTTTCTTTCTTTCTTTCTTTCTTTCTTTCTTTCTTTCTTTCGTGTCACTATTCTACCAGTGATTTTTGTAAGAATGTAATGTTCATATATAGTCACTTCTCTGTAGATCATGCTTACACATTTCTGGAGATAACAACAAAATATCACACTATATGCAGAATAATGTCATATTTTCTATGTGTTTTCCACAATGACTCATTTCCTACTTTAACAATAAAGATGAGATATTTTAGAACTCAGTTTTTAGTGAAGCCTGCTGTAGAAATTTTTCTCAAGGGGGAAAAATAAAAGGGAAAAATAAGTTGAGGCATAATCCTACTTCAACTGTTACACAAAACTAGCCAATCAGGAATATCAAATTAGACTCTTGTTTACAAATTGTCTGTTGATTTTTACGATGTACTGCTGTTTAGATTATTATTCCAATCTTTATATTTTTATTACTACTTAGTTTTTTAAGGAATGCTATATGTCAATCGCCAACTAAAAAATATTCAAATGGTCAAAGCAACAGCTACATGAAAATGTAAGTATTGTAACCATGGATGACTGTTTCTTCTCTCTTTCCCTGGCACATATTTATCAGTCTGTTTGTTCTGTTATCATTCATAATATGTTGATTTAGTCATACTGCTGTGAAAAAATATTCTACCAGTCACATAGCTAGACTTTGTGGAGAGAAAGCTTTTCTTCATCACCGAGGAAAAAAACAGGAAGAGATTTCTGAGAGGAATTCCTGAAATAAAGAAGACAGGACACTATGCTTTGGATTTTATTTTCTGAGTAGTGATAGCTTATTTGGTGGTCGTTTTGTTCTGTGCTGGAAGAAATCACACTAAGACCTTGGCTCTGTATGAAAGGAAGAGGGAAGAACACAAAGTGACTAAAATATTTTTCATATTCCTTTCAAACAAATTCTACTCTCTGCACTAAATTTCAGGGCTCTGACACGTACACACACCAAACTTATTTCAGAAATATATTTACAACTTATAAGAAAAATCAATGATGTAGACCTTCCCAACAATGAAAACTCAAGACTGTGCTATCTTAGATGTAGCCATCAATATATGGCTATTTATTATTTTCATTAATTCAAGACAATACCAAGTGTCAGCTTTGTAAGAAAACTGACTCCCAAGGTTGGCTGTGTTGAAACTTTTACTGAAGACCACACAGTTCTTAAAATTGAACATTTAAGGCCTTATTCTTGGAGCTGAACAGGTAGTATTTCTAAAAGACTTTCTTTTCTATTCAGAAACACAAAAGCAAAAGGAAAACCAAACATCAAAACAAGAAAATATTACACTAATATTTTTATCTATAAAATGGATCTACCTTTCCCCTAAAGCCCCACCCCTTACTCTGTACTGAAGATGGGGCAAACTTAAATCCCCAGTTACCTTAGTCCAGTGCATTCAACATTAAATGACATCTTCTGATTCTACCTCTTTGGGAGTGCCTCCATCTCATTCAGACGTCCTATATTTTCTGGAAAGTTCCTGAACACATCCTCAGACCACTCTACAGATGTCTTGCTTCTCTGTTTTCCCTACTGTGAAGTAAACAGTGTTGGACACAAATGTTTTTAAGTAAACATTTTATTTAGGAATTAACAGGACAAGAAAAAAGCCAGCAGACAACATTGAACACAAATGTTCTTCGAAGACACTTTTATACACAGCTGTTGCAGATGCAAATAAGCCATGGGAGGTTTTCTAACTATCTAAGAAATCAGGTTGAAGAAGAAACAATGAATTTTCTCAAACAGCTTAGCTGTATTTGGTTGGAGAATGACTTTTCCCTGGTAGATTTTTGACATAACAGTTATCCTACAGTAACTTCAGAATAGCAGTTAGCTAATTTTTCTATTGCATCATCCCTTCATAAGGAAGATAATTTAGAAATGACAAATCTGCATTTTATCTTTTATTTCTGTGTGTGTGTGTGTGTGTGTGTGTGTGTATACTCTGCATCACAAAGTATGGGTTTGCCTGTATAGTGAGAAGGTGTGTATGTTCAAGTGCATTAACATGTGTACATGTGTATTTGTAAACCAATGATCAACCTAGAATACCTTCTTTATTTTTCTGAGAATAAATCTCTTACTAGAATGCGATTTGCTGTTGGGTTTTCAATACACCTTCTATATCTGCCTCCCTGGTGGTGAGATTATAAGTGCTGACCACCCTGGTTTACATTTTACATATGTGAAAAGTCCTTGTGCTTTTGTAGCAAAAACTTTACATAATAAGTTATCTCACCATTGTCTCCACTTTAGTCTTTCACTTTAAAATAGCCCTTCCTATTTAGCCTATCAAAACTCCTTTTATGTTTTATGAAACTGTACGATCTTTTGTTTGATTCCCAGGTTAAAGTAAAGACAATTGAGATTATTAAAAGTATCCACTGTGAAAAAAAAAAGACCTTGTCTCAATGGAATAATGCATATACATATATACAAATACAAAATTATCTCAACCATTAAAATATCACATGAGCTCAAATAATGGTATTCTATAAAGAAGATTCAATTCTATACAGTACAATCAGATTTCATCAAGGATATCACAAAGAAGACAACTCTGAATTGATCACAGCCTTGATGAAATGTAATCACTAAGTGTGAAACCCTTCATGAGATCCTAGAAGAGAAACAAAACCAGATCTGATGAAGAACATCTGAATAAACTACTGCCTTCAGCTAACAACAATATATCTGTATGGTTTTACTAATGGTGGTAAATACTTACCACTAGGGCGAATTTTAATATAAGAGGGATTGGATGCTGCCCTAGGTATCATATTACCTTAGGGATTTCTTCTATAAGTCTAAAGCTGTGTTTCTAAATCTAAAATGTAGCATACCCTTTTCTCCCCTATCTAGCTATACATATTCCCTCTACTATTTCTTACTGCTTTTCTGCAAAACAAAGCACAAAAATAACATTCAATTTTCATTCTCTATTTTAGTTTCCATTAGCAATCTGGAATATAAATTTTCTACCAAGCACAACAAATGGATTTTTCTCTTGAATCATCTAAATAGAAGGACCATCTTGCTCCCTTTCCACAGAGAAAAATACCCACCCTTACCAATCATTAATCCCAGCGGAATTTCTCTACAAAAAGAAAAGAATCTGTTTTAAAGATTTATTTACAAAAACCTTTGTTCTAACTTCCCCACCTTCAAGGATTCACCATAAAGGGCTTAATTCCCTAAAAGTCTAATCAATTGCAAATGACAACTTCATTAAATTCTAAAAGATTAGCATTTAGCAATTTTACTTCCTTCATTCTTTCTACAAAGATTTACAGTATATTTTATCACTGCCAAGTCAAATTAATTCATGTAGGGGCAGGACAAATGATTCGGGAATTAAGAGGACTTTTGCTCTTCCAGAGAACTACAGCCAGATTCACAGTAGTGATGTCATAATGCTCATAACCACCTGTAACTCTAGCTCCAAGAATCTGATAGCCTCTTCTTCAGGTTTGCACTGGCACCTACACATGTCATACCTTCATACAAACACATACATGTTAATGAAAATATAATTGTGTTGATGGGCTAGGAAACTGAAATGGAATACACTTCTTGCTTTAGAGCAAACTCTAAGTACTGAAGAAGACACAAGTCTATTGGAATTGAAAGTGGTTTCAGAAAGCTCCTTCATTCTAACAATCATGGTCACATAAACTAAGAGTCTTGATCAAGCATCGCTGTTTGCTTTCATTTGAAGAATGGTCTTGTCATATTCAATGTAATTCTAGCAATACAATCAGAAACGCATGATACACATGGAAGCACAGTAGTTAAGTTATCATTCATTGAAAATCTTTTGGTCTGTGCTAAGTAGCTGATAGCATTCTAGTCTATTGAAACATCTGACAAAAACAAAAATACCTTGGGAGAAGTCTGAGCAAAAGGAAGAAAGAGATGGTACGAAAGTCACCTTGTCATACCTGTTGTATCAGCCATGCAGGAGGGAGCCTGCAAAATAGTATCACTAGTCAAACTCTATTAGTTACTGTTCCCATTGCTGGCATCAAAAACAAGACAAAAAGAGAAAGGGCTTATTTTGCTTCACTGTCAATCCTGGTAGGAAAGGCATTGCAGGAGGAGCCTGATTGTGGGAGCCAGAAGCTTGCATCCTCATTGTTTACTTCTCACTGGAACAGAAAACAGAACAAAGAATGGGGTACTTCCTAGAGATTTTTCCTTTTTGTTCAGTTTAAATCACAAGCCCCAGGGATGGTGCCATCTCTGTTGGATGGACCATTTCTTCTCTATTTATATTCCCTACAAATGGCTTTAAAGACATACCAGAGATACATCTCCTAGGTAAATCTAGCCAAGTTGAGAAAGATGATTTGCCAATATAAGTCTATCTTTTCTCAACTTGTCACAACAATGCATCACTTTTAAATTATAACTTTCCATTGCTCCTTTCAAATGGCCATGTTAATGTCAGAATGCAAAATAGATTTAGTTAATTTCTAGGATTTTCCAGCCCATCAACAGTTCTAACATTGATCAAAAGATTCAGATAATCGCTTAACTATAAGGCTTTTTTGAAAATTAGTTATATACTTCTAATAAAAATTACCCAAAATAAACATTCTCATTTCAAAGATGAAGGAGTGGGGCACAGAGAAGCATCTAACCAAAGCAAGAATGAAACCCTTCATGACACATAACAAAGACTGAATTTCATTGTGCAGTTTATGGGGCACTTAAATCTATCTTTTTATTCCAACTGCTATTTGATAGCCCTGACATTCCAAATACACCTTGTAGTATGTGCAATCTTTCTTTTGTCCTGACTAAATTTCATAACTGTGGTTTTATTCAGAGAAACAGCACATGTTCCTTTCATTGACAACACCCTGGTGTCTCCAATATAACAGTGTTTCAACTTCAGCTCTTTCTGTAGGAAGTCCAACCCTGAAATGTATTCCTTGCCTCCGGGGCTTTCTGAAACCATGATAAATGCTTTCAAAACTCCCTTGGTATGATATTTGGTAGAAGTAAGACTGTGTATATGACAATGCTAGGTTCCATTGCCAGCTTTATATGTAGTATGATCCTCCTGAACCACAGATACACTAGGCTCCGTGAGCTTCAGAGACTTAAATTGAGAAAATACTTCCCCAGAAAGCTGTTTTGAAGGAAAGAATAACTCATCTGTGGTGAAATTCTCAGTTAGGATCTCTTCTTTCTCATGAATTTTCATTCAAACATGTCACAGTCCTCATTGTCAACTTGAAAATATTTAGAATTACCTCATTATATTGGGAAAGAACCGCTTTGACCATAAGGAAATCTCCAGAGGAAAATGTCTTAGTTAAGGTTACTATTGCTGTGATAAAACACCATGAGCAAAGTAACTTATGAAGGATAGAGATTGTTTTCTTCATCATCAAAAGAGTTAGGACAGGATCCTGGATGAGGAGCTGATGAAGAGGTCATCCATGGAGGAGTATTGCTTACTGGCTTGTTCTGACTGGATTGCTCAGTCTTCTTTCTTACAGAACCCAAGACTACCAGCCCAGAAGTATCACCACCGATGGTCATCCTTGACAATCATTAATTATAAAGAAAATATTCTTAAACCATGTTTATATCCTGATCTTATGAAAGCATTTTCTCAATTGAGGTCCCCACCTCTCAGATGTTGGATAAAATTGATGTTGGATATATATATATACAAACCACAGTACAGATATTCAAGTGTTGGAGAAAACTTTAAAGGTCCTAAAAACAGTGGAAGTTTAATAGCTGCCAGATCTACTTTCCTTTCTACCAGCTTATCTCTGAGAAAATGTTTACTACACCTGATTCTTATTCAAGCTTACAGATTACATATCTGAAAGGACAAAATGTTGAGGTAGTTCTGCATCCCTGTACCTTTGAACAAGCTTTTACATTCTGTAGGTCAATTTAGTGTGCTTCAAGTGTCATGTACAAAGGAATTACCTGGAATCTTCTGAAAGAGAATATGATTATATAAATGCCAAAGACTATTCAATAAAAGACATGACTTTGAAGAAGGTCACAGGTGGTATTGATGCTGACAACTTTCAACAAATCACACTCTAAATGGCCAGCATCTAGTTTATTCATTTCATGTACCATATAAAGATTGAGAACCTGGATGGGTCTACAGAATATCAGCATCTATACGTCTAGTTTAATGCTACCAACATAGAGTCTAAGTCATTATTGTATCTTTAAATACTTTCTGTCCACATTAGATTATCTCTTCAAAAATTCACAATAATGATAGCCCTAGTTGTTCACTGTTGTTTCATTTTAGAGAAAGAGAGAGAAAGAGAGAGAGAGAGAGAATTTTGTCTTCTGAAACAGATCTGTATAAGTGCTCAAAACTATGATTTCATGCCTTGTTACTTACTGCAGTGCTTAGTACAATTTTACTGGTTTGATATGCTAAAATTGTATCTGTCTTCTTCCTAACATTAGCTTTGCATTATAAACTGCCTTTCCATTAGCTGAATGTTTAGGTTCTCCTGCCTAATTTACCCTTTCCCTGATTTCTAGAATTGAATAACAATAACATTGTAAGTTCATGTGCTAAGATATGAAGATTTCTAAATCCCACTGCAGTAAAATTACCTCGTCAAAACCTTGTAGAAAGCACAAATGCATAATATCTGCTAAAGGTGCATCAGTGAGAATTGAATCTTTTTGTCTAATATATGTGAAATATAAATATGCATATTTAAATAATGAGTACCCAAAGAGTCTATCCTTTTTCTAAGTTAATATATTTCATGAAATTAAAATCCAGTCACATCATTATCCCCATTCCATTTCCATCCTCTTATGGTTCTCATCCAATCCCCTCTCTACTCACTCTCAAATCCATGGCCTCTGTTTCAGAGTCATTGAAATATATATCAATTTTATTATATTTACTATATACTTAATTGTGCAAATGTACACATTCTCACACCTGCATATTATATATAGGCTCTCAAGACTGACCATTTGGTATTAGATAACTATTGGAGGGGGCTTATCTGAGGAGCACCATTTCTCTGACTCTCAGCATTCCTTATTTGCCTGTAGTTCTTTGTCTAGGCCCTAAATGATATTTCATCCTCCTAAATTAATGTGTGTACTGCTATCTTCCCTGTTTGGGTTTTTTTTTTTTAGCAGCCATCTTGAGGAGACTTCATGTGTATAGCTTCTTTATGACTTTGTGATGTGTAAATCAGCCTGGTATATAAAATCACATGGTGTGATTACTGTGTGGAATTCTTTGTCAGCATACCTTGTGATATTTTAGAGTAGAATTGTAAAGACAAAAAGAATCAAATATATGGATAGTGGGATATGATAACTAACTCAAGCTAGGTTGGTTTTTTGTTTTAATACACCATTTTTATACAAACAATCATTAATGTTTATAGATTGAGCTTGAAACTTAGTCTCTTAAAACACCTTTGCCAATATCCTTCACTTGCTCACTTGTTCTCCAATTCCAAATTCATTTTCTCTTTCAAAATACCTGAATATTTATTTATTCTGAGTTTGGTTACGAAGCTCAGTAAAGAGTCAATTTATGCTATGTGAAATTTGCATATTGCTTATAGTTTCCACTTGAGATTTAGCCCCTGTCATGTTTATATACCTAAGGGGAGGGTATTCTGTAATATTGCAAAACATATGGCATAGTCTAGTTATTCATATTGTGGTATATATACACACATGAGTAAATAATCATTTTCCATATTTATACTCTTAAAATGGGGACAACTATTTCTCTACATAAGAAAATCATGGCGAGCTGACAATAACTATGCACATAAGATCTGTGTGAACAAGGATTATTCAAAGACCCTGTGGATTTTTAGAATCATTATTATAACATGTTATTGTTTTCATATGGCCAAATGACCCTCGAAGGGCATGAGCATGGTGGAGATATTTGAGCTAGATTCTAGCTTCCACTTGGCTTATGTACTCACTTCACAAATGGTTATCACTTCTGTTACATGTTGTACATTGTGAGTAAGTTGTGACAGTCTCCTTTGGCATGATATTAGCACTGTATTTTTAGATTTTCTTATGTTCAGTTTTGGCAATTAACCCTTATCAGGCAATGGAAAACCATTATCTGCTGCAGGAATGAAATGAGAAACACATGTGGACAGTATTTCAGGTTTGGGAATTTATTTTAATTCTTGATATTTTTCTTGTCTTAGTAAGCAAATTAGTACAAAACACATATTTTTCCATCTCTAAAATATAATTTTTAATACCTACAGGTGTTGTGGGTTAATGAGTATCTTCCCAACACAGACAAGTCCAAAACTTCAGTGTAACGGATTGAGTTCATATGAAACAGTACAGTGGAATAGGTGGTGAACGTGAGGCTGTACTTGAGCAGCTAAGCTGGTCCGCTACTTCAATATGTCAGGTATGTGTGAGAGAAGCTGGCTTAAGACAACAAAGCTGAACAAAGGGAGTCTATCATATAACAAGTGATATAGCTGAAGTTAAATAACCTTTGAGGAGTAACCAAAGTTGCAGTTAACTTTGCAGAAACTTAGACAAAAAAAGGAATTCCTACACATAGTAGCAAAAACACAATTGCACTGATAACTTATATTTTTTTAAATCTGTGCTTTGGGACATTCCATGGTATTTTGTTTAGCCTATAAAGGTAATATGTAAAATTACATGATATATATCTTGATGCTTTCAGCAAAGAACCTGACACCAACTCTCAGAAATTACTAATGCATAGTTTAATTTTCTTTACCAGGAAAAACAATTTATAAAATAGATGAATTTCAACATTGGAGATGACCATATACTTTGAAATTGGGATTCATGATAAACACACAAACTCACAACAATACTAATAAATAGAAGCATATTCTATACATGTGATGAAAGAGTAAAGAATCAGAATATATATATATATATATATATATATATATATATATATATATATATAATGGAAAAAGTACTTGAGTTTTCTCATTCCAATGGATATTAGAACTTTCAGCTTAGGAAAAGCAAGGATGTTAGGTCAAGTACAGAGACAAAGCAGTCACAATAAGAATGACTAGCTGACTAAGTATGTGTGACTTGGTTTAGTATTATTTTGTACCTTTACATAAGCTTTCTTAAAAGTAAAATAGAAACCTTAGTGATATGGTGACTTTCTTCTGGAAACTATTGAGAGTTTGGGAAGCAACAGACTTCTTTTTAAAAGTATTGCTTTGGTTTTCGAGATTATAAAATAATTACTTATTTTCTACTCTTTTCCTTTCTTTTTCTTTTATTGAAGATAGATTCCTTTATCATATATTATATCTAGATTATAGATTTTTTCCTCCCTCTACTTCTCTAAGGCCCTCCTTACCTCCCCTCCCCTTTGGGTCAACTCACCTTCTGTCTGTAAGACATAACAACCAAACATGACCAAAAAGAATATACTAAGGTAAATAAAGTAAAGGTGAAACTCTCATATGGAAGTTGGACACAGGAACTCCATGGAGAAAATTAGTCCCAAGAGAAGGCACAAGAGTCAAAGACCCACTTGTTCTCATAGTAATGAGTCCTGTAAACACAATAAGCTAAGAGCTATAGTATATATGCATAAGACCTGTTCCAGACCACTGTGGGCCCTATGCTTGTTGCTGTAGTCTCTGTGAGCTTATATGTGCCTGGTTTATTTGGTTTGTTCTCCTGTTGTCTTATGTCTCCTCTGGCCCTTACAATCTTTCCACCTCCTCTTCCACAGGATCCTCTAACCTGAGAGGGGAGTGATTTGATGGAGACCTCCAACTTAAACTCTCTCTGCATGATATCTAGAGGTGGGTATCTGATTCTGTGCCCATCTGCTAGTTGAAGAATCATCTCTGATGATGACAGGATAAGACACTGATATATAAATATAGCAGACTATATCTAGGAATCATTTTATTAATTTTCTTTGTAGTGTCTTGCTTTACACCAGACCCATGAGCTATCTAGTCTCTGATTCTTGATTACACAACCAAGTTCCTAATTGTGGAGTAAGTCTTAAGTTAAATCAGACATTGATCTGCTACTCCCACAAATTCTATGCCACTAATACCCTAGAATATTTTGTAGCTAAGACCGATTGTAGGTCAAAAGTTCTTCGGCTGTGTTGATGTCGATGTTTCTTTTTTGGTAGCATGCAGAGTAACTTATTAAATCAAAGACACTTGAAAATAGGCAAAGGGGTTCCATGTAGGCACCTGCTTATTCTCCTTTATGGTTAATGCATTGTATGGATGTTTTCTTCAGCAATGGCTCCACTGCTTTCATTTTGAGGAGAACAACCTTTATCTCAGCAATAGCCTGGATTTTCCTGGGACTCTCTTGGCCAACAATTCAATTGTGCAAAACTGGGTCCTGCCACTGTAAGCTTCACCTGGCTAAAAGAGATGAGCATTTGAGACTCCATATCCCTTTTACTAGGAGTCCTCAGTAGGAGTATCTTCATAAACTGCAGAAAGTTTCCACTGTACTGGGTTTCCACATCACCTTCCAAATGCCCCTGACCCATTCTAGGTATTTTCCCTCTTTCACCCTGTAGCTCATATCTCCCTCCTGATTACTCTCCCCCCATACAAATCTATCTCCAGTCCCTTAAAATTTATTTTGCTGTCCCATAGACATCTCTTTGTCCTCCATAGACCACTGCTCCAGATCTGACCTATTTGAGCCTACAGATTATAGCTAGACAATTATTTATTCAATGACTAATATTCCTTTGTAAGTAAATACATACTATATCTATCTTTCTAGGTCTGGAATACCTCACTCAGGATGATATTTTCTAGTTCTCTGTACTTTGCTGCAAATTTCATGATGTCATTGTTTTGAATTGCTGGGTAATATTTCATTGGGTAAATGTACCACCTTTTCTTCATCTACTCTTCTGTTGAGGCAAATCTAGGTTCTTTCCCGTTTGGGGTCTTATGAACAAAGCCACAGTGAACAAGGTCAAGGATATGTTCTAGTCGTACGATGGAGTATCATTTGGGTATATTCTTCACAGTGGTATAACTGTGTCTTGAGAGAAATTGATTCCAATCTTTATGAGAACCTGCCTTATTGGTCTTCATAGTAATTGCACACGTTTGCCTTCCCACCAGCACTGAAGAAGTCTTTCCCTTGATCCACATTCTTGCTAGCATAAACTGTAACTTATCTTAATTGAGCTTAGCCATTTTGATAATGAAATCTTAAAGTTATTTGGATTTGCATATCCCTGATAACTAAGAATGTTGTACTTTTCTGTGACTTAGCTCTTTAAGATTTATCTCAGGAGAATTCATTCTTTTGATCTGTTTCATATTTTTAATTGGACAATTTGTTTTGGGTGTTTTTAAATAAAAAATTGCTTGAATTATTTGAATACTTTAGATATTAGTTCTCTATCAGCTGTGAAAATGATTAAAAAGAAAAGAAAGGCAGTATCTTCAACAAATGGTGTTGGTCAATTTAGATGACTGCAAGACAACGAATGAAAATAGATACATATTTTTCACCCCACACAAAACTGAAGTCCAAGTGGACCAATATCTCAACATAAAATCAGATACACTGAACCTGATAGAATACAAATTGGGGAATAACATTGAATGAACTGGCACAGAAAATGATTTTCCAAACATAACACCAATATTGCAGGTACTAAGATCAACTACTAATAGATGGAAACTCATAAAACTGAAAAGCTTCTGTTAGGCAAAGGGCAAAGTCAATAGGACAAAATTGCAGACCATAGAATGGGAAAAAACTTTCCTCATGTTTTCAAACCACACCTTAGAGCATAACAAAAGGCTTAACTTTTAAGCATGTACATTTTTTTGAAGTTGCAGAAGTTGGCAAGGGTTTCCTTGGTATAAAATAATACAATTATTTTTAACACAAAATAACCTTATGAAATCTGTTCCAATATATCAACTTTTGGGACTCTACTAAGAAAGCTAAACATATTTGTCCTCATAATATAAAATATAAGTATAAATTTAATACAAAAATTATACTTTACTTTAGTGCATAGTAAAAGCATGGGGTTTAGTATATTATGGTATTCCTTATTTTATGTATTGACAATCATAAAAATAATTTTAAAGTGCTAAAAATTTTATCTTCTAAACTTAAAATACTAGAAAAATATAGCATATATCAATGTGCTATATTGTTAGATGTATATAAATTGACATAGATATTTAAAAGTCAACTAACATTCATAAACAGGATATCTAGAACAGTGATTCTTAACCTGTGGGTCATACCACTTCAGGGTCACATATCAGATATCCTGCATGTTAGATATTTATATTATGATTCATAATGGTCTTGTTAATAACAGCAAAATTACAGTTATAAAGTAGCAATGAAATAAATGTATAGCTGAGAGGAACCACAACATAAGGAACTGTACTAAAGATGGATAGACACTGATCTAGAGGAAAAGCTACAATTTTGATAGACTTATATTTTATAAAAGAAAATTTATAAGATAGAATTTCACAACAGAGGCCAAGCAGTATAAAATTATCTGTCTTATGTGCTGGAAAGTCTGAAGAAACTACACAGCCCACGTAGCTAAATGCTTCATCATTATCAGTTTCATAGTGAAAGTCTGGACATCCCTTGGAAACTCCATGATATTGAGTCCATTTAGGAAGACCAAACAAAAAAAAAAAATTCAGAGTCTGATGTCACTGGAGTCCAACAACAGGAACAATAAATGTTATATTGCCTAAAAAAAAAATAAGGGCACAAAACATTTTCTCTTGGGTGTACTGACCTTTGGGGGTTCCTAGTCAATGTTATTACACAACTCTTTATACTACTCTTTATACTACTTTATTTGCTTTAAGGAAAGCTGTTTCCATTCAAATTCAATATTTTCAGCCAAAACAAAATTGATAGAATTCTGACTGAGTAACCAGAATAAGCTTATGATCTAGCTCAGTTTGCTGCTGTTCTGTCTACCAGGCTGATAAAGAGGGAGAGTGTCATCCATTCCACCTTTGAATGCCTACAGTTTTTAGAGACTCTGTGAAATTTGCTTTGATTACTTTTGGTGCTGGACAAAATCCATAATATATTTGATATACTGTGAATTTTTGGAGATGGGGACTTATGTCACTAAACTGTCAGGAAATTATCCATTTCCCAAGTGTGTAACACTTGGGTACCTTCTAACATGCATTTAGAAAACAGATTGTTAGTGTTTCTATACTAGTTATGAAGCAATTTTAATTCACTAGTACATTGAAATAAAATCTCTGTGAACCAAGAATTAAAAAAAAAATAGTGCATGTTTTTATGCTACTTTAGCAATATGTGGTAATGGAGAGAGAGATACTATTCTACCTATGTCCAAAAGAGCTCTCCTTCCATTTACCCTGGAATTAGATTCATGAAGAGTACTTCTCTTATATCCTAAAGCTAACTTTAGCATTTAATTCCATATCATCTAGGAATGAAATTGTTTACAAAAATAGTTCCTAGCCAAAAGAGTTATAAAATACAAAACTAGAAAAAGAAGGAGGAATGGAGGGGGAGGAGAAAGGGAAAGAGAGAGGGGAAGAGGCAGAGGGAGAGAGAGAGGGAGAGAGAGAGAGAGAGAGAGAGAGAGAGAGAGAGAGAGAGAACAAGAACATGGTTCACAGAATCAACTCAGGCCTCATAGAAGCTGACAGAAACTAAAGTGACAACTAAGGAGCCTTTGTGGGTCTGACCTAGGTCCTCTGCATATATGTTATAGTTGTTAAATTCGTGATCTTTTGGGACTCCTAACAGTGAAAGCAGGACTGTTCTTGACTTTTTTGTTTACTTTTAAGTCATGCTTCATCCTCCTGGGTTACATCATCCAGCCTTGATATGAGGGCATTCACATAGTCTATTTTAACTTGTTATTCCATGTTTGTTTGATATTCCTGGAAGGCCTTCTCTTTTTTGAAGGGAAATGGAGAAGAAGTGGATCTGGAGGAGAAAGGAGGTAGAAGGGGAGAGCTGAGAAAAGAAAAGGAAGAGGAAATTGCTGTCAGGATAAATTATATGAGAGAAGAATGAATGAATGAATGAATGAATGAATAAATAAGTAAATAAATTTTAAAAATTAATAGACTCTCTTATATTTCCAGATGTCAAGCAGAACTGAAACAGAGATTTGGGTCTCCCGTGCTTACAAAATCAGTTTCACTGAATAAGTATTTGTTGATTATCTTCCATATGTTCCATGATCTCTTAGACAATCTACAAAATAGAAATACAAGATATGAACTACCCTTAACTATCCTGAAGGAGCTTGCAATCTTATTGAAATGCTGTCTCTGGGAAAAAATTCATTGGTGAATAAGGAAGAAACAGAAGATGCAAACACGTTGTAGTCAGAAAAAAACTCTTCACTTTCTATCTGTTTTCATTTTTACTGAAACACACTACTTTGATTTTAATTTACTGAATGAATCAACTTGGTGAGCACACATGCAGTTAGCCTTGTCCACAGGTTGGAAGGATTATCCTAAGCAAGCAAAATCACTTTAAAACTGAAGATGTTGCTTCAGAGGTGTGAAAAGGCTGTCTAAATTTGCTCCTTGACCTTGTCTGTCAACTAGGATAGCATTTTTTCATGGTGATGCATTATCTTCATGTCGCATTCTGATGATGTATTATACTTACACATCACTGAAGAAGCAATTTGCTTTGATGATGTACAGACACACAATATATCATGCCTGTGAAAGAGCAAGAGGAGAATCACCCCAGAGATCTATTACTCAATACTCCAAGTATTGATGCCATCCACAGAAATAGAGGAAAGCAATTAATTTAAATTATCAAGACATAAACCAGGCTGGAAGAAGAACTCCTGACCCCCTCCCAAAAAAAATGTTTATCACTGTTGTAAAAGGGATGATGGGTGTAACTGTTCAGTGCCTTCTCTGTGGTAGCTGATACACAAAGCTACACAGTTACTAACACCTACAGAAAATCACACACACACACACACACACACACACACACAAATACACACACACATTCATGCCTACTCTCATCACATATGCACAAAGGAATCCAGGCCAAAATTGTAGACAATTAAGTAAGAGGAAACGGTATTAACAATGTCAATATGCATGTTAGAATGTGTACTGGCTGGTTCTGTGTCAATTTGCACAAGCTAGACTCATCAAAGAGGAAGGATCATCAGTTGAAATGCTTCTATGAAACCCAGCTATAAGGCATTTTCTCAATTACTAATCAATGGAGGAGGGCCCAGCCCATTGTGGATGGTATCATACGTGGGATGATCATAATGGCTTTTATAGGAAAGCAGGCAATAGGAGGCAAGCCAGTAAGCAGAACCCTTCCATGAATTCTTCCTCAGCATCTGCATTTAGGATCTTGCCCAGTTTGAGTCTCCATTCCGATATCCTCCACTGATAAGTAGTAATATGGAATTATAAGCAAAATAAACCCTTTCCTCAACAATTTGCTTTTAGGTCATAGTGCTTCTTCACAGCAATAAATACTCTAAGACAGAATGTTGTACTATAGTTTTACAAATAAAGTATTAACCTTGAAAGGAAATGAATCTCACTGTGATTCCATCATTATCAAAATACATCTCAAATATAATTTAAAAGTTTCTCAAAATACTTTGTTATAAAAATAAAACTGAAAAGTAAATAAAGTTCTTCTAAAAATAACATATGTAAAATGCTCTTTAAAGTTCTTATCTTTAAAGGGAGATATAACTAACACTTAGTATTAACATGTAGTAAGTTTTTCAGATTAATACCCAACTATTGTTCAACAAAAAGAAAATTCCAGTTTTCAAAATTAAGTATCCAAATTTAAAAGAAAAGGTTATTCAAAATTAATAAGGACTGAAAGATAGATATATTATATATATATGTATATATATTGATGGATATAATCTATCTTTCAGTCCTTATTAATAACTGGAATTTTTTGTGTTGAACAATAGTTGGGTATTAATCTGAAAAACTTACTACATGTTAATACTAAGTGTATATAATATTATATATATAATGATAGATTGATGCATAGATATATAGCTACATAAATAGATAAATGATAGATAGATATTCTTATACCATCTTTTCTTTGATTTTTATGAGAGCAAACTTTGGCAGAACCAAAGTAAAGAAATATGAATGCGCTTTGATGGAAACCTGTGGATAAAATGAACACAATGTTTGCTTCAGAACACAATTCTCTCGGTAGAACTATGCCAAAACCAGAAATGAGAATATTAAGTAAGAATATTGCAGGCTAATTTGATAAACACAGACAAATATATTCAATAACACACTAAAATATTTCTTCATTGTGATAAAGAGGACTTGATTACAATGATGGGAGGAAGAATCAATATAGGTAAGCCAATAAATTTAATATATAATGTTAAATATTATATATTAAATATATAAATATATAATAATATATTAAATATATATAAATATATAATATATATTAAATAATATATATATATAATATTAAATAAGCTCAATGACATTAGTTGCCTGAGTATCCAAAAGCCCTTTGACACAGTCAACAATACTTCATGAATTAAAACACTAAATAAATTTTGAAAATATGGAATTGGTCTCAACATAAAAAATCTCAAACAATTAATAACAGCTATAGAAAATCAAACCCACATTCAAGCCTAATCTCATCACATATGAACAAAGGAATCCAAGCCAAATTGTTGACAACTAAGTAGGAGGAAAGGGTATTAACAATGCCAATATGCATGTTAGAATGTGTAGTGGCTAGTTCTGTGTCAATTTGCACAAGCAAATATACAAACATTTTAGCAAATTAGGAAAATTCAGAACATTACCACTAAAATTAGAAAAGAAGGGCTATTTTCTCCATTTATTTTATTTTTTCTACTTTATTTACATTTCAAATGTTTTCCCCTTTCCAGATCTCCCCTTTGGAACCTCCCTATTCCCTCTCCCCTCTCTTGCCTCCCCCACCCACTAATTCCCAAAGTCTTAGCTATATCACTAAAGCCAAAGAAAGAAAGGTATTCTAATACATAATATAAGGGAATTAAATTGGTTCACTTTGCTAATGAACTCAAAATACTATACCACAAAAAAACCTTAAATGTGAGAAACATTTTCAACAAAGTAGCAGGTTAGAAAGCTAATGTACAAAAATCAATATTATTTCCTATATTCCAATAATGGAAAATAAGAAACAACCTCATTTATAATATTTACAAAAGTAAAATCCTGGAATAAAATGAACTAAAAATCTTGAGAGAACACAATCATGAAACATTTTAAACTTATAAAGATAAACTGAAGAAGACAGACGAAGAGACCTCTCATTCCCATTGATAGGCAGATTTAAATCTGTGAAATGATTATATTTCACAAGTTTTCTATGGTTTCAATGAAATCAGCAAGAAAACTCCAATGATGCTGTTCATAGAAATATATATACAAAATCCTAAAATTCTCAGGGAAGCATAAACCATCTTCAAATATCTCAACAATTTTTAGCAAAGCATTATTCTTGATAGCATTATTATAATACTTGATGTGTCCTTATACTGCAGAGCTACAAAAAGAACATGGTTTTCCAGAGACATCTAGGAAAGGCTAAAGGCATGCAAGTAAGTTTTCTAGAAATGGCTCTTCACTTTACATGACTGGGATTGGCAAGCTCTGAATTGCAATGCCTTCGGAGATGTCATTCCACAATTGTGTCTTGCTACCTGGGCATTAGTCCACCTCATTGGGAAGATTTTCTGCTGATCAATGAAATAACAATGACTTTCATAACAATGCTGTGTAGACAAATGATGATTTCATAATTCTGGATAATTTTATAGAATTCTTATATTTATACAAATAATTTCCCACTCTCTGAAAATCTGCAAATAAGGTTTTGTAAATATTCATGTATTACTGGCTTATAGAACGAGAATAAGAAAGCAGACCTGGAAAATATTTATGATCAGGGAAAACCTTATATCTAGGTGGACAGTGAGACCACTATCTGATAACTGGGAATGGACAATTTATTGTAGCTGCAAGGACAAAAAAAATAAAATACTGACTAGTTTATTTATACAAAACTTCAAAATTAATGAGACACAAGGCAGATGATTTGGCTCTTGACAAAATACTGCTAACCTTTGACATAAGGATTATTTTTTTAAAAAAACTTTTACTGAACTTGTGAACCTAACAATAGGTAATGAATGTTTAGTTAGGTGCTATTCATAATGGTAAATATATAAAATTTCTGTTATGACTCCTTATCAATTTATGTCTTGAATTAATCTCTTAAATTTGCTATGAACTTGTGGTATAAAAAGACAGTTGAAAGACCATGTGATCAACTCTCCTAAGAAATTATAAGATCTAAGAACAACAATAAAGGAAAAGAAATTTTTTTGTCTTTCAGTAATAAAAAGGGTGAAGGCTCTTTCTTACTTGCAACAATAAAAAGGTAAAAGCTATTTTATTAAAGATGTTTGGAAGATCACATGATCAATACTCCTAATAAAATATAATAACTAAGTATGATAATAAGAGGGAGGACTTTTTCTTATTTTCAAATATAAAAAGGCAGAAGCTTTCTTCTTTTTTTTTTTTTCACTCTGGGCAGTAAAAATTGGATTTTTTTTTTCCAGTCTGGAATGAGTGAGTTTTTTCTTCCTTGACAGTTGCTCATCGGAACTTGCTCATAGGAACTTTTGCTCCATCTACTAAATGTTTATATTTATATGTAGTTATAGGTATGTGTATGTAAGAATGCATGAACACTATGGAGTTGATAAGACAGGTGGTTGACTCTGACCACTGAATGTGGGTATATGAGTGTGTATGTGTCTGTGAGAGTTGTGTATGTAAAAGTTTTTTATTTCTTTTATTTTGTTTCTCTCGGATTCACAAAGAGTTAATGAGTTCTAAGCCTCTGACGGTCCAGTGAGAAGTCCTTGAGCAAAAGAGAAAAGAAACCAGTGTATATTAGCACAAAATAGTAAGAAAAGGTAAACCAGACCTTGTCAAAGCACGAAATAGTTAGAAAAAGAAGCCAGCACTTATTAAGGCACAAATAGTAAGAGAAAGTTACAGAGAAAGAAACCAACACTTACTAAAGCACAAAGTAGAAAGAGAAAAGAAACCGGAGCTTATTTAAGCACAACTAATAAAATGAAAAGGCCAGGGATCATCAGTCTTTCTAGTCCTTATGAGACTCTGTATCCCAAGTCAGCCCATTCCATAGCCAGAGCAGGCTCCCAGCATGTTAGTAATGACAGGAAAATGAAAGACTAGATCAATGGAATAGAACAGAGAATCTGGCAACAAAACAAGATACTATTTAAAAAAAAATACCACAGGAAGAATAACAATATCAAACAACCAGACCGCCCTGAACTCCCAGGGACTAAGCCATCAACCAAGGAGTACACACGGAGGGACTCATGGCTCCAGCTGCATATGTAGCAGAGGATGGCCTTGTCAAGCATCAATGGGAAGCGAGGTCCTTGGTCTTGTAAAGGCTTGATAGATGCCCCAGTGTAGAGGAATTCAAAGGCAGGGAGGCAAGAGTGGGTGGATGGCTGGGTGGGGTAATAACCTCATAGAAGCATGGGAAGGGTGGATTGGATAGGGGTTTTGTGGGCTACCTGAAAAGGGCAAAACATTTGAAAGGTAAATAAAGAAAATATCAAGGAAAAAGAAAAAAAGAAAAAAGAAAGTAAAACATGTTAGATGCCCCAGTATAGGGGGAATGCCAGGGAGGGAAGACGGGAGTGGGTGGGTGGGTGAGGGAATACCCTCATAGAGGCAGGGAAAGGGGGTGCCATAGGGGTTTCCAAAGAGGAGACCTGGATAGGGGAAAACATCTGAAATGTAAATAAAGTATCAAAAAATAAAAAAATAAAAAGATACCACAGACATACATTGGAGAAAACATAGCTTCTTCAACAAATATTGCAAAGAAAATTGGATTACCACAATTAGTCCATATGATCCATATATAAAAGCATGTACCAAAAAGATACTTGAAACTGTATTTTTTTAATAAACAAACAAACAAAACGAAAAACAAAACTTTTCATGTAAAAGCAGGATCATGTATAGGGGGAGACAGGAGAGAAGCCCAGAGGGCCGGGAGAATGAAAGGAAATATGCAGCTGTGGGGAAGTGGGAAGGTGCAGGGAACCTCTAGAAAATCACAGAAACCTGGAGCTAAGAGGGTTCCAGGACTCCAGGAGAATGACCTTAGCTGAAATGCCCGGAGGGAAGATGGGACCTGAAAGAACACATCCAGTAGATAGAAAGAGCCTTCAGTGGAGGGATGGCTACTGACCCACCTTAAATTTTTTTGACCCAGAATTGTTCCTGTCTAAAGGAAATACGGGGACAAAAATGGAGCAGAGACTGAGAGAAAGGCCATTTAGTGACCATATACAGTCACCATTCCCTGACACTATTACCTACACCACGTTGTGCTTGCAGATAGGAGCCTAGCATAGCTGTCCTCCGAGAGTCTCTAACAGCAGCTGACAGAGACAGATGTACATACTTAAGCCAACCACTGGACTGAGGTCAGGGATCCCTACAAAAGAGATAGGGGAAGGACTGAAGTTGCTGAAGAGGATGCCAACCCCACGGAAAGAACAACAGTTTCATCTAATGAGGACCCCTCAGAGCTCTCAGCGACTAAACCTCCAACCAAAGAACATACATGGGCTGATGTGTGGCCCCAGGCACATATGTTGCAAAGGACTGCCTTGTCTGTTCTCAGTGGAAGAGTGCATCTAACCCAGTAGATACTTGATGCTCCAGGGAAGGCAGGATCCAGGGAGATCTGGGGAGTGAGATGGGGGAGGATGGGGGAGGATGGGGGAGGGAGATGGGTGGCTGTGTGGTGGAGTACCTTCTAAGAGGAAAAGGGTAAGGGAGAGGGAATGAAGAACTCTGGGAGGGGCTGGGGGAAAACATTTAAAATGTAAATAAAATGATTTAAAAATGCAAAAAGAAAAATTACTACTCTAAACTATCAGATCAAAACTTAGGGAAAACAGTACAATATATAGGCATATATATATGAACAGTGTTAGACTATTCTAGTAGCTCCAGAAATATGAACAACTTATAAATGGAATTATATAAGTGGAAAAGCTTATGTAGAGCAAAGGAAACAAGAGACGACATAAACCAACATGACACAGAATTCTAAATCAGCATATCGGCAATGTCATTGCATAGATATGTTCACTATAACACTACCCATGATCGTCAAGTTATAGAATTTAACTAGATGTCCTGTACTAAACAAGAGAATGGTTAAAAATAAATAAACAAACAAAAAAACCTAAACAACTAATACCAGTTGTTATCAAATCCCTTAAGAGTCAAACAAACAACCAAACAAATACAGGGTTTATTTATGTGTCTATGCAAGACCATAGTATTAGACTGATGCTAAAGTGAGACAAGGGCTGCCTAAGATGAAAAAGTCCCAGTCAATGTGTTGACAAGAAATGGACAATAACTGCATGAATAATTTATTGCTGTATTAAAAATATAAAACAATCAATTAAGTTTTTTCTAGGACATTGGGATGGCTCAGTATATACACAGTTATAAATTTAATACAGGCCAGTAAAATACTGAAGGAAGGGCAAAAATTATATAACTGGGTGAAGATAACATATTTAATAAATTCTAATGAGCTTTCTGAATACAGAAAACTTGGAATATCTTACCTTAAATAATGCATTCTGTATACTACTAGCCCATAGCTCCATCATATAGTATTTATTTTTAAAGTCTAAGGATTTTATTTCAAAGCCAAGAACAAGAGAAACAGGATTCCCTAGTTTCTTCACTGTTGTTTGGATAAGACTGGAAGGTTGACCACAGTCATTGAATAAGAAACATAAATACATAAAAGCAAAATCAGAAAATGAGAATGAAGATCATTTATGTTCATGGACATCATGAATTTACCAAATAGAAAACCACCCCATGTCCATGAAAAAAATATGAGATATGAAAACTTAGTAAAGTATAAAATAAAAAATTAAATTATAAAAGTTTTATACCTTGTCACAAATAAAGAACTACACAAAATGAAATGAAATCTAAAATCTATTTTAAAATAATTAATAAAATTAAAATGCTTATGAATCCATGTAACCAAGTCTTAAAAATTTGTGCATTATAAATATTTTAAATTGATGTAAAAATCAAAGAGAAAAAATAGGAAGTATTTTATGTTCATTTGATGGAAGGATTAGTATTATTACGAAGTACACATTATTTAAAATAATGTATAGATTGAATATAATCTCTATCAAATGCCAGAGGAATTTTTATGGAAATTGAATAACAATTTTGAGTTGTGTATGGAACACATGAGAGCTTAGATGTACCAATGAATCTATAGACAACAGAACACAGTGGAAGTACCCTTGTATTTTGCTTTTGTTTGTGGGGGAGGTTGTTTGGCTTCAAATAGCATTACATAACTTTTAATCAAGTAGTGTAGTACTGAAATAAAAACAGACACAGAGTCCAAAGGAATATAGTAGAAAGTCCATAAATAAATCTATATAGATGCAACTCACTAACCTTTGAGATGGGTATGTGGAAGGTAAATAGAACATTATATTCTCTCCAGTGAACAGTGCTTTGAAAACCATTTATACAGATGAAGAAGAATGAAATTGTGCTTTATCCTGGTTAATAAAAAAAACTTATCTCAAAATAAATTCAAATCATCAAAGCTAGGACTAAATCTAAAATTCCAAGAAGAAATCATAGGGGAAAATCTTTGATATTAGTTTCACAATATTTTTTGAAAATAACATCAAAGCAAAGATAACAAAAGTTCAAATAGGTACCTGAGGCCTTAAAAAAGTATAAATTTTCTAAATAGCATATTAAAAATAAAGAAAAAGGACAACATATTTCCAAACCACTGACCTCAGACTTGCATGCATAAATGAATAATATATACTACTTCAAAAAATAATCAATAAGTAAATTAGCATCTGAATATTGCTGACAACACCTTATACTTAAGTCATAGAATATGAAAAATCATACTAAAAGATTAATTTTTACTAGATAAATTTCTTAGAGCTAAAAAATTTTATGTATATTACTGAAGAAAAAAAGTAATTATCAATCTTACTCTGTCATCAGCTCTGGGAGTTACAAAATCCACTAGTCTCACTGGATAGGTCTAATGGTGCAATAGTGACAAAAATATCAGGGAAGTAACCAATAACTTTTTAAGTTGGATTTAAGGATGATTCTACAAGTTGACAACCATACTCAGAAACATCATTGAGTCCAAGAAATTGGCTAGAAATATCATAAGCCTTAGAGAAAAGCCTATTACTATTGGTGTCTGAAATGGGGACAGTATTAAATCAACTCCTAATTTGTCAATATACTCATGGATCTCTAAACACTCATCAGAGAAGCTTATTTTTTCAGTAAGTGGTAATGATCCAAAACTTGGCCAATTGTAGAAAACAAGAAATTGCAAAAATAGCCACACTCAAGTCATTCATCTATACAAACTTCCCTCTCCAAGGCTCAGGGACTATTTGAAGAAGAGGGCATGTAAACAGTGTAAGAGCCATAGACAATAGATGACTAAATGGAAACAGTATTATTTGAACAAGAAGAGCAGTAGCACATATGAATTCATATGAATATTGTTTCAGCATGCACAAGAACTGTACATTTCAAGCCAGAAATAATCCCAACATGAGGATCCCATATCTTTTCTTTAATTGGATATTTCCTTTATTTACATTTCAAATGTTGTCCCCTTTACTGGCTTCCCCCCTTCCTGAAACCCCTTATCCCATCCTCACTCTCCCTGCTTCTATGAAGGTGTTCCCCATACACACCCTTCCACTCCCACCTCCCCACCCTTACATTCCCCTACACTGGGGCATCTAGCTTTCACAGGACCAAAGGCCTCTTCTCCCATTGATGCCTGACAAGGCCATCCTCTGCTACATATGCAGCTGGAGCCATGGGTCCCTCTATATGTACCCCTTGTTTTGTGATTTAGTCTCTGGGAGCTCTTAGGTGTCTAGCTGTTCTTCCTATGGGGTTGAAAACCCCTTCAGCTCCTTCAGTCCTTTCTCTAACACCTTCATTGAGGATCCAGTGCTCAATCCAATGTTTGGCTGCGAGCATCCACCTCTGTATTTGTCAGGCTCTGGAAGAGCCTCTCAGGAGACATCTATATCAGGCTCCTGTCAGCATGCACTTCTTGACATCTACAATAGTGTCTGTGTTTGGTGACTGTGCATGGGATGGATTCCTGGGTGGGGCAGTCTCTGAATGGCCTTTACTTTAGTCTCTGCTCCATACTTTGTCTCTGTATTTGCTCCCATGAGTATTTTGTTCCCCCTTTTAAGAAGGATCGAAGCACCCACACATTGGTCTTCCTTCTTCTTCTTGTCTGTGAATTGTATCTTCAGTATTTCAAGCTTTTGGGCTAACATACACTTATCAATGAGTGCATACCATGTGTGTTCTTTTGTGATTGGTTACCTCACTCAGGATGATATTTTCTAGTTCCATCCATTTGCCTAAGAATTTCATGAAGTCATTATTTTTTATAGCTGAGTAATACTCCATTGTGTAAATGTACTACATTTTCTGTATCAGTTCCTCTGTTGAAGGACATCTGGGTTCTTTCCAGCTTTTGGCTATTGTAAATAAGGCTGCTATAAACATAATGGAGCATGTGTCCTTATTATATGTTGGAACATCTTAACTGAGAAGTCATTAGTAATTAATTGCCAGTGAACGAGGGAGAGTCAGTTTTCATGAAGGTCCCTGGTAAGTTGATGCATGTCTCTGTTGAAGAGAGCTTACATGACATACAAACTATATGTGATTTTTCACAAAAGTAAAACAAAGGGAACACAAAATCGAGTGGATAGGGAACAGAAATGGAAGTGGGGTTAGTTGGAGGAGGGGTAAACACGATCAGTACACATTGCATGAAATTTTTTTATAAAACCAATGAAAATATGAACAAAGAAACTGCACAGAAATTTCTCCAAAGTCATACAAAGGGCTACAAAAAATACTCCAAATCGATAAGAATTAGGAAAGGAAAGCAAGTCAAAACCAAATGGAGATGAGACTTTAGATCTGTTAACATGAGTATTATCCTACAGACAGATGATGAAATGTTGTTAGCCTGATATGGAGAAATGAAAATATTTTGCATTGTTTGTACTGATATAAACCTATAAAGCCAGCATGGAGAACAATGTAAAATCTCCTTAAAAACATAAAAGGAGAAGGAGCCAATGACTCGCTAATTCTATTTCTTGTTGTATAACCAAGCAAAACAAAATTTCTTAAAAATAGAAAAACAACAACAAAAACTCAACTTCTGTGCTCATTGAAGTTTTATCTACGAATCTAAGACATGAAAACAACCAAATATATGTCACATAATGAAAGGATAAAAAAAATGTAAACATGTATGCTTATATAGAAATATTTAGTGAATATTAATCTAAAATGTGTACATATATTATTTTACACACTTATTCTTATAAATTAGAGAAAAATTGAATTCTTTATAATAATATAGACAACATGAAAGGCATTAAATGGTTTGAAATAATGCAGACAGGAAACAAGTTTTATATAGTCTCAGACTGTGTGTGTATACAGACAGAGTACTTGTATAGCACAATAAGGTCCTAGTTTTGATATCAGAAAAAGCAGTACAGGTATTACATATCTCACTTATATGTGAAACTTAGGACAGACCCTTTCATTGCGGATCATTGCAACCAGGAAGTTAGATAAGTAAGGATGTACTGGATTTGTTAATCAAAGGCCACAATGTCAGTCACAAAAAATAGGAAAATAAGAGATCTAAGAGATATCATGATTACTGTGGTTTATAATATTATACTGTTCACAGATTTATCTCAAATGCTTTTATCACTGATTCCAAAATCCCTTTAGGAATCTAATGAGCAAATAGCAATAAAACAAATAAAGAGAGGATATGAAAATGTATTGTTTGAAATGCTTTTTGGGAGAATCACTTTTGTTTCCGTAAAGAGGAAATATTTACAGTTGTTCACCCCAAACACACACAATTCCTACTTGTTTATTATATTCTCAAAAGCCTGATAAAATTAAGACAAAGCTATAACAATAAAGAAACTACTGTTCATGGTAGTATATACATGTTAGGACTTGCAATTGTTTATTACTGAATAGTAACAGCTAATAGATGAGATGGGAAAGAGACAACTGCTTGGGAATCATCCAAAATATGTCATTAATACATAAAAGACAGAAATCAATTTATCCTTAAAAATATAAAAAGTATTGGATGAAAGCTCAAGGGAGGTAGACAATAAATAGTTCATTTCAAAAGAAAATTGTGTTCTCAGGTGTGATGGTCTTTCTTGTCACTGAAATTCTTTCCAACAGCATTTCAACGTTTTATTCAATTTTGTCTCTCTATTTTTGTATAAATCAGAGACAGTATAATTTAATCCCATGTGATGTCATTTAGAAGAGACATGTTTAAGACGCAGATGAAAGAATGGCCATTTTTCTTTTCTTTAAAATTAATTTAATTTTTTACTAGAAATTGATTCGTATCTCATACAATAAATACCAATAACAGTTTTCTGTCCCTTGACTTCTCCTAGCTCACCCATGCCTCCCCTCTCCCCAGATTCACTTCTCTTCTATTTTATTTTTCAGAAAAGAATAGGCCTCCAAGAGATGACAGGCATACAAGACAAAACTAGATACAATAAGACAAGGCAAAAACCCCTTATATGGAGGCGAGACAAAGCAACCCAATGGGAGGAAAAGTGTCTCATCACAGTCAAGAGTGTCAGAGATACACATATTTCCATTGTTATGAGTCCCACAAAAAACACCAAGCTTAGAACCACAGCATATATGCAGAGAATGTGTTGCAGACTCATACAGGCCTTGTTCTTGCCATTTCAATCCACATAAGACCATGTGAACCTTGCTTAGTTGTTTTAAATGGACATGTTCTCCTGGTGTTATGCAGCTCCTCTGACTCCTAAGGACGTTTATTCTCCTCTTCTGCAGAGTTCCTCAATATCCCAAGGGAGGGAGCCTATTGAGAGTTATATTTAGATTCTTTCTCTCTCTCTCTCTCTCTCTCTCTCTCTCTCTCTCTCTCTCTCTCTGCATAATGATGTCTGGTTTGGATTTCTGCATTCACTACCATCTGCAGCTATAGAAAGCTCCTCTGATGATGACTAGATAAGGCACTAATCTATGAGTATAGAAGAATATATTAGGAATTATTTTTACTTCGTTTGTTTTGTTTTGCCAGTGGTATTTAGTTCTAGCCTAGGTCTCTAGGCTATGTAGTCTCCAGTTCCTGGCTATACAAGCAATGTTATGAATGATTGTCTTTTCTGTCTGGGCCTCTAGTTAAACCGAACATTGATGGACCACTACCACTCCAAGGCTTCCACTGGTGGGACAGGGTTATATATAGTTAAGCAGTTGGCAATGTGTTCCTGTAGAGATCCCTAAGCAAACAAGGCTGATGCAAGGTTAGAGTGATACTCTCTGAAAACTGACAATGTGCCCCATTGCAGAGGACAACTTCCAGACAGCTCATTGACTGTAGTGAGATTGAGCTTGTGACAGCTTGGAGCCTTCACCCTACATTCAAGTCTCTTCAATATGAGCAGATACTCCGAAGAAAGAGAAAACTGAACACCAACCCAGCCACAAAACTCACCACCTACAAGATAAGCTGGGACAATGGTGGCAAAACATTTTCTAAGCTGATAGTCATTACTGAAAAGCTCTCGTGGAAACCCAAGCATCTTAAATGATTGTGGTGAAGCCAAAAGAATCATAGCTCAAGATGTGTCCATCTGAACTTGAGATCTGATGTTCAAAGGATAATGAACATACTAGTTTTTCCAGAGCCAAAGAGAAAATAAATCATTGGAGAAAGTATTTAATTAAACCTAGCTGTTCATGGAGTAAAGAATTAGCTCAGAGCTTCCTGAAATCACCATGTAATGTTTGCCTATTCTACTGCTCCGTAATTCTACGCTGCCTTAAATTCCCCTTCTTATGTTTTTAGAATTAGAAAAAAATGTTTATATGTAATTGGGATTCTCTGATTTCCCTGCTGACAATATGAGATAAACTCTAAGACTAGCTCAACTCATCTTCTGGTAAATGAAGTCAGTTTGTTCATTCAACCTGCAACAAAAAGAGGATTTTCTATTTGTATTAAATGCTAAAATCTATTCCTACACTCAGCTGGTCTTCTGGAGACCAAAACATTGAATCTATACAAGCTTCTAAAACAGGATTTTTTTTATGAGAATTGAAACTGTTTTTCAGAACAGTCCTGTATTAGAAGTTCAATGTTCCAAGGATCGCTTGCATTCTGAGGATGCTCACTACATAACATCTTCATATACACATTATATAATAAAATGCACTTTTCTATTTTATCAAAATTTGTTGCTGCTCATACAAGAAATAATTATAAAGAACTGAAAAATTACAAGTCAGACCATTTAGAGTTTGTGTTGTCATTTCATTGTAATTGGAGGTAAATAATTCTTTGGAATTCAAGCCTCTTGAAAAACAAAAATAATACATGTAGAAATAATAGAATTACACATACCTATATTACTTATATTGATTTTAGCCATGACAATTTTAAAAGTATAAAGACAAATTGGAAAACATTTTATGCTCTTAAGAAATATGATGATAGAGAATTCTGAATCTGAGTACTGACTGCTGACGAAGCATAGGCTATACCCAGCATGCAAATGACTCTGGTATACACACTGATACAGGTATACATATGATACCAGGGAATATAACTGGCCTAACAAGAGAGGAGATTTAAGTTCTGCATTAAGATGTAGGCAGTATTTATCAATGTCATGCACTTTAATAAACATTAGTGAGTTTTGACTTTCTGTTTTCAATTCTGGATGAAATTTTCAGGAGAGAGCCACATCATAAGTTCTAGCACACATAGATACATTTTCCCAGCTTTTAGAATTCTTAGGATTGGTAGCATTTCATGAAAGCTCATGGTAGACTCAATATAGTATATGACATAGTCAAACAGTGATAGTGGATGCATAAAATTAAGTTTGTTAATAACACTAAGAAGATAAACTTTTTTAAAAAATATTATAATGGAAAGACCCTATGTTAGTTCAACTTTTTTTCCCCAATAACTCTTTACTTGTGAGATTTGAGGCTCATCAAAGTTAGTTGTATGCTTTAAGTTTTGTACTAAATTTTGGAATAAAACACAAGTTTCAGTAACACATGAAATATTCTCTGATGGCATAACTTTAATGGTGTCTAACCAGTTTCTTCATTTGTTTCTCCTAAGTAATTCTTAACATCAACTTTGTTCTAGTCTATAAGATTTATAAAGTAATTTTCTCAGAAACATATGTACCTATATATACATAATTGATTAGGTTGTCACAAGTGATACAATTAGCATAAAATATACATGGAATACAAAGACTATAAGGAAAACATTTGATAACATATTTTATATAAATATGTAATTATTTCAAAAGAATAACAACAAATTATAAAATATACATTATTTAGAATTTTAAAACTGTACTTTTTTTCTTCATTTCTATCTGAAACAGGGACTTCTGAGTCATAGATATTTTGACAAATCCTATAGTGCTTCAAGCAGATTGATGAATGAGTCTTTTAAAGTTAGAAGGCAGGAGTCTTAGCTTTAGCCCCAGGAAAGTCTGTGACCCTGAAAGTGTCTGAATTCTCTGAAAATCAAGTCTATTCTTGACATCCTTGACCTCAGATACATTTATTATTTTGCCTTTCCCCCAGGGCTTCTATGAGGCAGAAAACTGCCACACTTTCCAGAAATAAATAAATAAATAAATAAATAATCACACATAATTTGATAAGTTTGTTGTAGTTCCATTTATGTGATATTTGGTTGATATAACATCATGACACCCTGTTTTCTTTGATCAGTATCTCCATGCATTAATTAAAGGAGATGGTTAAGAAAGTAATCCAGAAAACATAGGCAAAAACCAGTTATTGTAGCTATTGAAGTTCTATGGGTTATCAAGATTTATTTCATAAGCTGAATAGCTTTGTTGAGAAGATCATTTACTTTTGAGTCATATAGCCATGATTTGCATTTCTTAGTTGCCAGTGTGGTAGATGATGCTAACAACATTTTGACACAATTGGACAGAATAACAAGATAATGGAAACAATAGAACATTGTCTATTTGTTTAAAATAATGTACAAAGTCATAGAAAAATCTAGAAAGAATAACTTCAAAATTAAAAGCAAGTGATACCAAAAAATAAAAATAAATAAATAAATAAAAGGAAAAGAACCTGTATATACTGTCTGTGGGAATTCAAACAGGTGTGACCATTACAGAAATCACAATAGAATGCCCCCACCCCAGCAAAGCTGAAACTATAACTAACTACATTATGGTACAGTTATGCCATGCATGGGCACATGCTCACAGGACACAATGCTGGCAAACAGCTGATATATTTGTACAATTGAGGGATGTTGGATATAAATGCATAAGCATCCATACTTTTCATAATAGTTAAGATGTGGAACCAAACCCCATATTCACCAAAGGCACATAGATAAAGAAAATACAGTACAAGTTTACAATAGAATTTCATTCTACCATAAGTAAAAGAAATCACAGTATTTTCTGGAAAGTAGGGCTATACATCATTCTTTTGAGCAAATTCCCCTCCTGTGTGCATGCTTTTGTGTTGTGTGTGAGCCACTTAATGTAATTGGAATTGCTTTCATGAGAATAGGTAACAATTGTTTCCTGGACTGTGAGTAGTTTATCACTTAACTTAGTGGCTACACAACTGAGTAAAACATGAAAAAGCAATAAAAAAGGCAATGAGTTCAAGAAACTTTAGTCAATTATATAAATGTATTAAATTGTTGGAGAAAAATAAGTAATAGAAATAAATAAAACCAATATATTAAATTGACCAAATAACTTAATTAAAATAGCAAATATGTGTTCTCTTTCATGAAGAATCTATATGTAAGTCTATTTATATAGCCCCTTATGTATGTGGATATATATGGCTATACACCTGTTTGTGTGAACATGTGTGTGTTTGTAGAACACAAGACATGTGAGGTGCAAAAGAGAAAAGGGGAAGGAAGGAGTTATAGGAATAGGACGAGGTGTTGCAATGCATGTGACAAATCATCAGCATGGGAAACTAACAGAGAATGAGAAATAGAATCAAGATGGGAGAGTGAATTATGGGAGGGGGGAATAAGAAGGTAATATAATGCAGTATATATGTGAAAATTAGCCTATGATTCTCTATCCTAGCTTAAAACTCAATAAAAATGTTATATGCTTCAAGGAAAAACAAACTCAAACAAGGAGATAATATATGTCTAGAGCTGATTAGAATTAGGCCAAAAGTCTTTCTTTGGGCTGAGATTCACTAAGCATCTCAACTCAGTGATATGGTACCCATGAAGACAGAATTCATTTGTCGGTTCCACACTTTTAGACTTCTCATGCCTGAGGTCAACAGTAAACAGTAATTAGAGTAGTTTGTGAAATATGCACCTGGAGAGGTGAAAACACAGGAGTTGCCCTGGTGAAGAATGCCCATTAGGTTAGTCCTCCACTAGCTCTATGTGCAGAATCTTAATCACCTGAGCACTTGGCCCTCATGGAAACATTTCATCCATACTAAGTTGATTCTTGTTGATTCTCAAAATTTATGATGTTGGATATAAATGATTTCATAATTTAGAAATGTTTCAGCTATGATGTCTCCATATGTATAGATTTTCATTGCTTGCACATTTGTTTTCTGGGTTCACCAACATTACCTAAATCTATGATGACTGTGGGAAAAGATTATTAGTTTATATTTTCACATAGAGTAGGCAAGTTGGAGACCCTGAAGTTTAACGCTTGTTAGTTTCAACTACTCCTCTATATAATCTGTGCTTTATTTGAGGGCTGGAAAGTGGTTCATTAGTTACCATACTTATTCTACAAGTATGAGGAGTATAGTTTACATTCTGTTACACACATTAAAATCTGATGGAGAATTAGAGAAATGATTAGTCTTTAAAAGAACTGGCTGATATAGCAAGAGGTCACTGAACCCCAGCACCATAGTGGTCCCTAAGCATCTTTCTCTTTCTCTGTCTCTCTGTCTCTCTCTTAATCTGTCTGTCTCTGTCTGTCTCTGTCTGTCTCTGTCTCTCTGTCTCTCTGTCTCTCTGTCTCTCTCTCTCTCTCTCTCTCTCTCTCTCTCTCTGTAGTTATGTTATGTGTGTATGTTTGTAGGATATATATCTAGCAAACACACCCAGCTAAAATAAATATTAATAAGAAAGCCTGATGGTATCTTGTGGAAATTTGAGGCAGATGTGTAGTTTGCTGTTTATGATTAATGCTGTAAAATAAAAAATACTGCTCACTGCTAGGTCCAGCCCCTCATCAACCACCATATTCTGGAGAGCTGGCCCTACCCTTCACCAGGGCAGCATGAGTAGAACTGGTGTCAGGGGAGCAGGTGTGTCTACACCTAGGACATGAACATGCAAAAACTGGCCCCACACCTAGTCTATGTGCTGAGAGACAGCATGGGGAAGGGAGAAATGTCTAACCACCTTGCCCCTCCCTAATTGTGGAGGTGTGGAGATCTTGCCTTAGGGTCATGAGAGCAGGTGAGCTGTCCTTTCTCCTCCAATTTGCAGCAGTCTCTCATTGTGCATCCACCTTCAAATGTAATCTTCTTTCCTTTTCTGTCCTCAAGGATAATTGATTATTCTGATTAAAAGCTACCAACTTGAGTTAGTAAACAGGGCAATATTTGTCTTCATTGTAATATACCACAAATATCCCTATGGCAAAATGCTTTTGCTGCAGTCAATTCTAACAGTATTTGAATTCTGAAATAAAATTCCTTTCATCTTTGATAGATGGTTCTGTGTTACTCTTAAATGAAGGCATGCTGCAGACATTGAATCAATCGATGTATCTTTATTTCCGTATCCATCTGGCTACTTCTTTATCTACATGGGATGCATGCATTGTCACATGTTCATGCTTTGCATTTTCACTTAAATTTGAGTTTTTATTTCACTGTTTTTTTTTTTTTTAAGTTTTGTATGTTCATCATAATATTTTACCTAAGAAATGGGATGTCTTGGAAGAACAATAATAACCTTTTTTTTCAGGCCCACATTGAAAACACTTAGATGTACAAAAAAGTCGGGTGTCCTTTAACTTATGTGCATTTCTTGCTGAGGATGCTGTAATGTTTTGTTCACTGACTCAAGCCACAGATGTGTTCATGTAAAACATTTCAACCAAACAAGCAAGGAAAAAATGACATCTCCCCAAAATGATATTGATGCCATTAATAGTACTCTGTAGATTTCAGCATAAATACTGTGGAAAGAGCAGAACTATTCATTTGTTCTTTTCCAGATATCTCCAGTTAACAAGGTCTG
>JADRCH010000017.1:10071749-10111647 GCA_019843965.1 Rhynchomys soricoides | reverse complement strand
CTCTCAGAGTCAACTATATATGCATCTACATAGCAGAACTATTTTAAATTATATTCACTTACTCCAGGAGGTTTAGCTATAAATTTATATTTATAAATGTTTACTAAGGCCCACTGATACTTGAGGAGTTCTCTTAGACAGGAAGTTTGCTTAATTCAGCTGCTTTGGTTGTGTGAACAAAGATGATTTTCCTGATAATAAAACTAACATTAGTATCATAATGCCAAAAAAGAATAGAGTCCGAAAAATGGGTGAATAAATTAAGAACTACAATCTTGATCCAAATCTTGATTTAATCTTGATCAAAGCAACCATTCTAGTGTTGGTGATGGTCAGATATGAAACCATCAGGAAAGTTGAAGATAGTTCCCAGATGCTGTTCACCATTTTAATGACCCAGGTTCATGAGGCTGTAACATTACCTAACCTTAAAATTATCCATTGGTGTGACAGCAGACAGATCTTCAAAAATTCAACTTTGCAACCCAATCAAGCATTTCAAGAATATATATTTATAACACTATTATATTGTATAGAAAAATATTTATGTATAGACTGCATAGAAATGCAAACTGCACGTTTGCTATCACCTGTACTCTCAGGTACCCTGTTTTCACTAAAAGAATGACACTGCTTTGTCTTACACATACCTACTAATTGTCAAGTGTGCCTGTTATGGGAACCAGCTATTCATTCAAAAACCAAAACTGTGCTGATCTTGCTCAGGTAAAATAATCCAAACTGTTAACATTTGTGTCTACCTAGCAATAATGAAACTAAAATTTTAGTTTTCCACTTATATAAGCTCTATTGCTTACTGTAGAATTCTTTGAGGTACATTTAAACCCTCTCACCCATAAAGATTCATGCATCAAAAACAACTTCTGTATATTATCTAGAGAGTTATCACCTTGGTCATCTTTTAACAAGAGTCTTACATGGAATATACAATGGAGAGGGTATTCTAGATAGATCCATGGAACTATTTATATCAAAGGACAAAGGGCATCAAGTACTGTGTTCTAGTCTGTATCTGATATTACTCTCTCATCTATAGCAGGTACTTTATATTTAGAAATAATGAGTATAAACATCCATTAACTCTTAACAGGAAAGTGGAAATAGTCCTGCCTGCAACAAAGAATTATAACTTCCAACTTCCCAGAATAGCATCTTCTATCCTTTACCAAGCAAATGGAAGGATGTAACCTCTGGTGGTGGTTTAAATATTCTTGGTCCAGGGAGTGGCACTATTAGGAGGTTTGGCCTTATTGGAGAAAGTTTGTTACTGTGATGGTGGACTTTAGAAGACCTTCCACGTAGGCGAGAAGAAGCTAGTTTTTTCCTTGCCTTTGGAATAAGAAGTAGAACTCTCAGCACCTTGAGCACCATGTTTTCCTGGACACTGACATGCTTCTTGCCTTGATAATAATGGACTGAACCTCTGAAACTGTAAGCCACCCCAAACTAAATGCTGTCCTTTATAATAGTTGCCTTGGTTGGTCGTATGCTTCTTCATAGCAATGGGAACCCTAGAACACTGCATGGAATTAATGCAGTTAATGCAGTTCCTGATGTAACTTACACACATGACAACCAAATTTATTTGATTTTGTCATACTTTGTCATAATTCCTTAATTTTCTTTTGTCAACTCTTAAACACTGCTCTAAGCATGACACATTAGCATCCTGTGATAGCAAACAAACAATGTAGCTTAAAATAAGAGATCCTTCTTTCACAATTCAGGGTCAATGACTGTTCATGGATTCTGAAAGATGTTATTTCATATCACATTCTTAGTTTCTGTGGGTCATAACATAACTAGGCTGACCTTTCTGTTACAGGAGCATCACTTCTGTGTTTGCCCTCATCATCATGTGGCTAGCTTCTGTTTGTGTTTCTTTGTCCTCACATGCCCTTCTAAGAATGACTTTAAATGGTCTCCCATTTATCTCAGAAGATGCTTCCTTACAAGGAAGCAGGTTATTACTTCACTATGATGCTTTGTTACCTTCTTTCTGAGTTGCATCAGCAAAGACCTTGCTGCCAATAAAATATGGTTATATTCCTAGGCCTTGAAGGTACATGTGTGAAGGATGTGGAGCTGGTTCTACAAACAACAGGATATATAACTATGCTCCCAGACAGCTTCACTTAATCTCTCTTCCAACTTGACCAGTTCTAATCTACTTTTTCCTAGTAAAAACATTTGCTTAAGCTCAAAACCATATAAAAATCCCAGTCCACCCTTCAGAGATTTCTCTACGGTGTGTGATATAGACTCATTTTTATTGACGTCAAATTTCGAATAATTGTCACACAAATTGTAAGCCTCCTAAGCAGTAAGATGTATTAAGAAATCGCCTTCCTCTTCCACACATGTGGCCAGCACCATGGGTCTCTCCATGTGTATTCTGTGGTTGGTGATCTAGTTTCTGGGAGCATCGAGGGGTCAGGACAGTTGCCACTGTTGCCCCCTCCCTGGGGTCTTGTTAGCCATCAGAGGGAGCAGAGGCCTTTGGGCTGAGGGTCTTAGATCCCCCAGTATAGGAGAATGCCAAGGAGGGAAGAGTGGGTGGGTGAGTGGTTGGGGGAATACTCCCATAGTGGCAGGGGGAGGGGGAGGGAATAGGGAGGTTCCAAAGGGTAGATCTGGAAAGGAGGAAACATTTGAAATGTAAATAAAGTATGAAAAAAAATAAAATGAAAATAAAAATAAAGAGTCCTTGAGACAGTGAAAAAAAAGAAATTGCCTTAAATATATTTTATTTACTTTTCATGTTAATGATTTGACTGAGAATTTAGGTATGAAATACTAAAATTATTTTTTTACTAAAGCTTTTTTTCCCTAATTTTTACAAGACAAAGAATCACATGAGAATAGTCTGTCCTGTGACCCTTAGCAATCCTCCTGCTTCATCCTCCCAATCGTTGCAGTAATTTACATTAATTCAAAATAATACCTATCAATATAAATTGAATTGACATTTTAAGCTAACCACTTCTCTGGGTATCACATACTTCATAATTAGTCAACAACGTCTTACTGTTGAGATCACTGTAACATTTTTTGTCCATACTTTTAAATATATTTTAGTAAGTTTTATTGAACTTCTTCTTTGACAATTCAAAGCTGTATGAGTGCATTCTGATCACTGGAATCCAAACTGTTCTTGTTTCCCCCCAAACGTTCCTATGCACCCACCTACCTTCTCCACATTTCTTTCATTTTTGTTCTGCATTTGCTTGTTTTTGGAGACCTCCTGAGTTTAACCAGGATTCTTTGTCTGACCATGAGTTTAGAATTATCCATTGGAGTCTGGTGTATTCATTTTTCATTGGAGATAATATCTTTCTTTACTCCACAATCCATCAGTAACCAATGTTACAGTGAGGAGAGGTATTGTCCCAAGAAGCTCTCTCAGATCCATGATTGAATGTGAACAGGTCCAGTCACATGCAGCACCAGGGTAGGCAGCCACTGCTGTGAGTTATGATTTCACTAGCTTTGAGAAAAGAATATCTTATAAACCCTTCTTCCCATCTCTGGTTCTTGCATTCTTTCTATGCCTGCTTCCATGGTCATCTTTGAGTCTTAAGATGATATAAATGTCTTGGGAGTATTCTCAGCCATGCATCTCTGCATTTAACACACTCCATTACAAATAGAAGCTTGTCTGAAAACAGCATGAAATAACCTCTGTGTGGTGTTCACAAATTATACTGCTGTATAGAATTTAAGTTATATTAAGCTGAAGTTTAAAAAAAAAATCTTTCTTAGTTTAGCTGTTACTAGAATGTTCATTGGTTGTACCTAAACTGTCTTGTTATATGCATAAAAATAAAAATTTATAGATGTTTCCTCCTGTATTTGTAGACAGGGTATCTCTGTGTAGCCCTGGCTATTTTGAAACTAGTGCTATAGACCAGGCTAACCCTGAACTCACAGATTTATCTGCCTCTGCAGCTGCTGCTGCCCCTGCCCCTGCCCCTGCCTCTGCCTTTGCCTCGGCCCCTGCTTCATTCTGAGTGCTAGGATTAACGGAATGTACCATCACATCCAGCTTAGACAATGAATAATTATAAGCTCCATACATATAAGAAAACATTTCAATGAAACCAGAGATAGTAAAACTCACCTATAATCCCTAGATTTCATGAAACTAAGAAAGGAGAATCATCACAAGTTCAAACCCATCCTGGACTATTTGGTGTTGTAGACTATTTTTAGCTATAGATGACACACTGTCTCTGAAAACAAGTGAATTTGAAGTCACATTGAAAATATATTAATCCCAGCACTTGGGAGGCAGAGGCAGGCAGATTTCTGAGATCGAGGCCAGCCTGGTCTACAGAGTTAGTTCCAGGATAGCCAGGGCTACACAGAGAAACCCTGTCTCAAAAAACCAAAAATAAAAATAAAAAATAAAAAGAAATATATTAATTCTGTAATTATTAATTTGCTATTAAAAACATCAAGGTTGATATGTAATACATGTAGTATTGTGATTTGCCTTACTTCTGAGTTTGAATAAAATGTATTACTTCAGTATCTTACCTTGACTCTGGAATATTAGTAATTATTTGAACTAATATTTACTTTAACATATAAATGATGTTAAATAATGATTTCATACTCATTTCAATGCAAGCTTTACATTGAAAATTGTTTTTACACATAGTGTATTCCTATTACTGCTAATTCAAAGAGATTTCTCCAATACATCTCCAAGTAGGTTCCTCTTATTTAAACTATGACTTTCTATAAATATGTAATGTTACTAGAATGTGCATCTACATATATTTGTGTGTTTGTGTTTGCACATTTTCTTGAAATATATTCCAGTTTTTCTGATGTCTGTACTTAGAATTTTCAATGTTGTAATACACTAAGAAATTTGTATTGATACTTAAAGTACTTTACTGATTATTTGAATATATCTTATATGCCACTACTGGCCAGGCTTTGCTTTAACAAAAACTCACTTACCTGTGTCCTCCACATGGTGATTTTGTTTTCCATAATGGACTATCTCCAATATTACCTCTTCTGTGAGATCTGTGTTAATCTCTAAACTGGATTAGAATTGTATTCCCTTTAATACATCTAGTACTTAGGCTGCAGTACACTGTCTCCCTTACAGCAAACAAATTATCATAGTTGATGTGCCTCTGCTTTGAAATCACACACATTCTCAGGGCAACATGTCATAAGTCATCTTTATGTTCACTTATGACAGTAGATTAGCTGATCTTGAGAGGACATTCAGTAAGTGTTTGTGGGTAGGAACAGGATAGAAGTGTTTAATACAAATCCTAAACCCAACATGTCTCAACAGGTATGCCACAGAGATAGAGCTGCAGCATATTTAGATAGAATTTGATACAAATGTCTACTATTGAAAGAGTAGAAATCATGTTAAGAATATATCATGTAATTTCATATAAATAATCTTCATAGGTTGATAAATATTCACAAATACTTAATAATTTATGTTTGTAATAGAATTGATAGAATATAATTAAATAATTAATTATAAACTAAGAAAATATGATTACATCCTAATATACTTAATATTTTTGATGAATATTAATAAATATATAATACAATATTTCTGTAAATGAACAAGGTTTCTACCAGATGATGTGTACAATATACCAAAACCATAGGAAACAGTACACCAGTATTATGGGATAGTAGATCTGTACTGACTGATACAGTCAATGGTACTGGAGGACTCTTTGTCAGTACCAGGCAAATGTACAAAAAACAAAGCACCAATGTGTCTGAGTTGTTGAATTTTCATCAGAATTAAGCTTTTTAGAGCATAAAACTGTTTACTTCTCTATCATTCTCTGAGAATCAACTACTAAGTCCTAAAGCTAGAGATTTCATAAATGTATTTCTTGTCTGTTTGTATCTTAGTAACAAAGAAAGCAGCCAGAGTTTTAGATTTAGTTCCTTTGACTAACCTTAAGATGTAATGTGGCATAAAACCTGCTATAAATCTTCAGATTTAGATTTAGTGCTTTTGTTCTCTTTATAGGAAACTCAACTTCTTAGTCACACAGATTATATTTTTCTTAAATCAAAGATTATGATATTAGCAGTGAATCCCCAGAGAACTGTAACTCTGAACCAAAAGGATTTCTCCACCATTTCCCAGTCTACACTTCAATTTAATAAATGTTAGCAATGACTTCATAATTAAGAAAGTCAGACATCTCTGACATACAAAAATCACATAGGAACACAGCCAGCATTTAAACCTATTTGTTTGGATGTCTATAATGACAAGTGACCACCAATCAAGTCTATTTTAACATATTTGAACAACAGAAATTATGTCTAAAAATTGCTCCATCTTTTCTTTCACATGTAGGTGTTCTGAATGACAGAAATAGTCACTTAACATTTTGAGAAGTATGTGTGATGTAACCTTTGATAATTTCAAAATTTATTTTCTATTGTTATATAAATATTTTATATATTCTACAGATAAACTTAATGTTAATACTAAAGTCAGTATCTATAAAAATTTTATAAACTTTCCATGGCTGCCAAATTAAAGAATAGATGTTTAATTAATGTAAAAATGTATAAATTTAACTCATTCTTTCACCTCAATAAATTCTGCTTAGAGATGGACACATGTTATTACTCAAGAAGAAAATAAGGAAGGCTGAGTTGATATCATGATATACCCCTTTATATTATGAAATAATGAACATAATGACATAATAAAAATAATGAACTTACAAAAACATTCAGGAAAAGTACTATTAAGGTCTTTTAATTTTGTTTCATTAGACATTTCATTTTATCTTATGACGTTAATGTTAGTATGTTAGTTGACTTTTTGACATTATTATTAAATTACATTACCTCTTGAAAAAAAAGTGAATTTTACTTTGTGATTGTTTCCACATCTATAAGTTTGAGTGCATGCAAAGATACTTCTGCCAACAAGAAGTGACAGAAAAGAGAATAATTCCAACACTCCTGGGGATTCTTGGAGCTCTCATTGGCAGGCAAATGGTGCGCATTATGTCTCAGTAGCCCTAACACCCAATCAATTCTCTGTTACTAGTAAATTTGTCATTGCATAATGCCTTACACCAGATAAACAAACTGTTCTGTCCCCATAGTGGAACATGACCCCTATCTGTGAATTAAAATCCCCCATTTAGTGAACAAACCATACAATGTATGAATTACCAAAGCACTATGTTAAGTGACACCAATCTCATGTCCCTGTTCTTAAGTATGGACAAATCCATCTCTTGATCAAACAGATTATATCAAAGATTATAATCCTACCAGAGAAATAATTCATAATAATTTCTCTTAAGATATTTTTATTAAGCCAAAAGTAAAAATTAAAAAAAAAAATGCAGATCCTAGGGAGCTCTCAGAAACTGGTTCACCAACCAAAGAGTGAGAACAGGATGGATCTAGACTCCTGTACATATGCAGCAGATGTGCAGCTTGGTCTTCATGTGAATCCCCCAAACAACTGGAACAGGGCCTGTCCCTGAGACTGTTGCCTGCCTGCTGGACTATGGATCCCACATCCCAAATGGACAATCTTGTATGGCCTCAGAGGGAGAGGATGTGCCTAGACCCGCAATGATTTGATGTGTGGGAAGGTGGGGAGAGGTTGACACCCAGTGATGGCTTCCACTTCTCTAAAGAGAGAGGGAAGGGGGACGGGAAGGAAGACTTGAATGAGGGGGTACTGGGAAGAGAGGGATGCCAGATACTGGGTTTTAAATGGAATAAATATTGCAAATGGGAGAAAAGGAAGCATAATGAAATACTGGAAGAAAATTTTAAAAAGACCAAAAATCAACTGGGCAAACTCCAAACTCCTTGTCCGTGTCTGATGCCAAATTGCTCTTCAGATCTCCAACTCCCCCTCAACTTTGTTGTCTGCAATACATTTCTCTCTCTTGGGTTAGTTCCATACCCTGTTACCAGCTCTCTTTGGCAGTTATTGCATGACTATGGCATCTCCACCATCTTGGGGTCTTCATCCAAATCCAAGCTTCACTTTCAAAGCTCTATGCACGGTCCATTCTGGGCCTCCCTGTACAATCTGTGCCATTGTATGTTATAAATGTGTAATATGCTTCTTCATTTTGATTTTATAGGAAGTTAAGAGATTACAATGATTCTTAGGAGAGATTTTTTGGACTTTGAACTTTTAAACAGTGCTGATACCATGATAGACTGTGAGAACTTGAAATTGCATGAAGCGCACTTTGCATTATGATATGTCTATAAGTCTATGGGAGCCAGGGAGAGGAATGTGGTTGTTTAGATGAGAATGTCTTCCATAGGCTCATAGATTTGAATGATTTGTCATTAGGGAATAGTGATACTTGATAGGGATTAGAAGGTATGGCCTTATTGGAGTAGGTATGGCCTTGTTGGTGGAAGTGGGTTACTGGGAACAGGCTTTGGGAATTTAAATGCTTAAGTCAGTTCTAGTATGTCTCTCTTCCTGCTGCTCTTGGATCCCAATGTAAAACTCCCAGAAACTATGTCTGCTTCCATGTTGCTTTCTATGAGAATAATGGACTAAATGTCTGAAACTGTAAGAAAGCCCAATTAAATAGTTTTCTTATAAAAAATTAATGGAACAAATAAATGAATTTAGTTATAATAAATAAAAATCAATGGTTGCCAGGGAGAAGAACTGGAGGAAGTTGTTGACTACAAGAGGCAGATGGATGTTTTCAGGTGATACAAATAGTGCATAAACTGGTCATATGCTGCCTGTGCTCTGGATCACCTGCTGACCAACCCTACCTGCCCTTGGGGATGGAGGTAAGGTAGCGAGGAATCAACTGCACAGACTCAGGGATCAGGTGAGAAATGTAGCAGCAAGATCTTCTGGATGCTGCTGCAAACTCCTTTAATACCTTCCACCAGTGCCCAATTGATCCCAAGAAAGCATCTCTTCTAAACAGAGGTACCCAACTGGCTGGCAATGTCTACTTCAGCAATCCTTCATCTCTCAGACACCTCAATTAGGTCCTCCTGCAGGAGATGCAGTCACTGCTGCTTAGCCTCAAGCATTTATGCAGAGGCGACCGTCCCTTTACTCCTACAGTCATAAGGTTTCTGATAAATTAGCTATAGTGGTTTTTGTATGATCATATGCCTATAAAAGCCACAGTATTTTTTTAAAAAAAAGTTTTCCTGTATATTTTCCATATATTTTCCCATGTAAATTAAAAAACTATGTTGACAGCTGATCTAGCAGTTTATTGATACACAATTCTCCATCTGTCTGTCTGTCTACCTGTCTTAGTGTTCTATTGATGTTAAGAGACCTTATGACCAACACAACTTCTATGAAAGAAAACATTTAATTGAGGGTTTCAGTTTTAGAAGGTTACATAGTGATTATCACAACAGGAAACAGATAGATGGGGTCTAGAGCAGTAACTAAGATCTTTACACCAGAGCTGCAGGCAGCAGAGGGAGGGATGGGGAGAAAGGAATGAGGGAGGGAGGCTGAGCATGGCATGGACTTTTGAAGCCTCAAAGCTACCTCCAATGATGCATCTCCTCCAACAAAGTCACATCAGCTCCAACAAAGTCACACCTCTTAATAGTCCTCAAATAGTTTGACTGTGGACCAAGCATTCAAACACAGGAGCCTATGGGGCTGTTGTCATTCAGTGCACTGCATTATCTCTTGTCATTCTGACCATCCATCCTCCCACTTCTGCATCTACCAGAGTTGATGCCATTTGGAATTTAGCAAGCAAGCATTTTACTTACTTGATCCCAGAACCATTTCATGAAAATTATAAGAACTCTAGTATTGGCAGTTACCTGATATATTGGATAAAGAAATGGACAATAAATATTATTATAGAAAAATGGTATATTACATAAAATCTATGCGTTGATTGATTGATCTACTACAACTCTTTGTAACTAAATTGTTGTACTTTAGAAGTGAATAAGTAATAAAAATAATGAATTCTTATCACAACATTTTGACTCATTTAATCTATCAAACAGAAATGTGTTTTAAGAAAAATATCATACTAATGATGTCACCTTCATGTTCATAGTTCAGTAGACCAAGAAAGATAATTTACTATTATACCTATCATATATCCATGTTTTACTTTGTCAAGCTTTGCTCTGTACTCTCTCAAACCTTATCACTAATCTGGGGTAAATGATACAGTTAATTCCCATTGTCTGTGTTCTAAGAATCATCTATTTTACTGAATTAAATATAATACCAATAAACCCAATATAATTTGTTCCGTTTCTATGAACATAACAACTTTCTCATAACACATTGATATATAATTCATATTATGTTCATAGGATTTAAAATATCCAACATTTGGATGTAGAGTCTTAATATATTTATAATATTTTATGAATTGTTAATAAATCACACTGAAGAAGAATATCTATGTGAAAGCAATGAACACAGATTCATAGTCATGCATGAGATGCTTCGTCAAATGAAATTAAATGGATTAGGCAGATATTTGTTCTGTTTTAATGAAAGGTAAACAAAATATGCACTGACTCAAATACAGAGAAATAGTCAGCATTCCAAAGATTCTGGTACTAACATCATTAATGTCATGCACAGCTTATGGCCTTGAAAAGTGTTATATCCAGTATTTTATTGCTTATCACAGCCATGATCAGAATGCTGAACTAAGAGTCAAAATTCCTAGTTTCGGCTACTCAGCATGTTTTCTTTCTTGCTTTACTGTTTCTTTCTTTTCTATTTAGTAATGAAATACATCAATTTTTAAAGAAATACATTTCTGTGATACATTTGGACTTTAACTCTGGCTTCTAAGAATTGATCTAAACTCAGCCAGTTGGTGTGAATAGCAACTGAAATGGTCAGTAACAGGCTTGGGGTGAATATGTATCCTCAGAGCTCACAAAGCAGATTAGAAAAAACTTTTTCCAGTCTGTTGAAAGTGAGATGGAAAATCTTTTTTCCACCTGGATAGTCTGTGGGAAGCAACGCTACTTCTATTTGCAATATTGAAGCCAACATCAAAAATATACCAATTAAGATATAAAGAAGACCTGAATTTTAAACTTCTGAAACCAGCCATGACTGAAGTTACACTTATGGATGAATTGATTACTATGAAATAATATGTTTTCAATAGATCATTATGTTATTTCAAATTTATTAAAGACAAAATTCCATTAACACACTGAACCATTTCCTTTCTAAAATAATTTACATTTACTAAAATTATCAATAAAATTCATTGATGCATTGCAGGAAAATATAAAATAAGTGTTTAAAATAGGCAAGATTGTGAATGTATTAAAATGATTGGGTGGAGAAATAAGAGCTTCCTTTTCAAATTCAGTAATTACATTTTCTAGCTTGCAATCCCACCAACAATGGAGGAATGTTCCTCTTTCTCCATATCCTCATCAGCATCTGTTGTCACCTGAATTTTGATCTTAACCATTCTGACTGATGTGAGTTGGAACCTCAGGGTTGCTTTGATTTGCATTTCTCTGATGACTAAGAATGTTGAACATTTCTTTAGGTGCTTCTTGGCCATTTGATATTCCTCAGTTGAAAATTCTTTGTTTAGCTCTGTACCCTAATTTTTCATAGGGTTGTTTGATTCTCTGCAGTCTATCTTCTTGAGTTCTTTGTATATATTGGGTATTTGCCTTCTATCTGATGTAAGATTGGTAAAGATCTTTTCCCAATCAGTTGGTTGACATTTTGTCCTATTGACAGTGTCCTATGCCTTACAGAAGCTTTACAATTTTATGAGGTTCCATTTGTCTATTCTTGATCTTAGAGTATAAGCCATTGATGTTCTGTTCAGGAAATTTTCCCTTTTGCCCATGCATTCAAGGCTCATCCCTACTTTACCCTCTATTAGTCTCAGTATATCTGGTTTTATGTGGATACCCTTGATCTACTTGGACATGAGCTTTGTACAAGGAGATAAGAATGGGTTAGTTTGCATTCTTCTACATGCTGACCTCCAGTTGAACCAGCACTATTTGTTGAAAATGCTGTCTTTTTTCCACTACATTGTTTTAGCTCCTTTGTCAAAGATCATGTGACCATAGGTGTGTGGGTTCATTTCTGGGTCTTCAATTCTATTCTATTGATCTTTCTTCCTGTCTCTGTACCAATATCAAAAATCAGTCATGCAGTTCCTAAGAAAATTGTATTTCTGGGGACATAGTATTATCTGAGGACCACTCCTGGGCATATATCCAAAAGATTCTCCAACATATAACCAGGATACGTGATCCACTATGTTTATAGCAGCCTTATATAGCCAGAAGCTGGAAAGAACCCAGATGTCCTTCATCAGAAAAATAGATACAGAAAATTTATCTATCTCCATTTCAGATGTCCTTCAACAGAAAAATAGATACAGAAAATATATCTATCTCCATTTACATGGTGGAGTACTACTTAGCTAATAAAAACAATGAATTAATGAAATTCTTAGGCAAATGGATGGAACTAGAAAATATCATCCTGAGTGAGGTAACCCACTCAAAAAAGAATACACATGGTATGCACTCACTAATAAGTGGGTATTAGCCCCAAAATTAGGAATACCGAAGATAAAATTCACAGACCACATGAAACTCAAGAAGGAAAACCAAAGTGTGTGTGCTTCAGTCCTTCTTTGAAAGAAGAACAAAATACTCATGGGAGCAAATATGGAGTCAACTTGTAAAGCAGAGACTGAGGAAAGGCCATTCAGAGACTGCCCCACCTGGGATCCATCCCATATAAAGTCACCAAACCCTGACACTATTATGGATGCCAAGAAGTGTGTGCTGAAAGGAGCCTGGTATAACTGTCTCCTGAGAGGCTCTGTCAGAGCCCTACAAATACAGAGGCAGAGGCTTGCAGTCAACCATTAAACTGAGCAAGGGATGCCCAATTGAGGAGTTAGAGAAAGGGCTGAAGGAACTGAAGGGATTTGCAACTCCATAGGAAGAATAACAATATCAACCAACTAGACCCCTCAGAGCTCCTAGGGACTAAACCACCAACCAAAGAGTATACATGGAGGGACCCATGGCTCCCTCCATATGTAGCAGAGGATGGCCTTGTCAGGCATCAATTGGAGGAGAGTCCCTTGGTCCTGTGAAGGCTTGATGCACCAGTGTAGGGGAATGCTAGGGCAAGAGGTGGGCTTGGGTGGGTGGGTGGTTAGAGGAACACCCTCATAGAAGCAAGGGATAGGGGAATGGGATAGGGGGTTTCCTGGAATGGGGAAAACTGGAAAAGGGGATAACATTTGAAATGTAAATAAAGAAAATATCCAATTAAAATTAAAAATTTACATTTTCATCAATATGTAGTGTTATTCATTTAAAATACAATATGAATGAATCTCGAAGGTCAACATGAAGATCTTAATATTATCTCAAGTGAACAAAAAGTTCAAAGCTGATGGGGGTCAATTTTTGTGTATAAAGTTATAAACTGAACCAGACTTTTGATAAAGCAAAATGATGAAGTTCTTTTAAATGATGGCAAAGAAGGTTAATTATAGATATATGGGAGAGCATAAACAAAGGTAGGGAGGTCTGGGAGAATCCAGATAGGTCATGATCAGATTGATCTGTGCTATGTGTGAGGAGGGGAAAGAGAGTTAGGAGGGGGAAGGACCCCCCCCCCCTCCATGAACCAGTTGCAGCAGCCAGGAATCCCAGAAGTCAAAATAGGGAAAGTAAACAAAATTGTTGGGTTTATAGGGGAGAGCAGTCCAGTCCACTAGAATGCAAAGTTGAGCACTCCAGTCAGGAGAGCTCTATAAAAGATACGATCTAAGGGGTGCAGAGAGAAGCTGGCAGTTAGCCTCAACTGTGATATGTTAAATAGGCACCTCAGTCATATTTCTAGGGGGTTGAAACCTAACATCCCAGTTATTTTTTTGATAATAAGGGGCAACAGCAATCTTCTCTATTACTATTTTCTACTGACATTGGGGCATTATTGTTGGGACTTGCCAGGGAAGCTGAAAGGATCACCAAGTCTGTGGGAAGCCGCCCAAGTCGCACCCACATTCGCCATTACAAGATGGCGCTTACATCCGGCAGAGGACAAGTTGTAAACAGGCTAGTGCGCATGCACCTGGTAATTTTCCACCTCAGAGTCTCAGCCTCTCTCCTGGCGGCATCTGGCCTGATGTGCGGGGAGCCAATGGGGAAGTTCCATGCCCCAGGCAAGCGCTGTGGCCTATATAAGGGACAGGTGTTCTATTGTTCGGGGTCTCCACTCATGGCAAGCTTATGCTCTCCCTCTCAAGATGCATTAAAGCTTTACTGCAGAAGGATCCTATGTGTGCCCCGTCGTTCTTGTGGCGAGACGGTAGCGCGGGACACAAGTCTAGGAAGAGAAGGCTGTTTCATTCACGGTCCAGGCTCTGTAGGACCACCTGGGCTAGGAAGTGCACTGCTTTGGAGCAGTTTGTAAGGCTGGACCACCTGGGACTCCTCACTGATTGGAAGCTGTCTGGGGTGCAGATTTTGAGGGAACAGTTGGAGCTGGTCAGTTGCTGGAGCAGTTTGCATTTGATTTGAAAACTATTGCAACAAATGAACTAGGGAGAGAGGTAAAGTTAAGGAGTTTAGGGAAAATTGTTTATCTTGGGTCTACATTGGAAACTCTGAGGCCCATGGTAGTGGCAGTTGGCAGAGGTGAATTAAAGTTGATTTCCTGAAGCTTACAAGAATTTTTTTTAATTTATAAAATAAATAAATAAAAGTTTTAGATATGTTACTATTAACACTGTAATCATACTGAAATCCATATTGTAGAAAGAGCAGAAGAGTCACAACTTTGATTCATAGTAAAAATTTGGGGACCTCAAAATCATTTGGGGTTAAAAGCGTGAACACTCTCTACTCTGTCCAGAAGACTGGATGTATATTCGTTCGAGAGATGATTTTAGCACAATAAGAAACCAGGGGTAGATTGATAGCTTAAAGTGATGGGCATTTTAAAGGATCCTGGAAAGCATGTGTACTGTCAGAAGCTAAGCCAACATCCCATTGCCTTTGAAACACCATTGTTAGGTTGCTGTGGATATCGGTCAGATTTCTGTTTTCATATTTTTTTCATATTTTTATTGGTTATTTTATTTATTTACAATTCAAATGTTATCTTCCTTTCCAATTTCCCCTCCACAAACTTCCTATCCCTTATCCCCACTCTCTGTCTCAATGAGGGTACTCCCCCACCCACCCACCCCCTCTCTGCCTCAGCGACCTAGCATCCTGCTAGGTTGGGGCATCAAGCCTCCACAGGATCAAGTAGCTCCCCTTGCATTGACTCCAGACAAGGCAATCCTCTGCTTCATATCCAGCTGAAGCCATGGGTCCCCCTATGTGTACTCTGTGGTAGGTGATTTAATCCTGGGAGCTCTGGGGGGTCTGGTTGGTTGATATTGTTGTTCTTCCTATGGGGCTGCAAACCCCTTCAGCTCCTTCAGTCCTTTAAATTCTCCATTGGTGTCACCGGTGCTCAGTCCAATGTTTGGCTGCATACATCCAGATCTATATTGGTGAAGCTCTGGCAGAGCATCTTAGGGGACAGCTCCTCTCATCAAGCTTTTCTTGGCATCAGCAATAGTGTCTGGGTTTGGTGTCTGCAGATAGAAGGATCGCTAGAGGAAGCAGTTTATGGATGGCATTTCCTTCAGACTCTGTTCTATTCTTTGTACCTGTATTTCCTTTTGGAAGGAGGGATTCTGTATTGTTTTTTTTTTTTTTGAGGTGGGTGGATGGCTCCATCCCTTAACCCGGAGCTATGCCTATCCACTGGATATGGTCTCTACAGGTTATATCTCCCCTTTATTTGTATATTTTAGCTAATGTCCTCTATGTTGGATCCTGAGATCCTCTTGGGTACCTGGCATCTGGGACTTTCTAGTGGCTACTCCCATCCACTGCTACACACCTCTTTCAAATTCCTTACCCTCTGTACTTCTCCCCATCTCCTCCTGTATCTGAAACAGACCCCCCTTTTCCCTACACCTTGTCTCTTCCAGATCATTCTCTCCCTCTACCTTCTGAGAGTATTTTCTTCACCCTTCTTTTCTTTTGCAATTATTAGCATTTTGACTGATGATAAGAAAGATAAGTTGAGTGTTTGATAGATTTTTTTTTTTTTTTACATTTTTCTGTTAAGAAATTCCAATAACAGAGTGAACTACAAGCTTTCCTTGTCTTCACTACCTTTTTGTGAAGATTATTTATGGAGTGGGAGACAGTGTCTTAGAAAGAGGTAGTTTATCTGCTTTAGAGAAAGAAAGCAGAAAATATGTTTGTTTGTTTTTTTCCTTAAGTGTTTCCTATGTGTTCCTCTGAGTGTTTCCTTAAGTATATTCCTATGACTTACTAAACAGCTGAGACAAATAAAAAAATTGAGTAATATTCAAAGTACTTTATTACCTGCAAAAGAAAGCATCAGATTTAAAGTATAATGCTACATATTTTTCACTTAATTCAGTTCTCTGACACTTCGTGTTTTTTAATCTTCCTTTCTTTCTTTCCTATATATCATTTTTGAAAACTTAATTCTCTCTGCTATGCCTTCAGCAGTAAATGTTTATCTTGAATGAGAAAGAATCTAAAATCTGGATTTTATTAGAGAACGTATCCTTGAATTGAACAGAAAAGAAAAACAAAACAAATCCTCATAAAATAGATTGAGGAAGAGAAGTAGAATGTGAGCAAACCAAGCCTTAAAAAGACAAAATTATTTGTTACCAACCTCCAAAGCATTCTATGAGACTGTACACAGATGCAAACTGTGTAAAATAGATTTCTGCTCTTCTGATTCCTACTATTAGTTTTCAGCAGTAGGAATTTCTTACCAATGTTTGAAATATAAACTAATGTTTCTTGCCAGTTTTTCTAAATTTTGAATGATTTTATGACTTTTTAGAAGTTGTGACATTGATAGCATGATTTTTTTCACACCTATCTCAACCTATTGTGTGATAAAGTAATAGAAATTTCAACTTAAATAAAGTAGAAAGCTGGTATTCAGCTAAAAAGCTTTTAGAAAATATATCTGTCAAATTGCTGATAAAATCACATTCATATATTCAAGGAAATTCATGGAGAGAACAGCCAAAGACTAACAGGTGTCACATATACAACATTTTGGAATTTATATAGGTTTCAATGTAAATTTTTCTTGGAACAAATTTGAATCAGTACTATAGCTTGCTTATTGATTTGATTTTTAAATCTGCAATAGTTCGTGATTTCTGTCTTAATTTGCCTCCTAAATTCAATATGTATATCCTGAGACTCCTTTCTTACCCATGGGGCAGCAGTGTTCTGAGGCAACTGGATCTTTCAGAAAGCTAGGGAAAGCTAGGGAGAGATTAGTTCAGAGTTATAGTGATATTGTAAGTTTGGGATTTGGGGAGTTTATTGAGAATTTTGGCTATGTTTCTGTGTTATAAGAGCTTTGTTATTTTGGTTAAGTAAATAACTTATCTAACAGTTGATATCTCACCTATAAAACAGAGACAATAATATTGATATGTAATTATTCATATAAGTAAAAGGATACTATTAAATTATCTAATGTGCTGGCTGAGTACATGGTGCTGTTCTCAAAGTCCATGGTAAAAAGCTCATCTAAATTAGAAGTCATTTTGTTACTGTTTAGATAAAAATATCAAGTGTAAAGGCTTATTTATCCAAGTCTTGTTCCCCAACTGATAGTGCTATAGAGAGGTGACTGGGTTTCTAAGGTGCTGACTCCATCAATGAATTAATATATTTATGACTTTATGGGTTAATGGGCTATATTAGGATACTGCTTATTGAGATTTAATAAGTCACTGGGGTATGTAGTATCCATGAGTTCTTTGTCTCTTTCTGTCTCCCTATCTGACTCTCTCTAATTCTTTTTCTCTCTCCTCCTTTCCATTTTTTCCTCTCTGTACCCATCTCCTTCTTTCTGTGTTTGGCACGAAATATAGCCATGGACCAAAATAAAACTTTACTCCTTAAAACTATTTTTTTTTATGTATTTTGCAACAATTATGGGAAACTGTTAAACCACCTATCACAGGAATTATTGAACATCACTGGGAAAGGCCACAGAAATAGAGACACTTCAACTAGTTTTCTCATATAAAGAAATAAGAAATATAAGCCCGGAATTATTCAATTCAAGATATGTTCATTTTCAAATCTGTAGTTTTATTTTAAAACTTTTTCAAATTAATTTATTTCAAGGCCGACAGCTGCTATCTTAGATAGGTCTGCTAAAACTTTTTAAAACATCATAAAATTAAATTTGGCAATAGCTACAATTAACACTTTGGCAGAACTAATTATTTTTTTCACATGAAATGTATGCATACATATGGAAAGTGTTTCTTCTCCTAATCCTTTTCTGGTGTTAAATATCTTCCAATAAATAGGAAAAATGTATATGATTTTTATGTACCACCTCTAAGTATTTGAAAATTAAAGGAAAGTTCATTTACACTTAAGTCATAGGTGAGATGTTCACATTAATAAAAGTGTGTGCAATAATATTTCAATAAGGAACAAGCAAACACCAATTTTGATCCTGTGTCTGGTGGTCTTATTTGTTAAAATGATATTTAAGACAAACTAAACCCCAATATGATTTCTCCTGCGTATGTTTATTGATTTATTTATTATTTTTCCATGAGACTTGAAACTGGCTTTTAACACATATTGTCTTGTTCTATTTTGTGACACGCTAATTAAACTGCCAATATTTTAAGGAGCATTGAGTTCTCCTTACACTTAAAATCACATCTCAAGAGGATGATAGAAGATTTTAAGAAGGAAATAAATACCTCCCTTAAAGAAATACAATAGAACATAGATAAACAACTAGAAGCCCTTAAAGAGGATACACAAAAAAATCCCTTAAAGAATTATAGAAAAACACAATCAAACAAATAAACAAAAGAATTCAGGAATTAAAAACAGAAATAGGAACAATAAAGAAATCACAAAGGGAGACAGTCCTGGAGTTAGAAAACCTAGGAAAGAAATCAGGAGTCATAGATGCAAGCATCACCAACAGAATACAAGAGATGGAAGAGAGAGTGTCAGGTGCGGAATTTACCATAGAAACCATGGACACAGCAGTCAAAGAAAACACAAAATGCAAAAATCTCCTAACCCAAACCATCCAGTATATCCAGGATGCAATGAGAAGACAGAACCTGAGGATAATAGGTATAGAAGAGAGTGAAGATTCATAAGTTAAAAGACCAGTAAATATCTTCAACAAAATTATAGAAGAAAATGTCCCTAACCTAAAAAGAGAGGTGAACATAAATATACAAGAAGCCTACAAAACTCCAAATAGACTGGACCAGAGAAGAAATTTCTCCCATCATATTATAGTCAAAACACCAAATACACAAAATAAGGAAAGAATATTAAAATCAGTAAGGGAAAAAGGGCAAGTAACATATAAAGGCAGACCTATCAGAATTACACCAGACTTCTCACCAGAGACTATGAAAGCTAGAAGATCCTGGGCAGATATTACACAGACTCTAAGAGAACACAAATGCCAGCCCAGGTTGCTATACCCAGCAAAATTCTCAATAATCATAGATGGTGAAACCAAAATATTCTATGACAAATCCAAATTTGCACAGTATGTTTCCATAAATCCAGCCCTACAGATAATAATACATGGAAAACGCCAACTCAAGGAGGGAAACTACACCCAAGAAAAAGCAAGAAAATAATCTTTCAACAAACTCAAAAGAACATAGCCACAAAAACATATAAACAACATTGAAAATAACAGGAAGCAACAATCACTATTCTTTAATATCTCTTAACATCAATGATCTCAATTCCACAATAAAAAGACATAGACTGACAGATTGGATCCATAAACAGGACCCAGCATTTTGCTGCATTCAGGAAACTCACCTCCATGTTAAAGAAAAACACTACCTCAGAGTAAAGGGCTGGAAAACAATTTTTCAGGCAAATGACAAAAATGGAGTAGCCATTCTAATATCGGATAAAATCAACTTTCAACCAAAAGCCATCAAAATAGATAAGGAAGGACACATCATACTCATAAAATGAAAAATCTACCAAGAAGAACTCTCAATTCTGAACATCTATGCCCCGAATGCAAGGGCTCCCACATCCATAAAAGAAACTTTACTAAAGCTCAAAGCACACATTGCACCTCACACAAAAATAGTGGGAGACTTCAATACCTCACTATGATCAATGGACAGATCTTGGAAACACAAACTAAACAGAGACACAGTGAAACTAACAAATGTTATGAACAAAATGGATTTAACAGATATCTATAGAACATTTCATCCTAAATCAAAAGAATATACCTTCTTTTCAGCACCTCATGGTAACTTCTCCAAAATTGATCATATAATTGGTTACAAAACAAGCCTCAACAGATATAAGAAGATTGAAATAATCCCATGCATCCTATCAGATCACTACTGATTAACACAGGTCTTCACTGGCAACAACAACAGAAAGCCCACATACACATGGAAGCTGAACAATGCTCTACTCAATGATAACTTGGTCAAGGAAGAAATAAAGAAAGAAATTAAAGACTTCCTAGAATTTAATGCAAATGAAAGTACAACAAAACCAAACCTATGGGACACAATGAAAGAGGTGTTAAGAGGAAAACACATAGCTCTGAGTGCCTACAAAAATGCAGTCACAAAAGAATGAACATGGTGTGTACTCACTGTTAAGTAGTTATTAGCCCAAAAGTTTGAAATGCCCAAGGGTCGCTTTGCAGCAACAGTAGGACTGAGTGTGAAGTCCCAGATGGAGGACTTGGAGAAAGGACTGAAGGAACTGAGGGTGTTTCCATCTCCTGGGAGGCAGCAACAGTGGCAACTGGCCTGACCCCCCGATACTGCTGGAGACTGATCCACCAACCAAAGAATACACATAGAGGGACCATTGGTGCTGGCCACAAATGCAGTAGAGGAGGGTCTTGTTATCCATCAGGGGAGGAGAAGCCTTTGGGCCTGAGGGTGTTAGATACCCAAGTATAGGAGAATGCCAAGGAGGGAAGACAAGAGTGGGTGGGTGGGTGGATGGGAGAATACCCTCATAGTGGCAGGGGAGGGTGGAGGCAATGGGGAGGTTGCAAAGGGGAGATCTGGAAAGGGGGAAACATTTGAAATGTAACAAAATATGAAAAAAAAGAAAGAAACTGGAGAGAGCATATATACATATACTAGCAGCTTAACAGCACAACTGAAAGTTCTAGAACAAAAAGAAGCTAATACACCCAAGAGGAGTAGAAGACAGTCAATAATCAAATTAAGCTCTGAAATCAACCAAGTGGAAACTGAAATAACTATATAAAGAATCAACAAAATCAGGAGCTGGTTCTTTGAGAAAATCAACAAGATAGATAAACCCTTAGCCAGGCTAACAGGAGGGCAGAGAGATAGTAGGCAAATTAACAAACTTAGAAATGAAAAAGGAGATATAACAATAGAATCTGATAAAATTCAAAAAAACCTTCAGATCCTACTACAAAAGCTTATATGCAACAAAATTGGAAAATCTGGAGGAAATGGACAAGTTTCTAGACAGATACCAAATATCAAAGTTAAATCAGAATCAGATAAACCATCTAAACAGTCCCATAACCCCTAAAGGAATAGAAGCAGGCATTAGAAGTCTCCCAACCGAAAACAACCCAGGACCAGGTGGGTTCAGTGAAGAATTCTATCAGACCTTCAAAGAAGATCTAATACCTATACTCTTTAATCTATTCCACAAAATACAAACAGAAGGAGCACTACCTTATTCATTCTATGAAGCCACAGTTACACTGATACAAAAACCCCACAAAGACCCAACAAATAAAGAAAACTTCAGACCTATTTCCCTTATGTATATCGATGCAAAAATACTCAATAAAATTCTTGCAAACAGAATGCAAGAACACATCAAAACGATCATTCACCATGATCAAGTAGGCCTCATCCCAGGGATGCAGGGATGGTTCAATACCCGGAAATCCATGAATGTAATCCACTACATAAACAAACTCAAAGAAAAAACCACATGGTCATTTCATTAGATACTGAAAAAGCATTTGACAAAATACATCATCACTTCATGATAAAAGTCTTGGAAAGATCAGGAATTCAAGGAGCATACCTAAACATAGTAAAAGCAATATACAGCAAACCAGTGGGCAAGATCGAACTAAATGGATAGAAACTCGAAACAATCCAACTAAAATCAGGGAATAGGCAAGGCTGCCCTCTCTCTCCCTATCTATTCAATATAGTACTTGAAGTTCTAGATAAAGCAATTAGACAAGAAAGGGAGGTCAAAATGATACAAATTGGAATGGAAGAAATCAAAATATTACTATTTGCAGATGATATGATCATATACTTAAGTGACCTGATAAATTCCACCAGAGACCTGCTACTTCTGATAAACACCTTCAGCAAAGTAGCCAGATACATAATTAACTCAGGCAAATCAGTAGCCTTCATATACTTGAAGGATAAAAAGGCTGAGAAAGAAATTAGGGAAATGACACCCTTCATAATTGTCACAAACAATATAAAATATCTTGGTGTGACTCTAACTGAACAAGTGAAAGATTTGTATGACAAGAACATCAAGTCTCAGAAAAAAGAAATTGAAGAAGACCTCAGAAGATGGAAATATCTCCCATAATCATGGACTGGCAGGATTAATATAATAAAAATGACCTTCTTGCCAAACGCAACCTACAGATTCAATGCAATCCCCATCAAAATTCCAACTCAATTCTTCATAGACTTATAAGAGCAATTCTCAAATTCATATGGAATAACAAAAAAATCAAGGATAGCAAAAACTATTCTCAACAATAAAAGGACTTCTGGGGTAATCAGCCTACCTGACTTCAAGCTGTACTACAGAGCAGTAGTGGTAAAAACTGCATGATATTGGTACAGTAACAGGCAGGTAGATCAATGGAATAGAATCAAAGACCCAGAAATGAACCCACACACTTATGGTCACTTGATCTATGAAAAAGGAGCTAAAACCATCCAGTGGTAAAAAGATAGTATCTTCAACAAATGGTGCTGGTTCAACTGGTGGTCTACATGTAGAAGATTGTGAATTGTTCCATTCCTATCTCCCTGTTCAAAGCTCAAGTCGATGTGGATCAAGGACCTCCACATAAAACCAGAAACACTGAATCTAATAAAAGAGAAAGTGGAGAAAAGTCTCCAACACATGGGGACAGGGGGAAAGTTCCTGTACAGAACACCAATGGCTTGTGCTCTAAGATCAATAATCCACAAATGGGACCTCATGAAATTACAAAGCTTCTGTAAGGCAAAGGACACTGTAATTAGGACAAAATGGCAAGTTACAGATTGGGAAAAGATCTTTACCATCCTACGTCCCATAGGGGGCTAATATCCAACAAATAGCTCAAGAAGCTAGACTCCAGAGATCCAAATAACCCTATCAAAAAATGGAGAACAGAGCTAAACAGAGAATTCTCAACTGAGGAAACTCGAATGGCTGAGAAGCACCTAAAGAAATGTTCAACATCCTTAGTCATCAGGGAAATGCAAATCAAAAAAATCCTTAGATTCCACCACACACCAGTCAGAATGGCTAAGATCAAAAACTCAGTTGGTAGCAGATGTTGGTGAGGATGGGGAGAAAGAGGAACACTCCTCCATTGCTGGTGAGAATGCAAGATGATACAAGCTCTCTAGAAACCAGTTTGGAAGACCCTCACAAAAATGAACATAATACTTCCTTAGGACCTAGCTATACCACTCTTGGGCATATACCCAGAAGATGCTTCAATATGTAATAAGGACACATGTTCCACTATGTTCATAGCAGCCATATTTATAATAGCCAGAAACTGGAAACAACCCAGATGTACCTCAACAAAGGAATGGATACAGAAAATGTGGTACATTTACACAATGGAATACTACTCAGCTATTAAAAACAGTGCCTTCATGAAATTTGCAGGCAAATGGATGGAACTTGAAAATATCATCTTGAGCGAGGTAATACAGTCACAAAAGAATGAACATGGTATATACTCACTGATAAGTGGCTATTAGCCCAAAAGTTTGGATATCCAAGAGTCACTTCATAGCAACCATTGGGCTGAATATGATGTCCCAGAAGGAGGAGTTGGAGAAGGGATTGAAGGAGCTGAGGGAGTTTGCAGCCCCAGGGAGGGAGCAACAGTGGCAACTGACCTGACCTCCTGATGGTCCTGGAGACTGATCCACCAACCAAAGAATACACATGGAGTGACCCATGGTGCTGGCCACATATGCGGCAGAGGAGGGTCTTGTTAGACATCAGGGGGAGGATAGGCCCTTGAACCTGAGGGTATTAGATCCCCCAGTATAGGAGAATGCCAAGGAGGGAAGACAAGAGTGGGTGGGTGGGTGGGTGGGGGAATACCCCCATAGAGGCAGGGGTGGGGGATGGAATAAGGAGGTTCCAAAGGGGAGATCTGGAAAGGGGGAAGCATTTGAAATGTAAATAAATTATGAAAAAAATAAAATGGTTATACTAGAAAAAATGCATCAAAATATTTAAAAATTCAAAACATCTATCAGAGTATTTTTAGGAAATCTTGAAGATTTTGAAAGATGTGATCTGCACAGATAACATTTATGTCCCAAGCACAAATTTTGATCTGCTTGTCGTTTTGATTGGAGCAGAGGCATTAAATCCCAAGCATGGATACTCTCAGTCCACTTTTCTGTCTTTGAGGTTGGAACTGTTTTGCAATGCAATTCCTGTTTTGTGGAAACTTTCCTACTGATGAGCTTTTGATTTAAATGTCCCAGTTTACGAAGGGGCTGGGGATCTAGCATTTGTGATTTCTGATCTTTCAACAGCCAGTGAGCTGTGGAACTACATAAAGTCTTTACCTCATTTTTAATATTAGCAGCGTATTTTTGGATTGACAAGTAATATCCCTGTGGTAAAGAATAGGCAACTTCCTTTTGGTAATTCCTGAAGAAAATTAGTTCTATGGGTTCTGCTTCCTTGTGAGCAAAAGCAATGCAGGTCATGGTAAATAAATATCTTAATTATCAGTGTAGCTACCTCTAGTGGCAGCTTTTTCTTACAGCAGCCTTTCACATGAAGGGTTAAGGATAGAAGTTAATTTTAGGACTTTGGATAACAATCAACCTTCAGGTAATTTTTTTCACTGTGGTGTTTATTTTAGATTTTAGACATAGCAAAGGATTATTTTCTTAGCACTATGTACTTGACATTAAATAAGAATAAAGACCAATTTCTGTAGAATGTAGCTTTATATTGATTTGTCCAGAATTTTAGGATTACAACCCTCCAGAACTGTCAGCCACTTGCTAAAAGCTTCTGGGTGATGGGAAGAGATAAATTCCCATGATCTTCTAATTTACCATTTCTTCACACTATAGCCACTTAGGAGACCTCATAATAAGTCTCCCCAATGGAGGTGAGTGAAATAATAGGCACAATGTATCCTCAGGAAGAAGAAAAAAGATGAAGGGAGTCAGTCATTTATCAATAGGATCTATGACATCCATCTACCCATCCATCCATCCGTCCATACATACATACATATATTTTTTCTGTCTAAATAGCATTTTAGTTCTCATGTTGACTAGCTCCAAAATTTGTCATTTAGTTAAATTTAACTAAAAGAAAATGTTATCTGTCAGTGAACTTACCAGACACAGAGACTGCCTCAGTGCAGTAAGTATAGAATAGAAAATAAATTAGTAAAACACAGAAGAATATAAGGAACTGCTAATTGCAACACTAAAAATTATACAGGGGGTGATAAATCAATATCTTTTAAAAATCAAAAGTAAAGATAAAGACAGGTAATGGGAGCCACTAAAACTCATATGTCAGAGTGACTCCCAGCTTTGAAGACCTCTCCCTCTGCTTGAAGGAACATCCTTTAATCATCCTGGTACTTCTGAGAGCAAGACAGATATGCTAATTGGCTGTGTGGCCTAGTTTCCTACGAGTGAGAAATTACCGTATTAAATAAACTGTTTTTACACAATCTATTTAAGTAAGTAGAATATCAACAGTCTATTATGTCTTCAGGAAGGAATATCTTAGACTATGAAAGACAATGCATAATATCTATTGAAAAGAGTCAGAAGGCAAGGTGACAGTGTTCTTTTCTGTGTCATAAAATTTCACACTGACAAAGGTAACTCTGACTAAGTTAAATTCCATACCACATATATTTGAAAGAAGTATCTGAGATTTATGGTCTCTCACAGACAATTTTCTATTGTTTACTAAAATTCTTTAGAAGCACAATGGCCATTAATTGTTTTACATTTATACTACCTCTGTTTACCAGGTTTTCATATAGGACAACTACCTCTCCCTAGTTTAAGCAATGTGACTGGTACACAGATTAACTTAATGTACTTCACTTATTATAGAAATTAATATCTTATTTGGATGATATATTCTTACTATTCTCTTATGAATCTAAGAACAGAAAAGGATGGGAGAGAATGAGCATTCTAGTTAAGCCTAGATCATCAGCTCTTTGATTCCTATTTTGAACATTACAAACTTATAAGAGTCTGAACTGATACAAATAGGAAAGGATGTTAGCATTTTAATCATTTCTCTCTTTTTCTTTCCTAACGTGGAAACTGCACTTCAGCATCAACTGTCTTTATAACTTAATGTAATGAGGCCTAATAGCTTCAATTCAATATTTAGTCATCTGAGGTGTTGCCTGAAAGCAAGCTTTGTGGGAGCATATGTCTATGTCTAGTACCATGATAAACACCGGTCACACAGCTGTCACTCAATAAGCATAATTCACAATAGTGAAGTCTAAAGAAAAATAAAAAGTATAGATATTTGGAGTGAGTCAGTAATGCTGCAAATCTTTATTTCCTCAGAAAGGAGAAGTCTGGCTTTCAAGACTTAAAAATAATCCTGTGCTCCATTAAAATACCTGTGTCTACCACAAATAAGTCAATGAGTATCACATAAAACATGATGGACCTCAGGTGATGACACATGTCTGTGTATGATGTACTTACTGCCAAGCTTGGCAACATCAGTTCATTCCTTGCAACCCAAAAGATGGAAGAAAAACACCAGCTCCTACAGCTATCCTCTGGTTAAACCTATACTCATTTGCTACTACAAACACAAGTGTACACACACACACCATTTATCTATTCAGATATATAATATATAGTATATATATTCAGATATATGAAAATGTTCTAGATCTTATTGTTACTTGTAAATATATTATTTAATATTTATAAAAATATATTGTATATGTTATATATGAATATGTATAATTTAATACTATGAAAATAACAGTAGTATCCATTAGGAACTAATTTGTTCATGAGTGACAGGAGAGCACTTTGTCTTGCTTAAACAAAATTTTTCTTGACTTTCTCCTACAAGTTTAAGTCCATGTGTTTATAAAAAGATATTCTCTCTCTCTCCTCTCCTCTTTTCCTCTCTCTCTCTCTCTCTCTCTCTATATATATATATATATATGCACACCATATTTGGTGTGCATACACACACACCAAAGTTTTCTCTGCAATCAGCATATGTACTTCATTTGTCCATATGAACTATAACTATTACGTGGAAATCACCCAAGGCTTCAAGAGAGTTCATAAACAGAACATTTAGTAAGACCTATTCCTAGAACTCAACTGGTATTCTCTTGGCTATGAGATAAGAGAGAGTGGATTTGGAAAACAACTGGCAGTTTTCAACTACAACACTTTTTATCTGATATCTAACAACTGAGGCACAAGACACTAAATAAGAGTAACAGTACAACTTAGCCTAAAGATGAATGAAGAGGTGACTTAGAAGCTGAGAGTCTGGTAATGAATTTATTCTTCTAAAGCATAGGGTCAACACATCTGAACCCCAGGGGGCAGCTCAAACTATTTAGAATGTCCAGCTATTCTTACAACTGAGTGTGAAGAAACTAATTGGAATAATGGGGCCAGACATTTAAAGTGTGAGTTGCAAATCTGTGTTAATTATGGTGAAGGCTTGTCCTTTCCTCACATATTTAAATATGTAATTTGGGTTTTAAATCAGTTTGTACTCAAAGAAATCACATTCAGTCTTTCATGCCTCCATGTTTAAAGTTCATAAGTCAAGTTTTGGCACACTGTGAGCACTGGGAGAGAAAGAATAGTAAGCTGAGCTTTTGTGGCCAAGAGCAAGGTTAGAAGCAGTATATAATCCTTGTGTTCTCTTACATGAATCTGTGCTAGCTAAGAAATTGCACAAAGCTTTGTGATATTCATGGGTTAAATGATTGTGCTGCAGAACAAGCAAAATCACACAAAATTTCTCTCAGGCAACATGATATATTTCAAATAGCAAATTCTTGCTAATTATTCACAAATCCTTTTGAGATTCACATTCCCTTGGTCTACACATTTGTGTATGATGTGTCCATGTATATGTATAGATGTATATATAAATTAGGGTGAGCAGAAGCACCTTCCTCAACCCCTCTCCCCTTTGTTTTTAAGACAAGTCTGTAACAGAAACTTAAGCTTGCTGTCTTTGTTAGGCTGTCTGTCTAGTAAACTCAGAGAATCTCCTTTGATACACCATAGAATAATAGATATTTTTAGCCAGATTCTGGTATTTTGTATGGATATTGGGAAACTGATTTGAGATAATCATGTTTGCGCAGCAAAGACTTTATCCATGGAGACCTCTCCTCAGTTTGAGATTCATGCATACTGTAGTAAAAGCTTGCATTGTTAAGTAAAACCAAGAAAATGAAATATTTATAATCTCACTAGAACATAATGAAAACAAATATAAATCTCAAATTATTTTGTTCCTTTCCTATTTGAATATTTAACTGATTAAATCTAAACTAATAAAATTGTTTGGTAAAGTAAGTAAAACATCACTGAAAATCGATAGCCTTGCTCAACTTGATTCCACTTTGATAAAAACACTTAAATATGCAATATTCCTTGGTCTACACATTGTATAAAAAGTCTACATTTCAATTATAGGCAGTAAGAATTTAGTTTATTTAAGGACAACTTTTCTATTCTCTATAATACTATATTATACATTTTATCTATGTCATATAATACTATAATGTAATACAGTGTATGAAATGTATTATACATTATAGTCTTATAATTTGGTTTGATTTCAACCTTAAAAAACTTTAAATTGTGATATTTTGTTTCATTGATGATATTCAAATTCTCAGGTATTTTTCTTATTTATTTCCATTTTACTATATTACTTCCTGTTGTTTAACCTAAAATTTTATATCAAGTGGTATTTTAATTACTCTTTTGTAATACTACTACAACTAATTTTGTTATACAGTCTTCCAACATTGGTGCTCAAAGGTATCTCTCTACTTTTCCTATATCAATTATGTTTTCTGCTGTTCAGTAAATAACTCTAGAAGTATCACTTCTCTTAACATGGTACAACATCTTTTAAGCTTTTTATGGGTTCTTTGTGAAATTCCCATCATTCCCCCCAATACCACTCATCTCCCCCTCTCCTCATGCCTTCCCTCCACCCTTGCAACCCTCCCTCCTAACACGAAAAAAATCTCAGTGTGGAAGCTGTAGTGTGTCACAGTGTGCCCTGTAGTATACCCTCTTTCCCACAATTCTTCACTTGCAAATGTACATTTCAATGACACATTGGTCTGGTATGAGGCCTCTGGAATCTCATATTCTATAGTTGCTAGAATGACATTGGAACTTCTCTTGGAGATCCTGTAGTTTTGGATCTGTAGGACAGGCATCCTCATGCACTCCAGCAGTTCAATAAAACTGGTCTAGCGGTAGGCATGAGAGGTATGTGAGTTGCTCCGCTCTCAGCCTCTCCCCTTTTCAGGTCCTCCTGAGCTGCTCATCAGCAAACCCTACAACTGGGGCAATCTCTATCCTACTGCCAAAGAGAGGTGCATGGCCCACTCTCCCAAGTGTTGCAGCTAGTGAGAGACAAAGCCAGTTTTACTGTTCTCATGACCCCAGGGCTAGGTCTCCTACTTGCCATAGATGGTGAAGGGACAAGAGAGGGGAAGGGGAAGAGGGTGTTTCTCCCTCATCTGTGCCTCTACTCCTCAGAGAAGAATCAGGGCAAGATCTCCCACACTCACCTGTAATCATAGGCTTTTCTACCAGTGCACCAGTTCTTGAATAATGGCTCAGAGACTTACTATTTGTTTAAAAAAATGCCTAGTCATAAGCTAGGCTTGTTCCCACTACCTCATAACCTAAGTAACCTGTTTCTACTATTTTGTATCTGCCACAGGGCTAGTTACCTCTCCTCAGTTTCATATGTTTAAAGTCCAGAAAGAGAATCTATTCAGTACCATTCTTCTCCCTCTGCCAGATGTCCTATTTTCTAATCCTGCCTCAGCTTATTTGCCATCGAAATTTTATTGACAGGTGATGCTTCCACATAATACAGAAGAGATTATCCCTACATTCCCCCACACACTCTCCAACCTGGCATAGGTAGCAAGGGGTAAGGGGTGTGGTCATCTCTCTTTTGCCCATTCCACTGCACAGCAGACAAGTGACATGGCCAGCTTTCCCATACTCACACCCTCAGGACTGGTTTGTCCATGTCCTTCCTACCAGGGTCAGCTCTACTGTGCTGCCCACTGAGGTGCAGAGCTCACTCTCCTGAGTCTTACAGCTGGTGAGAGGAAGGACCAGACCTCCTTCTCTCATGGCTTGAGGACCAGGGTCTCCCACCTGCCACAGGCAATGAAAGGAGAAAAAGAGGTTAATATCTCTCCTTTATCCATGTACTGGAGTCAAGCGGTAGAGCCTCCTCACCCACAACTCTCACAAAGTGCAAACCCTGTTCTTCCAAGTACTGCAGCTGTCAAGGGGCAATGTCAGTTCTTCCACTCTCAAGTCCCCAGGGCTAGCATTCCCACGATGCACAGATGACGGGTGGGGCTAGTTCTGCAAAACTCTTAGACATCAATATGTCCCTGAGTTGGAGCCCAACCCGGTAACATCCACCTGGTAAGGGATCACTTCTGCTGCAAGGCCACATGCCCAGACTAGGCCCCTGATGGCAACCCAGTCCAGGACTTACCATGGTTTGAGGTGGCAACACTGGTTACTCACATTGACTATCCAGTTCTGCCTCTGTTTGTTGTGCCCACATCCTTCTGTTCCTCTTTCTCTTCCATTTCTTTACCAGGAACTGTTTCTCTTAGTGGCACCAGGAACTCTGAATGTCTGAGTCATCTTAGGAGTGCTCTCAGGAGTGTTATAACCTGCTCCTGTACTATGGTACCAGGCAAGGGTCATCTTGGACATGTTCCTCCCTCCTTCCAGGTCTGAGTGGCACCTGACTGGAGGTCATCTCAGGCTAGCTCCCTCTTCAGGCCCCATGGCACCAATCTGGTGGTTATCTAGGGTTACCTCCTCATCCACCCTGCCTGAGTGACTTGGAGGCCTTGTCCCTAGTGGGGTTCTTCAAGGCTTGGGCTTGTTCTAGGTCCTGGGAGCCACCAGGGTCTGGGCTATCCAAGACTGGTGGTCTTCTCAGGCTCTGTTCTCTCACGGAACAACAGCTACTAATCATTAAAATGTCCATGGGTCTGAACACTGAGCCTCTCCTCACTGCCACTTACTGATTTATATGTGGCACAGCAGCCTTAACTGAAATGCTGGTCTCGGCAAGCATTGGGTAGCATATATTTTTCTGTTTCCTTTGTTTTTAATTAATCATTTTATTCATTCACATTTCAAATGATATTCTCCCCTTCCTGGGGGAAATGCTGACGAGGATGTGGAGAAAGAAGAATATTCTGTTTCCTATTTAAGAGAATTTTAATAGGATCAATTCAAGTAAATTACCTTCTATCATTTCAAGTGATTATCTAAGTTATTTTGGTTTTTGATTAGAATATAACTTGCCTTAAGAAATGTGTACATGTTTTTCTGAGTTTATAACTGTTTTCTTTATTTTATTCAATTTTGTGTATACTGGTGCTTTTCTAAGTGCTTTAGCTGACTCTGCATTCGGAAGTTTCCCATCTGATGAACATCTACTTCATGAATGTGACTTCCTCTAGTTTTAGCTCTACGAGTTATAAGCCAGCTCTTCTCTCTTCTGCTGTTCTGTTGGTTAACAAAACTTCCCTGATTGTACTCATGGCTTCTTCATCTTTACAGTTCTTTTTTATTTTAATCCATCCATAGTTTTAACATATTTTATACCATAACAATAATGCAAAATCATTCATTGTAACATACACAGACATGCACACACACCACACACACACACACACACACACACTTGACATTTAAGTGTGATTTGTGGTTTGCATAGACCTGAACTCATCATTATTATAATAAAAAATATTAAGTTGTAAGACTTCATAAAGACTTGATAGAAATGATTGAAATTTTTGGAGGTTATAGTTCTAAAGATTTATAAACAAAAGAATATCAAATATGTATGTTTATGCTGAGGATACTTTTTTTATTTGATACTTATAGGCATTTTCCCCTGTAATATAAGTCTTATTTCTGAGAATTCCCTGACAACTTCTTTGTCACTCATAGCTCTACTTCTATTTTCTCACTATGTTGTCTTGTGTTTATTTTTGTCTGCTACGATTCCTATGCTTGGTCTCTTAATACGCCTTTACACAGCAAACTCATACCAGCTTAGGAATCAAACTCTTAGATCATAATTATGGATTCAGTTCCATGAAGTTTTCCTACAGATTGAGTTAGATTTCTGGGTTCCTGTGTATTATGCCATTATCTCTCTTCCGAAGAATGGTTAACTCTGTTTAAATCGGTGGCATAGCTTCCTTTCGATTTTCCCCACTGAGGTGATATTTGACCCATCTTTTCGTTTCCCACCTGAGGAATGATACAGTCTCACCGAGTAGATCACTGACCACCAACCTGTCTCTGAGATGGCAGGAAGACCCGTGCCTGACTGAAAACATTGATCCCAGTGTGTGGAACTTTCGTTTCTCAAAATGCTGCCCACCGTATAACCTACTTTGGATTTTGCTTGAGGATAAACCTCAGATGCCTGCGACCCAAGACTGGGATGAGGCTGCTACTTGGGCTAGTGGTTCTGCTTATTGCCTACCTGGTGCTCTACTTGCCCCATGCTTTCCTATGCTTCCATTCTCCATCACCATAGTGTTTAGGAATCCAGCAATCAAATAAACGCTACAAACCATCACTCTCACATATTCAAACATTGATTTCTTCTCACTACACGTGTCAGGTCTCTAACACGCCTTGTCTTTTATTCTTTATTCTGTAACAATTACTTTTTAAAACTTTTCTGAGTTATTAGACTATAATGGTTTTTTATTGGATATTTTCTTTATTTACATTTCAAATATTATCTCCTTTCCCGGTCCCCTCTCCCGGAAATCCCCATCCCATCTCCCCTCCCCCTGCTTCTATGAGGGTGTTCTCCCACCCACACACCCACTCCTGCCTCCCCTGCCCTCGAATTCCCCTACACTGGTGCCGCAAGCCATCAAAATACCAAGGGCCTCTCCTCCCATTGACGCCCAACAAGGCCATCCTCTGCTACATATGCAGCTGGAGCCATGGGTCCCTCCATGTGTACTCGTTGGTTGGTGGTTTAGTCCCTGGAAGCTCTGGGGGTGGGGGTGGGGGTGGGGTCTGGTTGTTTGATATTGTTGTTCTTCCTATGGGGTTGTAAACCCCTTCAGCTCATTAAGTCTTTTCTCTAAGACCTCCATTGGGGACCCTGTACTCAGTCCAATGGTTGGCTGATACATCTGCCTCTGTATTTGTCAGGCTCTTACAGAGCCTCTCAGGAGACAGCTATATCAGGCTCCTTTCAGCAAGCACTTCTTGGCATCGACAATAGTGTCGGTGTTTAGTGGTTGTGTACAGGATGGATCCCGAGGTGGGGCAGTCTCTGGATGGCTTTTCTTTCACTATGTTCATTGAGCCTTATTTATAGTAGCCAGTAGCTGGAAAGAACCCAGATGTCTGTTTTCAAAAATTGTTGAGATACTAATATGTTGAATTCTGGAGTATTTGCATGCACATAATGATATGTCTTGGATATATAACCTATTCTAAAACCAAATTTTATTTATATCTTATATTCTAATGATTTTATACAATGTCTTTAGTCTTTAGTAACTCTTTTTATAAAACTGGTTTTTTTGCAGAAGTTTTTAATTTGTGATGTCACATTGACTTTCAAATATTTATAGATTGGAGTACTTCAGAATTAGCGGTGCCTAAACATCACTGTAAATATGGGAGGCAATTCATTTTGAAGTTCATTTTCATTGTCAAACAAGGCAATTTGTTTAATCTATGTAACACATACATTGGGGAACCTAAGCCTTTCTTCATTGGTTTTTATATTAAGAAGATAGAGGCCAGGCAGTGGTGGCGCATGCCTTTAATCCCAGCACTTGAGAGGCAGAGACAGGCAGATTTCTGAGTTCGAGGCTAGCCTGGTCTACAGAGTAAGTTCCAGGACCACCAGCGCTACACAGAGAAACCCTGTCTCGAAAAACCAAAATAAAATAAAATAAAATAAAAATAAAAATAAAAAAGGAAGATAGAGAGAAGGCAATGATTACACCAAACTTTACAAAGAAATCAGAAGTTAGTTTAATGAGATATGCAGGCAGAAGCAAGCTTGAGAATGCTAGAATACAGAACTAATCACACCAGGAAACCAGTTCCTTCCAGCATGGCAAGCCGTAGAGGGTGGCATAACAACCAGACTTTCCTTCATTATTTTTCCCTATCAAGCACTTCTTAGGTATGAAGCTATTGGGGGAACTATTCTGTGAATATATCTTACCTGAAACAAAACTAAACAACACATTTCAAGGTCACAATCAGCAGAACTTTTAGTACTTCAAGTGTATTATGTTCCCCTAAAAACTTAAGCTCAGATTAAGTTTAATAGGAATCCTTCCAACTTATTTTCCATGGAAAGGGAAATATACACACGTGATAATTTCAAATACTCCAATCTCCCTCCACATGACAACACATCAGGATGTAGTCATGTGGTGAGGAACCAGGTACACAAAACTGATGTGTTGTGTAGTGTTGCTGTTGCCTTCAAGGTAGGGGAGGCACAGTTTCAGCTCTGATAGCCAGAGCCTCCATCTAGTGCTTTAACCCAGGCTGCTTTGCTGCCTCAAGGCTGTTGAAGATGACTTGCAACACTGCTCTGCATTTTGTAACCAAAATGAGAAGTGGAAGCAGCATGGGAGTGGGGCCAGCTTTGAGGAAGGCAGGATATGTCTACATCTCTACAACCATAGCTACTGCACTACATCTCTCAGTAGAGTAGGAACAAGGCCCTATTACTCCCTCATAGAATCAGTTTCTGTGGTCTAGGAGTCTAGGAAAATATTGAGATACTGAAAAAAGCCAAAAAATTTTATAGACTAATTCATGTTTATTGAGAGGGGTTCTTTTTGTACATACCCTTCAAATAAATTAATTCCTCAAGGAGAAAACAAACCTCCCTTTTCTAATTATGAAATACTTAAAATTTCAGATTAACCTTTTTTTCTTCTTGCCACAATAAATTCATAGGTTTATCTTGATCAAGTCTCTAAATTAAAAAATATATTACATTCTAAGTTTTAATAGGCGGAAAGAGGAGCTCTAAATATATTGATCAAACAGCATTTGCACTACAGAAATCATTTTTAAGAAACTATATTTAAGTTATGAATAATTATTAGAAAATGCTAAATTTTCCTCATGAATGAATATCAATATCCCTATGCTAGACATATACAATTCAATTTTGCTTAGATTGACTGGTCACTATTGAATTAAGCATAGCAATGTATGACACTTTTCTAGTATGTTAGGTTACCACATGATCCACATGTATCCAATCACCTGGAAGAATGTAGACAAATAATGAAGATATTTCCAATTGATACATACCAAGGATAATGGACTACAGAAATCAATGGTCTTAATTTCCTGTTCTATATTCCATTGGACTTGCCTCTCTGTTTACAAAACTCAAGTTTTGTTTTTCAAATATTTCTTCAATTTTCTGAGCTATTTCTTTGTTTAAGAAACTGAGCCCATAATTTACCACAACACAACTATTGACTCACATGAGCAACTAACTAGAAAAAACTGAGGCGGATGTGGAACAGAACCTTCTTCAACTATGGTTCAGACCACGTTATTCAACATTATTAAGTGAAGAAGATCCTGCCACCATGTTCAGAGAGTCATATTTATTTTATTAACTATAAATCACTTGACTCAACTACAATTGACTCAAACACAATGGCAACTGATGATTTTTGTTCCATGAATGATCAGGTATGAATAAGAACAAGAAAAATGCCAAAACAGGAAAAATCAAGCCTCCATAAAAAAGCCATCTAAATGTTTTCTCTCAATTGGTGTGTAAACTATGACAATAATAGGAAAACTCACATGTTTATGAAAAATGGAAGCTGAAAGGATTGCAATAGTTATAAAGGGCAGGGCTACAAGTGTGTGAACATCAAAATAATGGGAAACACATGCTCCGCCAAGAAGGTAGGATGAGTGTGGCAAGTTATTAAAAATGACCATATATTATGAAATATTTCTTATCATATTTTATCCCCAAAACTTTTATTCCTTTACAAATGGCCTAGAACATACAAATTTGGTAGAGTTGGGTGAATGAAAAGGAGGGATTTCATTTATCAGCACACTGAACACCTCTTGTTAATATTGCTATAAGATTGCTTTTACTCATCCAGTAAATTTCCATCCCTGCTTCTTCTTATAAAGAAGGCTGGGAAACTTCTGCAAGAGTTCACTATTTACCAAACTCTCATAAATTTCCACTACATAATTGTTTTTGCTATGTCATTTGCTTATTCTGCAAATTTGAAACCAAGTAGACCCCTGGGGTGACTATAAAAATAATTCACCTACAAATTTCAATGCACAACACTTCTGGGCAGCTTGTATTTGACAGCCACTACTCAACTTCCACAGCTTGACCTTAGCTGATAAATATTTTTCATTTTTACTTAAAAATAAAGGCACTGAAAGAAAACAAAACAGATCAAGTCTGTGGGGGGAGGGGCATGTTAGAGTCACACCTTCCTTCTTCACACCTAGCAACTTGTGAAGTTACCTTGATAGTGTGCTAAGCAGTGCCAGCTACTCATTAGTATTCTTAGCCACCTGTCCTTCTGTCTATAAGAAAATGAGGTATTTCTTAGAAAGCACTGATAAAAAAGATGTCTCTGCCTAGTAGTCTTTCAGGTAAAAGCATGTCACAGGTATGATTAGAAGTACTTGGACATTTGTCTCTCTGGGAAACTTTTCTCCCAGCAAATTATCTGGCTTCTTGCAAAAGATTTCTTAATTAGGGCTGAGGTACTACTTTTGGAGTCAGAATAGATCTCCAGTAGGGGGAAACCAAAAGATAAGGCACCAAAGGAGGAAATAGAAATGTTGATCAGCACAGTAAACAATGCTTCCTTTAAATCCCATTACTCGTTATTTTATGGGAGGTGCTCTCTCTGAGCATGTTCTTATGACTTGCCAAAGTTTGTGTGCCTGTTGTACAAGAGAAACAAAATTCACATATATGCTGGACAATCCAAATCATTGTTGAAACAGGTTTAAAACTTAACTCACGGGCTGGGGAGATAGGACAGTTGATAACATACTTGCCATGCTGGAAGGAGGATCTGATCTTGACCTCCAGAATCTAAGTTAACACAACAGAAAACAAGCATAATCATGTATGTTGTAAATGTTAGCACTAGAAAAGCACTAGAGAGACAAACAGATTGACTGCAGAGGCTCTTTGATCAGTCACTCTAGAATAACAAGCTACTTGTACAGGTCAGTAAGATACTCTGTCTATGAAGATTTCTAACATTAGTTCTTCCATGATGTTGTCTAGAATTGAACACACACACACACACACACACACACATATATATATAATATCAATATAATTGTTATTAATAATATAAGATATTAAGAATTAAGCACAAGGGAACAAGCAAGATAGCTCAGAGGGAAAAGGCACTTGTGGCTAATCCTCACAACCAGAGTTTGTGCCCTGAATTCACATCTTAGAAATAGAGGGCATAAATCTACAAATTGTCCTCTGAGGTTAACATGCACACTGCAGGACATGCATGTACATATAAACATAAACAGAGAAAGAGAGAGAAAGAGAGACAGAGAGACCAGAGAGACAGATACACAGAGACAGATAGAGGGACAGAAAAAGAGATACAGAGAGAGACAGAACCAGAAACAGGAAGATTGAGAAACACTGTACTGGCTAGTTTTGTGTGTCAATTTGACACAAGCTTGAGTTATCACAAAGAAATGAGCTTCAGGTGAGAAAATGCCTCCATGAGATCTAGCTGTAAGGCAGTTTGTCAATTAGTGATCAAGGGGGGGAGGGTCCATTGTGGGTGGTGCCATCCCTGGGCTGTTAATCTTGGGTTTTATAAGAGAGCAAGTTGAGAAAGCCAGAGGAAGCAAACCAGTAAGTAACATCCCTCCGTGGCCTATGCATCAACTCCTGCTTCCTGACCTGCTTGAGTTCCAGTCCTGACTTCCTTTGGTGATAAACAGCAGCATGGAAGTATAAGCTGAATAACCCTTTCCTCTCCAACTTGCTTCTTGGTCATGATGTTTTGTGCAGGAATAGAAACCCTGCCTAAGACAGGCACACAAGAGAATAAGTAAATGTTTAAATAAGAAGTGAAAGAGTCAAATATCAAGCCTCAATTCAAGAACAATACAAGTAGGAGATTTGTACAGGATTATGGTCTTTATATATTTTACACATACAGCTACATGAATATGCATTCCCTATACCCATGATGGGGCTGGTAAAGTAGCTAAGTAGTCACTTTCTGACAATTCTGATAATCTGAGTTTTCTCTGCAGAACCTACATTGTTAAAAACAAATTAACCAATTCTTTAGGCCAATAATGAGAAAAACTCAAGACTAAGCCAAACACAGAATGTAAGCATGGTATGTAGGCGGCAGCTGCTGTTATAATCCTACAGCATGCAACCTTACAGTAAATTTTCTTACAAGTAGAAGGACCTATAAATACAATGATGAAGTACATATCTAAAAGAGTTAATAGATTTATTACCATTTTCAAGTTCTGTGTATGGTTAATAGTTTTTTTCATTGTGTATTTACTGAACTGAGGGTGATTATTTATCTAAGCATTGTATAAGCAACCAACATGTAACATATCCCAGTAAGACATCATGGTAGATCAATGTCAAAAATAAAGCTGGAGGACTTCAGCTTCTATAACATTTTATCGGAGCATTGTTTATGTGTTTGCATGTTATGGAATATAATAGTAACTGGTATATAAATCTATAAACGTAAAATGACCCAGAAGCCTTCAGAAATACAATGTCAAAAATAGGGCGAACAGTATATTCTGCAATTAGCTTTAATTAAGGGTGGGCAACTGTCAAGGACTGTGATAAGGCAAAGAGAACAGATTCAACAGTGAAAGCAAAGATATGCCAGGTACTTAGCATCCTAGACATTTCTTTGTGCTCCTTTCTTTTAAAAAGGTAAATACATATATGTTTGTATGTATGTGTGTGTGTGTATTCGAATATATGTTTATATCTGTCTCTATCTCATAGATAGCTACAGATAGATAGATGATAGATAGATCGATAGATAGATAGATAGATAGGGACATAAAAGGAGAGAGAGAGAGAGAGAGAGAGAGAGAGAGAGAGAGAGAGAGAG
>JADRCH010000017.1:10049596-10071739 GCA_019843965.1 Rhynchomys soricoides | reverse complement strand
GAGAGAGAGAGAGAGAGAGAGAGAGAGAGAGAGAGAGAGAGAGAGTTTCTATTTTATTCTGGGAAGATAAGATGTCATTCCTTGGGATAGTGTGCTCTTAAGTCTTCCAGTGATTTGAGTTATTTAATTATAGAACATCTAACTTCTTCCTGTAATCATAGCAAGTAGCAACTCCTCTAACTTCAGCATCTCCTTTCACACTTCTTACAGCCATACTATCTATAAACCCAGCTCTCTGAACTTCCCAGGTATAGTTCAAAGAGCAGGTGCTGCCCTTTGCTATCTGACTGCAAATCTGTTATGAGACACAGAGAGGAAGCAGGTGGAGGAAAAGGGGCAGATCTTCAGATCTTGTATTCCTTTGGTTTCAAAGACACACCATTCTGAAGTACAGTTTTTTTTCCTTTTAACTTGAAAGTAGATTATTAATACAACATATTCTGATTGTGGATACTCCCCATCCAACTCTTTCCAGTTCCTTCATACTTCCCTACCCAACCAAATCCACACCCTTTATTTCTCTCTCTCTCTTCTTGATATAAAAATGAACATCTTAAAAACAAACCTGAATAGAACAAAAAAATAAGTAAAACAAAAAATCAAAAATCAAAAAACAAAAACAAAACAGAAAATAAAGAGCCAAAGAAAAATTCAAAAGGCACATAGAGATTCACACACACACACACACACACACACACACACACTCACACACACACACACACACACACACACAAGCCACATAGAAAGAAATCCCATAAAAACACCAAACCAGAAGTCACTATCTATATATCTATATCTATATATCTATATCTATGCATGCAAAGGACCTTTAAGAAACAAGTAAAACAAAAACATTGAAAAACACAAACAAACAAACAAAAACAAAAACAAACTTCACTGACAAAGCATTATGAAAAGAGAAACTCCAAAAAAATGCCATTGTGATGTTTTGTGTTGACCATTTCCTGCTGGGACTGGAATCTAGCCATAAAGAGTTGTTTGTGAGACTCCCTTGGAGAAAACAAAATTTTCATTTGTAAGCAGGTATCAACTGAGACAGCTTCTGTGTTATGGTTGGGAGCTTCTTTCCCCCTTCTCCTCTTAACTCTTGCATCCCATTAAGCAGAGGTCTGTGCAAGCTCTGTGCATCCTGCCATGGTCTTTGTGTGTTGATTATGTGCCTTAGTCCTTGTATAGTTTACCTATGCCAAGGAGTTTCAGCAGCAACACATTCTTTCTTTAGTTTTAATTCAAGTTAAGAATGTAGAGTCTTGAGACTTTGTTTAGAATACTATAGATGATACAATATAGCTTTGTTAGCAAAAACCAAACAAATAAAAAAAACCACCACCAACAACAACAAAAAAGATACCATGTGTCACCAAGATTGCCATTTTATATTCCTGGCTAGACTGGATGTATTTCATCAGAATCAATGTATGTCACCAGACTGACAACAGGTGAGTCCACCTGGGATTCATCTACACTATAGGTCAGGTTATACTATTACTACCCTTGGTACTCAAAACAAAAAACAATGAACCAAAACATGAGCAACAACAAGAACAACAAGAAGGAAAACTCAGATTCAGATAGTGTCAATGTTTCAATAGGTTTATAGACTTACCAAAGTTTCTTTCAATTTGGCAATATTTTTCTCCCAAATTAAAAATTGATGTGCTGCAATTCATCATTTTAAAAAATAGAACCAAACTTAGGGCTGTCATGGGATGCTTAACGTGTGTGTGTGTGTGTGTGTGTGTGTGTGTGTGTGTGTTTTAACTGAAGCTCAATTTTGAATTTCTGTTTAGTTTGTTCTTAAAAGTGTATAAAAAGGAAGACAAACAGATTTACTTATATTATGATTTTGTTTCTGTAACTTCAATAAATGCTGCCATATTCCTCTACACAAGCTTTAAACATCATTTGTAACTGACTTATAAAGTGATTTTACCCAGGGGAAAAAAAACATAAAATGTCTGAAACTATACAAAGAATTTATAGATCTCCTAGTATTTGGCTAACACAGAAAACAACAAAGGGTTTGGGACTTGTATGTGAGAAATAGGAGCTCAGAGGATAGATAAGTTTTATTGAAAGGGAATTGAAATATGGAATATAGAAATGTCATAAGTTGTCATATCATGTACAGTCCTGTTAAAGAGACAAGCAGTTGTCCTATATAAGTTCAACAACCACTCATAATGGCACCCACTGAGAATTGCTGTTCTTATCATGTACTTTAAAGCAGGGGCCATTCAGAAGCTCTTATCTCATTATCTCTTCAGGTGTAGGCTCAGTCCTTGGAAAGCTTCTTTGCTAAGTGTGGCAAGTAAAAGAAAGAAAATAGACCTTATGAGAGGTAGGCACCACACAAGAGACCATATTTATATGACTTTAATCAATAATAGCATTTTTAAAGGTTATCATAAGCTGTTCACATAGAACAGGCTTACCATATACTGAACCTACTTCATATGAACTTTTGGTCTTATGTAATTTTTTTATTAAGACCTACTAGGTGACAATTGCATCATATGGTACATAAATAGTAAAGAGAAATGACCAACGAAACACTACAAGACAGTAACACAATGCAGAGAACACAGGGTAAACAAATGGCTTTTATCTTCTGACTTTTAAAAAATTGTGCCCTGTATTGGTGACTTGTTGAAAGATATTATCTTCTCAGATGTTCTCAGAGATTTTACATCAGGTAGAGAGAGAAAACACACACACACACACACACACAGACACACACACACACAGACACACACACAAATGAGAAGCAAGAAAAAAATATATTGTGTTAAAACTGTTTAAAATTGAAATAATCCAGTATTTACATCAGTGTATTTCAATGTCTATTAAACATAACAAGTTCCTTGGCACCATTTTAATGAGTTCTTTACATTACAAGATAAATTTCTCCCGAGTTAGAACCAATAATATGATTAATTTAGTTATCAGTTTAACATAGTATTTAATATTTTTTAATGACAGTATTGTTTTTAGCATCACAATTAAAAAGCTTTTCAAAATACCACAAAGAAATAATTTGTCTCCTAGAGTGCATTTTCAGATAATTGATAATAAGTGTGTAATGATGTAGTAAGCTGGCAATTAGACATAATTTGCTTATGTAAATGAGCTGAAAAATGGGGATCAATATTCAATCTACACCTGTTTGAAAAACAATTAGTTTAATTGATGGGGGAGAAAAACCCCAACAATGACTAATCATGGCAGAATGACCTGAAACACTCATGCAAATTAGTACAATTAATTATACATGAATGATTTGATTATACAAATCAGTTTTTAAATCTATAACTTTCTAACGTTAGTCATTCATAAAAAGTAATAGAAAAGGGTGATTTCATATTATCAAAGTTAAGGTATACCTTAGAGAATTAATTTTAAGAAAGCATACAATTTATTGGCATAATGCCATCCCAAAATAGACTTTAATGAATATAAACAAAATTAATGCCATAACTGTGTTAAGTCTGATATAATAATTGAACAAAGAAATATTTATCCAGGTAAACACTATTTTGTATAATTACTGTTTTTCAACTCCTAGTTATTGTATACACATTTCTTTTCTTTTATATTTTTATTTGTTTGGTTGTTTGGTTGTTTGGTTGGTTGTTGGTTGCTAGGATGGTTGGTTGTTTTTTTGCTTGGTTGGTTGGGTTTGGGGGATTCATTTGTCTTTTCTTAACAGGTTTTTTTTGTGTAGCTCTGGGTGTCCTGTTATTTCCTATTTAGACCAGATTGGACTTGAACTTAGATATCCACGTGCCTCTGACTCTCAAATGGTGGGCTTATAGGTGTGTGCCACCACCATCCTGCAGGAATTCTTACTAGAATTGTAATATGTATTTTCTTCACATGAGGAAGTGGTCATTCGCCTTTGTTTACTTGTGACAGCCTGGAATTTGTTTACAACAGAGATAAATATTTATCCTGTTCTGACATAATTTTTATTATTCAGATACCTATGCCATGCTTGTAATTGACAGGATCAGGGTACAGCTTTGGAACACGATGGCATTAGTGTGTTTATTTTCTATATTAAATAAATATAAGGTCTAGATTGTTTCTCCACATCATGTCTGTCTATTGTCTAAATATATATTATATCATATTTTATATCTATTGAACTCCAAGCAACATGCTTGAATTTAAATGCTTAGAGGCAATGACACAGACAAAGGAGAATATTTGTGGCTGAAGTCAATCTCAGATGTTACTTTGTATGGACTTAAGAAACGTAAGATAATTTTCTGACTCATATAGGCAATATTTTAAGGAAAACATATCCACACGTACAAAAATGCAGGCATTGACAAAACCAGACTATGTCTATTTACTGGTGCTCAGTGAAATACTTCAACAGTGTTATCTAATATATTTCCTACAAACAGTGAGTTAAGAAAATAACACATTAGTTTTCATAGAAGCTTGACTTCACAATAATCAACTCCTATAGTTTCTTTCCACTTAACTCCTTGTCAATTACCTTAATCCAACCCTTCCGCAGCCTGAACAAACAAGTGATTTTAATGTTACATGTTTTTACTCTTCCATTTTAGCTCACACGCTGTAGTTTTATCCTCATTGAGTAGGCTCTGTGGGCTGCAGTGACACAGACAATGTCATTAATATGCTATAGGCATGCTACACAGATTCCCTCACATTAGAGAAAAGCATTAAGCATGGCTCTTCAGAATGCCCTAGTGCATATCCTAACAGCTTCAATTATGCTTTCGGCTATATTACATTTTTGTTCTGAATGGGAGACCCTCAGAGAGGAGGTAAAAAGTTATCTGCTCACAGGAAGCCCTGATGTGTTTCTTGTCACGGAAGTTTTACACTTGAAAACAGAACACGGCTTTTCAGGGAATATGCTGGCCTTCTCTGGAGAATGAACAAGTGTGAACACAAAAAACAGAAACTGTTGGGCTCCGAGTTCTGCCACTGGTAAGTGCTCATTGCAGGTCCTTTATCACAATCTATTGAACCCATAAAATTAGCAGTGAAAGGCTTTGTTGTTCACCAGACATATACTAATTTTTGCCTAAGAGGTTAGCTAGGGGGAAAGGTATCCCACATAAGTAGCAAGGGAAGATTTCCAGTGGTAAGAATTGGCAATTTTTCTGTCATTTTTAACAAGTCACTGTTTGTATGCACATACATAGTAAGTATACAATTTATTGTTTTATGTTTTTATATTCTGGCACATTGTTTATTAAATGTGATATGAATAGGTAGAGGGACACAGAAGTTAGAGGAAGGAAAGAAGAGGCACTGAATCGACACAATACAGTGTACTCGTGTATGAAACCCTCAAATAAAATAAGCAGATCCATGATGTGAGTATAGCCCTATACATACATAGGAAATGCCATGGCTGCCCGCAGATAAAAATAAGAAGAGAATCAAGGCTGAGAAAATAACTTACATAGATAATGACAGAATGTTGGAGCCCAAGGTAAGATTAATCTATGACATTTTTCTCCATGTGACTTTATCAGCTAGAACAGGCTGCAGATCTAAAGGATTGGCATGATTTGCTTAGCTCAGCAGTGATCCACAATCAATTTACCCTCATCAATCCCAGGTCTCAATACACAACGTACACACAACATATTGAACCCATCCAATCTTTAGAACAATTGACTTCTAAACCAGTAGAGTTCAGACTTCAGAAATCTCAAGTTGCTCTGAGTTGTATACCTCATGTTGCAGTTTACAAACTTGTATCTAGACAAGAGCTTGCTGGCATGATGATGTAAACAAACCTAAAACTAAAATTTTCATGTAGATAATAAAAACGCTGATGATATATGATCACAAATTCTTTAGTCTCTTGATCCACACTGCTTGTGAGCTTGTCTTGCCTCTGCTAAACATGGGTTGAGATAATAAAATAATTCCACCTTTTAGCAGACGTAGATTTATTTTTTATTGTTTAGTTTTCTTTTGTTTGTTTGTTTTTAATAGTTGGAGCAGAAGGAAAGAAGATATTTTAGCTGAGTGCTCAACATACTGCTTGATTGAAAGTACATGATACAACATTGTTACACTGTGACTATGTAGGCTACACTTCCCCAATAGTACCAATGAACACGTTTTGATGTAAGAGTTCAGTCTTATGAAAAATAGAGATAAAGAATTAATGCAATCTACTGGTTGCCAAATAAATTTGACTTTTTATGACCAATGTTTGCTCTATTTTTTATATTGGTATATTTATTGCAGTTTTTCATCGACATGCTTGGGATACTTAGGACAATAGATGGTTCAGTTCACAAATATAGTAGCCATTCTTGAGTTTCATATTTTGTATAAATGAAATTTACGTAATTTACATAAGATGTATTTTTAAGATGAATGTATTGTTCTTGCTGGGAGTGATGGTTGGGAGTGGAGGCTTACGCTGAACTTGCTGCCTGGGAGGGGGTCTTAAGGCTTTCCTCATATCTTTTCACTGCCCCCTGCAGCAGAGGGCAATTTGTTGCTCAGAGCAGGTTTTGAAAGAACTAATTTTTCACTAGGTCAGCACTTAGAATAAAGACTGGGATAAAAGTCTCTACCACATATGTGGTCTCTACAGACTAGTATTGAAAGAGGACAGCTGGTGACCTTTATGACTTGAATGTCCAATGGTACTGATAACCTTACATATTGTGGGTTTGGTCTCCAGCTGGTGGCCCTGGTTTGGAAAGTTCTGAAAACTTTAGGAGCATTGCTTTGGCTGGAGTAAATAAGTCAACAGAGGTGGGTCTTTAAGGCTATCTCATCTCTGTCTCCCCCTCGCCATATCCATTTCCTTGCTTCAAAATTACCATAAAGATGTAATTTCTATCATGTGTACCCAATGCCATGATGCTCTACTTCACAACAGGCCCTGAACTAAGGGTCAGAAACAAAGAGCTAAAATCCCCCCCAAATGTGAGCTGGTTAATTCTTACTCCCTTAGTCATGTCCGGTATTTTGTTCAGAGTAACAAAGTCCAACTTAGTGCCTGTTATGGACGATACCGTCAAATCATCTTTCTTTTTTCTCTGAAATCATCAAGATTGGACACTGGAGACTATAGGTTATTTAAGGGAATGAGCCAGGTAGCTGCAAGCCTTTTGCTTCTGAGCAGTAATTCCTGTCTTGTCAGTGGGCTTATGTGCAGTAAAGCACATTCAATACGTTCTTGGTTATCTACTTATCTGGTTTCACTATTCTTTGACCATAAAGAAAGGAGTTTTATTCAAGCGTCTTTGACTTTGCCAATTCTGCTTTTCTGTTTGCTTAATTCCAAAATTAAATGCAAGGAAGCCAGTACTGTGTTGTTTTTAGTTGTCTAGAGATTTAGTCAGTATGCCTTCTTTCTACATTTAAGTCACACATACACACACACACACACACACACACACACACATACAAACAGACACACAAACACACAGACACACACACACACCATGCACGCATGCACACAACACACAGGAAACAGAGGGAGAGAGAGAGGGAGAGAAAAAGAGAGAGAGTGACAGGAGAAAAGGAGAGAGAGAGAGAAAGGGAGAGAGAGAGAGAGAGAGAGACAGAGAGATCCCACACATTTTCTGTAAATAAAATCAAGAAAGGAAATAGGAAAAATATGTTCATTTTATTTTTTCAGAAATGATAGTAATTATCATCCCATATGGGTCTGTTCATACACATTTATGCCAAGTCCTTTAGCCATCATCTGTGCCAAATGAAAGTTAATTTAATTAAATGACTTTATTATTTTTCATATGGAAGCATTTTTCCAATGCTAAAGGACACAATTGCTTTCAAATGATGGTTATTATTTGCTGCTTATCAAACACATTTCCACTTAGTGAACTACTTTCAAGTCTATAGTACAAATTTTGGATAGTTGAGTAATTATTTCTTTTTTTCTTTCTTTTTTTATTAGTCATTTTATTTGTTTACATTTCAAATGATTCTCCATTCTAGGTTTGCCCTCCACAAGCTCCAGCCCTCCTCCCTTTTTCCTCTATGATGGTGCTCCTCTACCCACTCACCCACTCCTGCCTCACAACTCTAGCATACCCCTATACCAGAATATCAACTCTTCACAGGACCAAGTGCCTCCATTCCCAATGGTGGGAGATAAGACAATCCTCTGCTACATATGTAACTGGAGCCATGGATCCCTCCATGTATACTCTTTAGTTGGTGGTTTAGTCCCTGGGAACTCTGGGGTGGTCCACTTAGTTGATGTTGTTCCTTCTATGGGGTTGTAATCTCCTTCAGCTCCTTCAGTCCTTCCCCTAGCTCATCCATTGGGTTCTCTGTGTTTAGTCTAATGGTTGGATGTGAGTATCTGCATCTGTATTGGTCAGGGGTTGGGAGAACCTCTCAGGGGACAGCCATACCAGCACCTATCAGCAAAGCTTCTTGGCATCAGCAATAGTGTCAGTGTTTGATGTCTGGGCCTGGGATGGATTCCATGTAGGTGATCTTTTATTCAGTCTCTGCTCCATTATTTGTCCCTATTTTTCCTTTAGACATAAACAATTCTGGGTTAACAATTTTGAGATGGATATGTGGCCCCTAGAGCACATAGAAATCTGTGTTTCCAGAGCTCATAGACTGTATTAGTCTCAGGATATTGAGATGATTGCACAAATGGTTCTAGAATTTTTATGGCAGTTTGCAAGCATTATTCTCTTCTACAAACATTAAAAAAAAAATTGCAAGCAGAGTAAAAAAAAAATATATAGAGAGAACCAAACAAAGCAATCAAAATACATATTATGTTTTATATAATACATTCAAACTCTAGGATATCTGAGGAAATCAACATTTGAGTATTATTCTCATGATATAACAGTTGTACCAATAGGACAAAATGTCAACCAAGAGATTGGGAAAAGATCTTTACCAATCCTATGTCTGATACAGGGCTAATATCCAATGTATACAAAGAACTCATGAAGCTAGACTCCAAAGATCCAAATAACCCTGTCAATGGGGAACAGAGCTAAAAAGAGAATTCTCAACTGAGGAAACTCAAAGGACTGGGAAGCACCTAAAGAAATGTTCAACATCCTTAGTCATCAGGGAAATGCAAATCAAAACAACCCTGAGATTCCACTTCACACCAGTCAGAATGACTAAGATCAAAAAACTCAGGTGACAGCAGATGCTGGCAGGGATGTGGAGAAAGAGGAACATTCCTCCATTGCTGGTGGGATTGGAAGCTGGTACAACCACTCTGGAAATCAGTTTGGCAGATCCTCAGAAAATTGGACAGAATACTACCTGAGGGCCCAGATATACCACTCCTTGGCATATACCCAGATGATGCTCCAACAAGTAATAAGGACACGTGTTCCACTATGTTCATAGCAGCCATATTTATAATAGCCAGAAACTTGAAACAACCCAGATGTCCCTCAACACAGGAATGGATACAGAATATGTGGTACATTTAAACTATGGAATACTACTCAGCTATTAAAAATGACTTCATGAAATTCGCAGGCAAATAGATGAAACTTGAAAATATCCTGAGTGAGGTAACTCAGTCACAAAAGAACAAATACGGTATGTACTCACTGATAAGTGGATATTAGCCCAAAAGTCCTGAATACCCAAGATTTAATACACAGACCATATGAAGACTAAGAAGAAAGAAAACCAAAATATATAGCCAATGTGTGGGAACAGACTGAAGGAAAGGCCATCCAGAGACTGCCTGCCCCACCTGGGGATACATCTCATATATAGCCTTCAAACCTGGATGTTATTGTGGATGCTGGGACGTGCTTGCTGATGGAAGCATGATAAGCTGTCTCCAGAGAGGCTCAGGCAGAGCCTTACAAATACAGAGGCAGATGCTCTCAGCCAATCCTTGAACTGAATATGGGATCCTGGATGGAGGAGTTGGAGAAGGGACTGAAGGAGCTGAGGGGGTTTGCAGCCCTGTGGAGGGAGTAACACTGTCAACTGGCCAGATCTCCCAGAGCTCCTGGAGACTGAATCACCAACCATAGAATACACATTGAGGGAGCCATTGTTCTGGCTACATATGTGGCAGAGAATGGCCTTTTTGGCCATCAGTGGGAGGAGAGTCCCTTGGGCCTGAGAGTGTTTGATGCCCCAGTGTAGGGGAATGCTAAGAAGGGAAGATGTGAGTGGGCGGGTGGGTGGGGAAGCACCCTCATAGAGGCAGGGGGAGGGGGGATGGGATAGGGGGTTTCCAAAGGTGAAAACATTTGAATTGTAAATAAAGTAAATATCCAAAAAAAGAAGAAAAAGTATGTTTTATTAATAAGAATACTGCAATAAAACCATGACTATGTTTATTGAATATTAAATATATTAAAATAATAATCTACTTTTAGATTATTTTAGATTTTAAAGTTCTTTTAGAACTTTAACATCAGCATTATATGACTTCTATGACTATTGCTTTTGCCAGTATAGCAATGACACTATTTATATTTTTTAAATTTATTTATTCACTTTACATGTTGATCACTGCCTTTCTTCCCTCTTCTCTTCCAAGTCCTACCCCCACATCCCTTTTCACTATCTCCTCACCTTTTTTCCTCAAAGAACAAGAGGCCTCACATGGTTATCAACCAATTCTGCACATCAAGTTACAACAGGACTAAGTGCATCCTCTCCCTCTGAGGCCAAACTAGACAGCCAAGCTAGGGGAAAGGGATCCAAAGGCAGGCAACAGAATCAGAAACACCTGCTGCTCCAATTGTTGGGGGACCCAGATTAAGATTAAGCTGCACATCTACTACATATATTTAGAGGGCGTAGGCCCAGCCCAAGTATGGTCTTTGCCTGATGGCTCAGTCTCTGTAAGCCCCGATTAGTTGACTCTGTAGGTCTTCTTGTAGTGTCCTTGACCCCTCCCAGCTCCCTCAATCCTTCCCCACTGCTCTTCCACAAGACTCCCTGACCTCTGCCTAATGTTTGTCTGTGGGTTTCTGCATCTATTTACATCAGCAGCTGGATGAAGCCTCTCAGAAGAAGCTGAGAGAAAATCCTATTATAAAATAGCCCTTATTATAAAATAGTTATGCTAAGCTTTTGTCTTCAAGCACAGCAGAGTATCATTAACAGTATCAGGAATTGCCTCTCTTCCATGGGATGGATCTCAAGTAGGAAATTCCTTAAGTCTCTGCTCCATCTTTATCTGTACATCATGTAGGCAGGACAAATTTTGGGTGGAATTTTTCTTTAGGTGGGTTGGTATCCCCCTCCTTCCTCCACTAAAAGTCCTGGCTGCAAGAGGTGGCCACTTCAGGCTCCACATTTCTTGCTGCTAAGAGTCTCCGGTAGGGTCACCCCCATAGACTGCCAGGAGCCTCCCCCATCCCAGGTCTCCAGCCCATCCAGAAGATGACCTTCAACTGATTTCCATTTTCTGTCCCAGCCCCCTCACCCTCACCTGTTTTCCCCATACCTGATACCCATGCTACTGTGATTTCCTTCCCACTCCCTCTCCCATCCAGTTCCCTCCCTCCACCCACTTCCACTGCCTATTTTATTTCCTCTTCTGAGTGAGATTCATGTATCCTGCCTTGGTCCCTTCTTGTTACTTAGCTTCTTTGGATCTGAGGATTGTAGCTCAGTTATCCTATATGTGTAATGTTCACTTCTCAAACAGCCACCTACATAATGGATTAAGAACTCCACAAAAGCTACACCTGAAAAATGGCTAATATTCAATATATATAACTGAAGAAATTATACTAACATCCCAGATCACCCAAATTAAATCATGGGAAACAGAGCTAAACAGAGAATTCTCAACAGAGGAATCTCGAATGGCCAGGAAGCACTTAAAAAATGTTTAACATCCTTGGTCATCATGGAAATACAAATCAAAACAACTCTGAGGTTCCATTTTACACCCATCATTCGAGAATAATTTTTCAGTGAACATGTGTCAAGACTATTTGTACACACAACATGGTACAGTCTTAAATTAAATGGTTTCTTTTTCCCTTTTTCATTTCTGAATTTGTCAGCACCTTAACAAGCCAAGTACTTAAAATTTTACTATAGTTATGATTTTTAATTTTATGGTTGCTTAAATAAGCTCTTGTTCTCCCTTGTTTTATGATATGATATGAATCCTATCAAACTGATTTTCTTCATCTATTCATCTGGTCATTGTGAGTCAAGAAGCTTATTATTTGGAGATATTTCTGAATCTTTTTGCTGGAGAATCCCCTTGTATATCAGCAAAAAGCAAGGCCCAGGGGCTTAAGGAATTCATAGCACTTTCTTAATGCAAGGTCACATGGAAAGAATATCCATGCAGGTCGATCAGATTAAAATTAGTGATCCCCACAGCATGAGCAAATAATGCCTCATCAACAAAAGTTCAAAGGGGCAGCTGAGTCGACTTTAAGTACGGAATCATGCAGGATTCATGTCAACATGTGGAAACCTCAAACATTTGTAAGCTTAGAAAGATAAAGGTCCTCCTAACTCAAAAAAGATAACCTGTAGAGGAAAGTTCTCCTAGAAGACAATGAGTTCTAGCACTACGACTGTTAGAGTAGAAATCATTTAACAGAGAGAAATCAGTTACATCTGAGTATGTTCAACCTGCAGCCTGTGTGCCAAGTCAATATCCACGCAGACTCTGTGCAGAGTGCATTTGCATACAGCCTGTGGACCAAGTGTGTTTATATGTAGCCAGGGATGGGTATAAATGTGATCTAGCACCATGAAGTGAACCTAAATGCTATAAAAGTTTTTCTGTGTTTTCCTTTTTTTTTCCATTTGTAATTTGAATGTATGATTCCAGAGTATGACTGTGTATACAGTATGATCTCCCAATGTCAAAAGACTAGAGATACCTTTAAAGGGAAAAAATTCTAACAAGAAATTAGCAGACTAAGCTAAATGTATATAATGTTAGCATTCTTAAGACCCTGAAAGAAAAATTCATATTCGAATGTGTTTAGATGTGAGTTCTTATGGAAAGAAAGGAGGCCAGAAAGAAAAAACAAGTACAAATCATGCTGTAAATAAATGAAATATATAATAACATGGAAGTGACACTTACTGTACAACTGATAGATGGTCATATTCTCTTCTAATTACTCTGCTGAAAATATGTCTTTTTCTTTTAAGTTTTCTGCCAGGATGGTTCAACCCAAGCACGGTTTATAGTAGCTCTAATGGGGAAATATATTTTGGAGTAGAAACTGTTGAGTCCCTATCAGTACCTGTCATTGCATCATTTGGTTTTATTGAGTTCAATTGCATTCTTGAGTGATATGTCCCACACTAACAAGGGAACTGTTTACAGAGAGGAAAGTAAACATGTTTTTCTTAATGAAATGCATTAAATAATTAACTTTATGTCAGTCTATTTTACACAAGTAGTGTCTCGAAGTCCTGTTAAAATTGGTTTATAGAGTCCCCAACTGCTGCAACACTTTAGGAGGTAATCAAATTACATGTTGCCTGCTGAGTCTGACAAGACCTGGTCAGTAGTTTAAAGGAGCCACTCTAGTATTGCAGTCAGCTTACTAGTACTTGGGTTACTCTAATTGAAACAACCTTGCTGACTATTAATCCAAATGAGCATCACATTCCCATTTCTGCTTCATTTGATACCAAGCCTAGGAAGAAGCCACTTATAAAAATGAGCTTCATTATAATATTGCCCTCAAGTGTCAGGATAATGAGAATTTATTATAGGTGAATGGTATAATGATGCAATTTTAAAATTAGTTGTCTGCTGGGTTGGATTATAAGTATGACCTGTGCAGTAAAACTATAAAACTCCCTATGATATAATAAATCCCAATATGACAGCTCCAACTGATCACTCCATGCAATTCAAGATTACTTTATGTACTATAGACAAACTTACTCCTTGTTGTGTAGGTAGAAATTGCGCTAGTAGCTACAGCTGCTAGGCTGAGAGTGATCTCACATCTGGGTATTCAGATCCGTACATCATCTTTCCGACTGAGTTTTACCATTTCACTGAGTGACAACAGCACAGTCGAAGGGGTGGCAAGTCACTTAGAATTGGGCTTACTCTCATGGATGTAGGATTCTTCTTCCCGTGAGGATGTAGAGGATCTGTGTTGCATTAAATGGAGAGTCACATGGCAAACATCTAAGGTGAGTGGCAAAGACAAATAACTCATGTTTTCACAACCTAAATTTGGAAATCATTTTGTTTGGTGCAATACATACTTAAAATCACATTTTGACACTTAGAAGTAATACAGTACACCAACAAGTAAGAAAATCAGAATAGAAAAATGACTTAGGAACCAAAGAATCAGGGAGTACTTAGAAAGCTAGAAAATGATAAACATTTTGTGAAGAATCTTCTTGAAAGATTAAAAAGTCTGAACAATAAGACTGAAAAGGAATTGCATCACATGATGTTTGTAAGTGTAGTCTAGCAACAATGCTGCTGCTGATGGACAAGGTATAAGTCCAAAGAGATCTGGGACAGGGAGCCAGAAAGGTTTTCTAGACAAAGTACCAAATTTTCTCCTGGGTTCTCTTTGCTGCAGAAAGGACAATTTGAGAAGGCATACAAATTTGTCAGCAGTAAGTGGACAATATGATAGAAATGAAAGAATATTAAAAACATGACTTAAATCATTAAAATATAAAAGAAACAGAGAAACATGTCTATGTCTTCAATGGTTTCTTTTCTGTCTGCGTTTGGGTCTCTTTTCCTCTCAGATGGATATCAATCATATTAGATTTAATACATATGGAAAAAGAAAACATTTTATCAACTAAAAGTTCAAATTCTAGTAACTAGTGTTGATGACTTGAGCTCATTTTTGTTGGACCTTTTAATTCAAAACAGGCATTTAATAAGTCTGTTTTTCAGAAAGTTTTTATAACGCATGTAAGATATCAATATGATTTTAAAATTTCAAAATAAGTTTTTCTCAAAAGTTAGGAACTATGTAAAATTATACTAACTGTTTTATTAACTATAAATAAAAAAAATAAAATTTTACCCATATTTTATTTAATGTAAATGTAAATTTCCATATAACTTACTTGGTCAAGTAAACCATTACACTTATAAATGTTATGACCAATTAGGATTTATCTGAGTTTGCTTTCTACTACTGTGGTTAAAAGTAAGGCTGATCAAAAGTGACTTGAGGAGAAAAGAGTTGATTATATTTATCAGTTAGAATTCATTGTTGAGATAGGAGCAGGGGTTCTCCCTGAATCTGTTGCCTGTCTGCCTGGGAATCCTGTTCCTCTCAATAGGCCTGCTTGTCTGGCTTCAGTGGGAATGGAGGTGCCTAGTTCTTCAGTGATCTGCACCTTGTCCTGCAGTAACATGATGTGTGGGGGAAGGGCAGGGGTGTGAAAGTAGGTGGGAAGTGGGGGGTGTGTGATACCTAGAGGGTGTATCTCAAAGGAGAAGGGGAGGAAGGAATGGGCGAGGTTCTCTGTGAGGGAGTACTGAATGGAGAGAGGTGCTCATATTGGGATGTAAAGTGAATTAAAACAAAACAAAAATATTTTTAAGGGAAACCAACATAGGAACTCAAATAAATAGAGGCAGGTAGTGATTCATAGACCATGGAGGAAAGCTGATTACTGACTTGCCCTTGACAACTTGCACAGCTTGCCTTTTGATGTAAGCCAGGTCCACTTGCCCAAGGATGACATTGGTTACAGTGGAGTTGGTCCTCCTATGTCAATCATCTATCAAGAAAACACTCTACTCTTATGCCCAATGGCCAAGACAATCAAGGCAATTTCTGATTTGGGGTTTCCTCTCCTGAACTTTCTCTAGTTTGGGTCAAGTGGACACGAACTCACCAGAACAGAGAACAGAATTGGTTTTCTCCTTCTACCTTGTGGGTCTCAAAGCTATCAAGCTTGGAGCCAGGGACCTTTGCCTCTCAGCTATTTACTGGACTTTTAATATTGCTTTTTAAAATGACAACTCGATTGTAGAAGAAGTTACAACTGTCTGCTCCCACAACAATATGGTATAATATTTCAACATGCCTCCTATACCCAAGTCACTTGGAAAAAGTATCATTAACTTTATCTTCTTATTTTTAATTTTTTATTAATGTGTATTTGTGTGTTTCTCTCTCTCTCTCTCTCTCTCTCTCTCTCTCTATATATATATATATATATATATATATGTGTGTGTGTGTGTGTGTGTGTGTGTGTGTGTGTGCCATATATCTGCAGGTGCCCATGGAGGACAAAAGAGGGTGCCAGATATGCTGGATCTGAAGTTGCAGGTGGGTATAAATCCCTTAACATGTGTGCTGCTGTGAATGAAACACAGGTCCTCTGGAATAAAGATATACACTGTTAATTTCCAAGCCCTCTCTTCAAATCCAGACATTCTAAATAACCAACTTAAAATTTACTATTGAACTTTGAGTATGTCATTGTTGAATTGAGGTATCGAAGAACTCTTAAATTTCTGTGATGTATATAGAAGTAAAGAATATTTTACTTTTTAAATATTTTATTATTTTCATTAATCATTGTATTTGTTTACATTTCAAATAATATCCTCCTTCCCAGCTACCCATCCACAAACTCCTAAACAGTCTTCCCTCTTCCCCCTCCCGTTTCTCTATGAGGATGCTCCTCCACCCACTCACCCATTCCTGCCTCACTGCTCCAGCATCCTCCTTCACTGGGGCATCAAGTCTCTCCATAGCACCAAGGGCCTCCCCTCACACTGCTGTCAGATAAGGACATCCTCTGCTACATATGTATCAGAAGGCATGGATCCCTCCCTGTATACACTTTGGATGGTGGTTTAGACTCTGGGAGCTCTGGTTGGTGCAGTTAGGATATTGCTCCTCCTATGGGGCTGCAATCCCCTTCAGTTCCTTCAGTCCTTCTTCTAGCACTTCCATTGGGGTTTCTGGGCTCAGTTTGATGGTTGGCTGTATCTGCATCTATATTGCTCAGGTGCTGCTAGAACCCCTCAGGGAACAGCCATACCAGGCTCCTGGCAGCAAGCACATTTTTGGAATCAGCAATAGTGTGGGGGTTTGGTGTCTGCAGATGGGATGGATGCCTAGGTGGGGCCTTTCCTAGGGTTTATGTTTCACCTTTTGTCCCTGTCTTTCCTTTGGACAGGAACATTTCTGGGCTAACAATTTTGAGATGGGTGGGTGGCTCCATGGCTCAGCTGTTAAAAACTAAGCTCATAACCAAAAATAGAAGTTTATTTTTATATCATGGGAACTTCTTTCTTAGATGTGTCATGTACATATTTAAAAGTCATTTCAGTCGCCATCATTTCTAGTCAAAAAGGCCAGAGGGACAGTCAAAGCCCAGGGAAAATATCATGTGACTGGCTGGAGAAAACTACTTCAGTTATAAAAATGTTATTATTATTCATTTTTGGTAAGCATTCACAAAAACCCAAATAGCTGCAAAGAAACCATGTTTACAATACTAGTTCTACCCCAATAACCTATACCAGAGAGGAAGAGACAAAATTTCGAAGGTATATGTAGTCTAAAGCAATATCTCAGTCCATTCAATATAAGAAAATCCAATATAAATTCATTTCAATATTTAATAGCCAACTAAACCTCTCTTCAAATATTGTAATAAAAACATAATAACTCTTTGCAACCTAAGAACCAGGGAACTTTACAAAAGTGCAAAAGTACACACCATAGAAAGTTTTATTATTGGAAAGCGTGCCATAAAAACAGTTAATAGAAAAGAGTAGCTAAAAACAAGAATGTATCTCATAGAATTTTGGGATCCTGGCCTGCATACCCTTGTCAATGTTCCAGGACCAGAAAAAGAGATGAAGTGTTGGAAGATAAATAGTAATTTTAATTTTGTTGGTAGACTATATAACAGATTTTAGGGACTGTGTAACAAAAATATTAGACAGGGTGTGATGAAAGAGTGATTTATACATATTAATTTTTATTTTAACAATCCAAACAAATTACATATGCCATTTGCATATAACTGCAAAAATACTATTGGCATAGTTGAATTTAATAATATTTAACTCTTTTATGAGTTATAATAATGATAAACCCACTCACTTGAAATTATTGAATACAAATTACCTGTGCTCATATATTCTAGATAAAATTAATTCATAGAAAGATCATAACCTATGATAGAGATATTTAATATAAGTTTACTTTGATAGAATAACAGATATATGTTAAGGATTTTAAAAGTTAGGTTGTTGATGACGTCTCAATGAGAAACATCAATCAGTTTTTCAGAGGGAAGGGCCTTAAATGAAATGCCCCAAAGTAGGGGGAGGGAACTTATAAAGCCCACCTGCAGTATGAAGACAGGGCATCAAATGAGGGAGAGGTTGCCATCCCACAGTCAAAACTCTGATCCATAATTATTCCTGTCTGAAATAACTACAGAGACGGAATTGGAAAGGAGCCTGAGGAAAAGAAGGCCCAGTGACAGGCCCAAAGTGGGGTCCAGCTCAAGGGGAGGTCCCAAGACCTGACACTATTACTGAGACTATGGGGCGATCACAAAAAGGGACCCAGCATGACTGCACTCCAGAAGACCCAACAAGCAACTGAAAGAGTCAGATGCAGATATTTGCACCCAATCAAAGGATAGAAACTGCTGACCCCTGTGGTTGAATTAGAGAAAGGCTGAAAGAAGCTGAGGAGGAGGGCAACCCTGTAGGAGGACCAGCAGTCTTAAGATCTCTCAAACACTGGACCACCAAAAAAGCAGCATATACCAGCTGCTATGAGAACCCTCAGCACATATACAGTAGAGGACTGCCAGATCTGTGTTCAATCAGAGATGATGCACCTAACCCTCAAGAGACTGGAGACTCCAGGGAGTTTAGAGGTCTGGTGGGGTGGGGGGTGGAGACATTGTCATGGAGACAGGGTGTGGGGAGGAGATATGGGATGTGGACAATTGGAGGATGGACAAGGGGGAATTAAATCTGGAAAGTAAATAAATAAATAAAATCCCAAGGAATAGTTGACACATTTTGCATAAATGCACAAACATATAGAGTAATGTCAGTCTTAGCAGAGAGTTATGGATGGACCCTCAGATATTATATGACCCAATGTGATACTAATGAAATTTAGATGAGATCTTTAAAGATAGGCCTACTCAAATGATGCACCAGCCCTTACCAAGACAGTTATGAACACACACAGAGGAGTAAGCTATGTGAAGATACAGACTTTAATTTTCTATGTCTTGCATATATAGCTTAATACATTTTCACGTAATTTTGATTCTTTTGTCTGTTACTTTGTTTCATTTCCTTTTTCTGTGACAGGGATTTACTATGTAGTCCAGGTCAGTCTCAAACTCAATTTCCTTGTATTAGGAATAACGATAAGATGTCAGTGATTAATGCCCCCCTTTTGACACATTTATTAGCATAGGAATAGAAGAAAAAACAAAACAATACATACACCTTTCCACACATACATACAAGCACATCTGGACGTAGTCAAGAGCATGATCTTTAATGAAAGTTAAACACATAAACTTCAACAAAAATTACATTGATTGTACTGATAGATTTATCATACTGTAATGTAGAAAGGGAAGAGGGTGTCATATGTCTAAGAGATTAAGTTAATGAGTCCATCTAATGAAGATTTCTTGAGAAGAGGCTTGCATGCGACTTTGAAGGAACCCAGTTGAAGCTGCTCAAACTTCAGTGCATTGACAAACACCCTCCCATGAGCTGATGCTCTCAGACACTAAAGATCCATGGGGAAAAAAAAAAAAAGTCTTGCTCTCGCAAAGATCATAGAGTTTCACTGCTCTGAAGATAAGTTCTTAAGGAACTCTAGTCCTTGGCCTCCAGGACTCATGCCAGGCTCTCAGCACTAGGTCTAGTTTTCAGTCACAGAATGAGTTTGCACTATCATCTCCATGATTCTGAGACTTAGACAGAATCACTCATCCCATCCATGACCTATAACATGTATATGTCCTGTATAAAGAATTGTGAAAAATACATCTGCCCATCACAAAGCATTCAATGATAATGAAATGAATTAAAGAGGGACTGTGATGGCTATTCAGGTGTCAACATGACTGTATGTGGAGTTAAGTCCCAAGTGAGTGCTTGCATTCACTCCCACGTTTAAACCAGATTTTTTTTGAGGTGGAAAAAGCCACATTTAGTATGCCATCTTCTGATAGAAGCCTATGTAAGAGACATGGAAGAAGAAAGTGTTTACTCTTTATTTGTATACCCTAACTCCCTCTGGCAAGTCCATACATTCATTGAAATTAGAACCTAACCCTTTATGATTCCCGTGTACATTGAAAACCAGCAGAGACTTTGAGCCTCATAGACTGAAAACTATTGGATTCTTGGACTTTTCATTGTTAGACAGTTGTTTTTGGACTGTCTGGGGCTCAGCCTGTAAGTCACTCTAATACATAATCCTCCTTTCCTTCAGTACTGTTTCTCCAGAGAACCCTGACTAATACAGAAGCACAGCACATACATGCATTGTTCCTAATGGCAAAGTTTTGACCTCTAGAAAGTATAGTAAGATAAACAAAATATTTAAGGTCTCAATTAGAAAAGAAGAAAATTTTATAAAAATAGAAAATAGACTTTAAAAGAAGTAGAAATATGTGGAAATTATCAAAAATTCCATTCTCTAGCATCCTAAGTATCATATTTGGCAGGACAAGGAATATGTGAATCTGTTGAAATAGGAAAGCAAGCTCTTTTCAACTATCATTTCCTGATATTCACAGAACATCTGCACTAGAGAGTTCTTGAATTCTTTTTTCCATTTTTAAAACATGCCTTGAAAAAAAATAGATATTGTGACAATATTCTCATTGAAACATGTTTTAGTAGATTCTCTGCTCTTCTTAGGTTTGACCACTCTAAATCTCCTTGTCACCTCTTACCAACCTCCTGAGCAATTCTATGTCTCCTGTGTCTTCTTCTCCTCTCCCACTTTCTCTTTCTTCAGCCCTTCTTTTTCACTCTCTGGGTCATCCTTCTATTTTTTTAATGTTTTTTCTCAAATTTATACCCATTTATATGCATACAGGTATACACAGCAATCTAAACTATGTACATAAAAGAGGACATGCACTTTCTGTCCTGAGCATTCTTATTTTAATATTTTCCAGATCCATTTATTCTCTTGTAAATTTCATTTTCTTTACAATTCAACACAATTCCATGGGGTATAAGTACCACATTTTCATTCTGAATTCTTCTGGTGATTACATATCCAAGCATAATGAATCTATATTTTACAATTTAGGAATTTTGAAAGTCATGTGTTTGGTAGTACACATTTACATATAGCTTCTGTGTTCTTTGATGGAACTTAAAAGACTTATTCCATTTGCATGCTACTGTAAGTAGAATAACAATACTTATAGATGTATAAAAGTTAATCATCAAAAAACCCCAACTGTCAATCAACAAATGTGGTAACAAAATAAACAGGCAGTTCTCAAAAGATCAAATAATCAGTAAGCATTTTAAAATGTTTTCAACATCCCTAGTCACCAGGGGCATGTGAACTAAAACTGCTCTGAGATTGCCAATCACAATGGCTATCATTGAGGACTTTGATAGAATACTGGCAAGGATGTGGGAAAAGAAGACCCCTGATACACTCTTGGTGGATGGGAAAACAGGTACAGGCATAATGGAAATGGGACTGGAGTTTTTTCCCAAAATTATGACCTAGCTATACTAATTCAGGGCATATACCCAGAAGAGTCTATCATTTTTCAAAGATATATTAAAGTAGCCTTGGCTCAGAAGTCCATACAGTTTTTGAGTTTATAGCTGTGAGTAAAAATATATTTTAAATTTTGCTCTGATGTTATTCCTAGTGAACCAGCCATAGCTTGCTTTTGCATTTCACCTACTAGCTTCTAGAAGTAAGATATTACTGTATAAATACCTTTCTTTCTTTCAAAATGCATAATTATTTGCTTTTTCTATATTGAGAGTCGATTAAAATGTTTGGACTACTTTGTTGGGTAGATGAAGATTGTCCATTACAATTTCCCTGTCTATACCTGATATGAAATATTTCTAATTTTACATATCCAAGCATAATGAATCTATATTTTACAATTTAGGAATTT
>JADRCH010000017.1:10030713-10049586 GCA_019843965.1 Rhynchomys soricoides | reverse complement strand
AGTACACATTTACATATAGCTTCTGTGTTCTTTGATGGAACTTAAAATAACCTAGCAGAGACAGATATATCTCATCAATTCCAAGAAGCATTTCCTCCCATTCTTTCTTTCAGTTATCCTTGCAGGCAATTGTAGTCTATTATGTTTAACTCCTACAGAAATGAATACTTCAAGATTTGTATCTCAGACTTGATGCTTGGAGACAATTAGTCACAGATTTCCCAAAACTGCCACTGACCTTCATCAAGCAAGTGCATACTGCTTGCTGGTCTCTGATCTCCTTTTTCTCTTTCTGTCCAAGTAGATGAGTGTGTCTCAGAGTATTAATATATCACAAATACTTATTGACAGTCTTCCTACTGCAAACTTTAGAGAATGCCAACCTTGTTTGAATACATGGGTTCAGTAATACTTTGCAACTACATTTCTTGATTTTACAAGAACAAAGAAGATAATTCTCCTTAAGTTCTCCATTATTCTTTTGGGAAAGAATCAAACTATATCAGCCATTTTGCATTTATGTCCTACTGCCATTTTTGGTTTAAGAGAAACCAAATTCACCTGGAAATATGTTTTATAAACTCCAGATTGTTGTGATAGTGGAAGACTCAGGTAAGGCACCTGCTAATAAGTCTGAGAACCTGAATTCAATCTCACACTCACATGGTAGAAGGAAAGAAGAAATCTGTAGAATTGTTCTCTGGTCACCATAGTACACTATGGTACACCCATATTTTCATACAGATTTTAAATTTAAAATTAATTACATTTAAATTAAAACATTTATTTCTTGTGTGTTATACAATTGCAACAATCTTTTAAATAATAAAACCAGTTGCTTTCAGTTTCTTCCACTTAACTTCATTTCTACAGCAGCACAAAGAAAGGACAAAATGTCATCCTTAACTTTGGATTCCTTCACTTCTCAGTGTGTTCACAACCTTAACTTTATCTCACCACAGTTCAGTAGTAAATTCTATATATAAAACTACACTTTCAAGTTGCTTAAAGATATAACATAATTGGATGTACCTTTAACCCAGTGGTTTCAAATCCTAAAGGAATGGTGTGCACACAGCATCTTCTACTATTAAATAGCCTGAGATCAAATAAAATGCAATGAACAATGTCTGCTCTTACTGAACTGGAAATGTTATTAGTGAGATACTGGACTGAGATGACAGTGCTACCTCCAGAAACATAATGAGGGAGTTTTGTCAAGCCAAACCTTTTAAAATGTGTGAACTCCATAAAAACCTGGAGGCATGACAGATTAAATGTAATGCTTACCTCTGATTCTGAGCTGCAGCCTGCAACATCTAATTCCTGTAAATAAGAACAGATGTGCTGTTAGGAGTTCTGATTTGTGTTTTTATTTTTCCAAACTCATCCAGCAAGAGTGAGGTTGTTTGATTTAGGGGATGATGGGGTAGCTATGTTTTCTCGTCCAAGCATGTCAGAAAGGGAAAAAATAAGTCTCACTCATTTCCACTCTGTTAAAATGAAAGCCCCAAACAGTTTACAATTGGATGTGTGTTTTTCACGATGGATGAAATGAGACAGATTTACCGAAATATGTGTTCAAATATTCAAAGAAAGAACTAAACATCACTTTATCAAGTTTTGAACCAACAATGATGTGTTCAGCTTGTATGCATATTACTCCAGCAGTAGCTTGGGAAGTCAAAAAGAACCTGCAACAAGTAACTGGAGAGAGGACATGATAGATATCCCATTCCTGCACAAACCTGTCACCCCCATCAATCACACACCCTCTGTTAATTGCCTACCCTCTGTTAAAAAAAATAAAAACCAAAAAACACTAAAACAAAACAAAATATTTTTCTCCAGAACACAGATATCGTGTTTTAACACATATAAAATGTAATTTACAAGTTTGGCATTATCAATTCTACTGATGACAGTTTCATGAGCACCTCTCAAATCTAATTAAACAGTTCACATACACACATTTTAAATATATTCACTTGCCAATTCTATGGACAGGATGCTGATAATATTTTGCATTTGTTTTGAACATTTGGCTAAAGAAACAAAGAACTATACAAAAGATCTTGCTCACTGTCTTGAAATAGAATAAAATAGATTCAAATCATAGAGACATAGCTACAATCAGTAACATAACACAGGACAGAGGTTCAAAGATTATTATTATATTAAGTTCAAACTATCATTCACATATTAAAATTAGGAAACAGAAGACTTTAGACTCTTTTCACAAGAGTCTACAATAACTGCAATAGAAATGCAAATATATACAAACTCATTTCCTGTTATTATAATTTTTGTAATTTACATTTTTATGCAACCATCAACTTGTCTAGGTGGTATATGTGTGTTTTCATTTGACTAAAAATTAAAAATGATGTTTGTATTAATATAAAATCAAGAACATAGGCAATATATAATCAGTAAAATTAGAAGATAAAGAGATATTTATTATTTATATTAATATTATAATTGCTATTTAATTTTGACCTTATCAAAAATTTACAATCTGTTTTGAATATATATATATATATATATATATATCAACTTAAATATATAAACATTATAAGTTTGTTGATTATTGAAAGAAATAATTATGTAAATTTATTAATTCATATTACAGATCACTAATATTATTCTATTAGTCCTTTCTATCTTTGTACTGCAATTCTGTATTTTGAAAAGCTGAAATTAAGTTGCTTCTTATGGCCATGCCATGGTCAGAGATAATTAACTGAATGGTTGATGTAATTGAGACATGATATAAATTAAGATACATTATTTATCTTGCAACTTTGCAACCCCAACTTCCTAAAACATTAAACAGGATTCCATGCTACTCCATATAGTTTTGTTAAATTAAAACTTAAAAGTATATAATTTAGAGCTATATAAAGGTAGACTCTGCTTTTTGGAGGTGGTGGCAGAAAAAGATTTAAAGTGTGCGATCATCCTGAACAATATAGAGACAGTCTGAGTCCAGCTTTTTCTATATGAAACCTTGCCTCCAAAACAAAAATAAATAAATAAATTAATTAATTAATTAATAAATAAATGTGAAAAGCCATAATGGTGGGGAGGAATGAGAGTTATATACACATGGCTGTGTAGTGGTCATGAATAATATCTTTCGCATTAATGAGACCTGAGATTGAAACCATCTAACAGCAACATGACTTTTAGTCTCCATGGTTTTCTTTGTTATTTTATCAAATATAATATCAAATATTATTGTGATGCTGTCTAGAACTCCATCTTTAATAGATTGACAGATGCCCATGAGATCAGTACAATATGATTCTGAGGAAGTCTATGTGTGTATGTCCAGAGAAGACAAACATGTGAAATAAAGTGAGATACAATGACTTTCCTAAATTTGACATTGCTATCCAATAAATTGGGATTGATCAGAATAAAAGAAAAGGAGAAAGCCAGCCTTCAGTATCAACTTTCTTTCTTCTTGAGGAACTATACATATTGTTGCTACCCTTCTGTCTTAATCAGGGTAACTATTATTGTGATGAAATACTACAACCAAAGAACACTGAGAAGGAATGTGTTCATTTAGCTCATATTACCATACCACAGTTCATTATCAAAGGAAGTCAGAGGAGGAACTCTAGCAGGGTAGAACCTGGAAGCAGATGCTGATGCAGAGGTCACAGGGGAATAGTGATTACTAAGCATGTTCTTCATGACTTCCTCAGCCTACTTTCTTATAGAAGCCAAGACCACCATTTCGGGGATGGAAGGACCCAGAATGGGAAGATTCTCCCCCATTAATCACTAATTAAGACAATGCCTGCATAGGCTTGCTTGAAGTCTGACTGAATGAAGACATTTTCTTAATTGAGTTTCCTTCATCTCAGTTGACTTTACCTTCTTTGAAGTTGACATAAAGCTACCCAGAACATATGCCAAAGGATGTTAGATGTCAGTTTCAGTGGAGACTCATCTAGCAAATTTATCAGGGATTTCCAGATATCCTGAGTTTTATGAAGGGTGATAGATGTATTTGCATTTTTCTATATGGAGATATCCAATTACATTAGCACTATTCATTGAAGGTGCTTTTTTTTTTTTTTTTCTATTGTATGGTTTCACATTCTTTGTCAAAACCCAAGCATCCATAGGTATGTGGTTTTATGTCAGGATCTTTAATTTGATTCCATTGATCTGTTCCTATACCAATACCATGCCTCTTTTACTACTATTGTTCTGTACTATAGCTAGAGGTCAAGGATGGTGATAACTCTGGAAATTTCTTTATAGTTTAGGATTGATTTTGCTATCCTGGGGGTGTTTGTTTGATTGGTTGGTTGGTTGGTTGGTTTGGTTTGGCTTTTTGTTTTTCCATATGAAGTTAAGAATTGCTCTGTGAAGATCTGTAAAGATTTGTGTTAAAATTTTGATAGGAAATGCACTGAATCTGTAGATTGCTTATGCTAAGATGACCATTTTTATTATGTTAATCCTACTGATCCATGAGAATGAGAAATCTTTTCTCTTCTGATAGCTTCCTCAATTTCTTTCTTTAGTGACTTGAAGATTTTGTCATTGGTTTTTTACTTGCTTGGTTAGAGTTACATAAAGCTAGATTATATTCTTCATGGCTATTATAAAGGGTATTGCTTTGCTTGTTCTTGGACCATTTATCTTTTGTAAAAGTCCTTAGTCATCAGGGAAATACAAATCAAAACAACTCTGAGATACCATCTTACACCAATCAGAATGGCTAATAACAAAAGCTCAAGTGATAGCACATGCTCATGAGGATGTGGAGCATGGAGAACACTCCTTCATTGCTGGTGGGAGTACAAACTTGTACAACCACTTTGGAAATCAATTTGGTGGTTTCTTAGAAAACTGGGAATACCATTTCTGGCCATATACCCAAAAGATACTCCACAATCCCACAAAGACACTTGCTCAATTGTGTTCATAACAGCTTTATTTGAAATAATCAGGAACTGGAAACAACCTAGATATCTCTCAATCGAAATATTGATAAAGAAAATGTGGTACATCTACATACTGGAATATGATTCAGCTATTAAAAATAAAGCCATCATGAATTTCACAGACAAATAGGTAGAACTTGAGAATATCATTCTGAATAAGGGAACCCAGGCCCAAAAGTATATCCATGGTATGTTGTTACCTATAAGTGGATATTATCCATAAAATACAGGATATTCATGCTATACTTCATAGACTCAAAGAAGCTAATCAAGAAGGAAAGCACAAAGGGGGATACTTAAATCGTGCTTAGAAGGGAAATAAAATAGTCATAGGAGGCAGATAGAGGGAAGGAACTGGATGGGAGAAGGGATAGGGAAGGGAATGGGGGTTTCAGGATCAGATGTGGGAAGGGACAGGAAAGTTGGCCAGATGGCCATGAGAATAAATGGAAATCTGCAACTGACAGGGATGGGGCAGTGGGAATCATCTAGAGGACGTGATGGAGACCTGGGATAAGGGAGATTCCCAATGGGAGTGACCTTTGCTGTGACACATAGCATTAGGGATATGGAACTTGAAGAGGCCACCACTTGTAGCCAGTCAGAAACCCCAGTGGAGCAGTAGGAACACCAACCCATCCACAAAATTTTTGACCCAAAATTTATCTTGTCTTCAAGGAATGCAGGGATGGAGAATGAAACAGAAACTCTGAGAAAGACCAACCAATAACTGGTCCAACTTGAGACCCATGCCATGGGCCAGCACCATTCTCTGATACTATTAATTATACTGTTATGCTTGCAGACAGGAGCATGTTCACCCTTGAGAAATTCCACCCAAAAGCTGACTCAGACAGGTACTGACACTCATAGCCAAACAATGGATGGAGCTTGGAGACTTTTATGGAAGAATAGGAGGAAGGATTGTGGGCCCTAGACAGATGGAAATTCCACTGGAGGAGCTACAGAGTTGACTAGCCTGGATCTTTGGGGCTCTCAAAGACTGTACCACCAACCAAAGAGCATACACAGGCTGGGCCTATGTCTACCCACAAATATGTAGCAGATGTGCAGCTTGGTCTTCATGTGGGTCCTGAATAATTGAAACAGGAGATATCTCAAAAACTGTTGCCTTTCTGTTTGATATGTTTGTTCTTATCACTGGGCTGCCTTTCTGGCCACAGTGGGAAAGGATGTGCTGAGTCCCACAGAGACTTGATGTGCCAGGTCTGGAGGATATCCAGTAGGGTGGTTCCACCCTATCAGAGTTGAAAGATAGGGGAGGATGGAGGAAAGATTCTGCCAGGAAGTGACTGGGGGGCAATAGCAGGATGTAAAGTGAATTTTTATAAAAAGATCCTAGAAGACAATAGTGCTGGAAGCAATTCAAATGATAGAGGTCCAGCTCAAGTTATCCGGGTAAAACAATATCAGCAACTGGATTAATGTCATTTCTTTGACCTCCTGACAAATAATCTGGCTTCTTTCTGCCCATATCCTAAGAATTAACTTTAAAGCCAAAAGTAATGGAATATTATTTTTGGCAAGAACATATCAATATAACACAAATTTTAATCTGTTGGGTGTTTGTTATTGATAATGTGTATGCAGGTCTACAGTGGAAAAAAGTGTTGCAAACATAACATAAACTATACAGATTGGTGAGAAAGGAGCAGTGGGGAGCTTAAGGTTACTAGCAAGGTAATATTTGGAAGAAAAGCTGTAATTATCAAGAAAATTAGCACCATTAAGAAGAAGTCTACTCTCCTCTGGGACAAAAGGAAAGCTGGTAATGAAACTAGGCAGTGCCCTCTGTATGTTCACCTTCAAAGGAATAAAGGATGCAAGAGTGATGGGGTCATGGAGTCTTCCTCCATAGTTTCAGAGAGTCCTTCATGGCAAGGAGTTTGTGACAGTGAATTCCCTGTGTGAAGAGACTATTGTGTCAAGGGAGAAGACTCTTTGAGTATTAATCCACTAGACTCTTACAAGAAAGTACAATAAATTACATCTTAGTAAAAGAAGCAATAGGGGATCGCATTTCTTGATTTTGAAAGCATACAGTGTGTGAAACTGCTGAAGTGAGGCCTGTATTCTGTGAAGACCAAAAGATAATGGAGGGGCCTCAGAGCTGTGTTCTCTGCTGTGGATTGTTACATAGAGAGAGTGGGACCATCCTAAGTGAAAGATATGGTGAAGGAAGCAAAGTTGAAAGGGCACATCCGTCTAAGCCCTTTGACACTGGACAAGAACCTATGCCATATGGGGGTTGCCCTGCAGGGTTCTAATACTTCTTTAGTAGAGTATATCTTCATTATACTCCACTCATCCTCTTGAAATTATAATGTATATTCTGTTCCATTATCTGTTAGAAATATGTAACCTGTCTTTTGGTTTTAATGGGTCTCAATTAAGTTATTCATTTGAATCTCAGAAGGGATTTTGGATTTTTAAACAATGTTAAGACTTTAAAGTTTGGGACTTTTAAAGTTGTACTAAGTGCATTTTTGAGTCATGATATGGCCATGAACCTATGGGAGCTAGAGAGTGAGGCACAGTGCTTTGAATAAGAGTACTCTCCACATTCTTAGATATTTTAATACTTGGTCCCAGTTGGTAGGTATCACTGTTGTAGGTCACTGAGATATGGAGCCTAGCTGGAGTGATTATATCATTTGGGGATGGGTTTTGAATATTTATAGTCTTGTCTTTATTCCAGTTTGCTTTCTCTGCTTTACATTAGCAGTTAGTATATGATCTCTCAGTTTTCTGTGACTGCCATCATGCCTGATGTCATATCATGCCTCCCTGCTGTAACTGACTCTGCAGCTTCTAGATCCATAAGCTTAAATAAACTCTTCCTTCTATACTTTGCCAAGACTGTGATATTTTATAAAAGCAACAACAAAATAACTAATACACACTCAGATCTCAGAAAGCAAGATTACTTTCTTTATCAAATGGCAGACTTATATGGAAACAGAAGAAATGTTTTAAAATAAATTACTTCCTAATTTACTTCAGTAAATATTTTATTTCATACAGTTCTATACACTTATATACCTGGCAACATATAAAACAATTTTGAAAAATAAGAGTTTTATGGTTCATGAGCAGAAAAACATCAAGAGTTCCTTCTCTAGAGTACACTAAATAAGTGAAGTTAAACATTTAAGGTATTTTATGCTATTGGTACCAAGATGTGCTAGCTACATTCAAGAACAATTTCTATTATGGATAAATCAGTCTTTAATAATCATATAAAACTTTTATTAAGTTATTATATTTAACAATTATTAATATGTCACATATTAAAACTGAATCATAATCATAGAAAACATCTAATAGTTGTAACATTAGATGTTACAACTACTGTAACATAGTAGATAGACTATGTTATAAGAAAAGACAATTAAAACTCCTTCAGAGGAGATGGAGCTCATTCCTCCTTGAATTTTCCCTGAGAACTCAACAGAGGCCAAATGTAGGTCATCATTTCATCATTTGAATCATGGCACTTTTATCTTTCCTGAGAAGTATTTTTAATCCTTTCTACTCATGATCCAGTCAACAAACAATATGCCACTTCCAACTTGATCTCCCTGAGACACAACTCCACACAGAAGCAAATATTTTTATAAAGAGAGTGAAAAAATGGGCAAAGAGATCTTATGCCATAATTATCAGAAAGGAATCAACATGTTAATAAAAATACCAGATCACCTTTAAAATTTCCTTTCTAGAAGATATAAAGTGTACTTCTGGGTATTACGGAGTGCAGCAAAGGTTGGTAAAGTGATCATGTATAGCCATTTCCTATTCTTACCATACCAATAATCACAGACCTCCTTATTTTTAGATTCAATACTGAATGATAGTGAAGAGAAGATGGAATTAAGACTCATGCCTTATTTCTGGATTGGGGCACTTGTCACAAGCAAAGATCTGTAAAAGGAAATGATAAATGACAAAGAGTAGTGTTTTCATGTGTGGAAAAGTAAGGAAAGCAAGGAAGCTGGGAATGTGATGACAATTATAATCAGAACATTATGTATTGATGGGGTAGGCAGATAGTGAGTTTGAATTAGGCTAGTCTATGATGCATAATGGAACCCAGTGTCAATGCATGCACACACATATGCATGCAAATACAGCTGCACATATACAAATTCCACACACATACAAAGAGAATAATGAAAATACATATTTTATCAACTTAAAGAAAACTTTATTTTTAGTTCCACTGTAAATATGTCACAAAAAATAATCATTAAATTTTCATCTTGAAATTACATTCATAGGCGTTCTTCCCCACCCAAGGCAGGCAAAGTTACCCATCAGGACTGTTTTCCCTTGGGGTGAATTTGTGACAGAGAGACTGAAGACTCCATGAAACTCTCCCTTGTTGCTTGTTTGAGTTGACAGAGAACTGAAATTATTAGTATATTTTAATGCTTCCAAAATTAGCCACTTTTATTTATAGTGCTACATTGCTCAGAGCAGTTTACATTTTCAATAAATAATTAAAACATATCTATCCTACAACTTATCATTCTGCTTCTGAAAGAGGAATACAAGGAGAAAATGATACACAGTTTACCTTGGAGCTAGTGAAGAAAGCAAACACAAGCTATGGAAAAATGTGTCTTCACTCTCTTTAACAAAGAATAAATGAATTACCCTGCCTTTTTAGTTTCTGGTTTTTAGGGGCAATATTTTGAATATGAACATGATGCAACCTTTACAATTTTACCATACCATCTTTGTAACACACTGAAATCTAACGTGGTTCCCGTTAATTTACAGAACACCTTGATGCCTGTACAATGCTGTTACAATGAAAATGACATATAAGAAATATTTAGTTTTAAGAACATATTATAGTAACTTTTCACAAGTACACCTGCAGAACACACACACACACACACACACACACACACACATCAATTATCCTCACCTTTTTTGAGTGGTCTGTTATTGTTAGTCCTTCTCTGCCAGGCAATTCCTGATTTGTTTTCAGTGAAGCAATTAACTACTCCCAGGCTTCTGAAATGGCTTAGTGACCAAAGGCACTTGTCATCAAGCCTGATGGGATGAGTTTATTGTCCAGAACTCCCAGGGTAGTAAGAGAGAACTTACCTCTGCAAGCTATCTTCTGACCTCACACAATTAGTCTGAAATGTGTGTGTGCAAGTACACACACACACACATACACACACACACACACACACACACTGAAAAATAAATTATAAAATTGAAAACTTTTAAAGAGAAATCAACTGCTGTCAGCTACTTTTATAGAATCTGTAATAATTCAAGTCAAATAATATGTTTTTCATTGGCCAGGATTATTGTATATTCAAGTAATTATATAAAGAATTATATTGATGATGTTATATAGGTCAAAGTAAGGCTAGTTCATTCCTTCTTCCCCTCATTGTATGGGCATAACTTGTTTTTTAATCTCCTGCTGATTGACATTTGAGTTATATTTTTCTTTAGATGTAACCTGAAGGCATTATTTTATGAACTATACTAGCCCTTTTTTTCATAAATCATTTTCTCAAGTGACACAGCACGATTCTCTTAAGTGTACCAAGTGCTATTGTTGTTGTTTCTGTTGTTGTTTTTGTGGGATGTATGTGTATGTGTGCATGTGCATGTACTCTGTGTATATGTGTGTTTGCACATGTTAGTGTGTGTGTGTGTGTGTGTTGACAGCTCCTGCTTTCAACATTCAGCTCAGTTCCCCTGCAGTATTGTATGCTGTTCTCCAAAATTGTTGACAGATCAGGAGCATTAATCTGTATACTTTACTTTGGAGATTTCCAAAGGAAGTTCATTCTGCACATCCTATCTCTACTATTTCTGGGATACAGAACACAATCTATCCTGATGACATCATACCCATGATTTCTCGAATCTAAACACAGAAATCCCCAGTTTTCTCATGGATTCACCCTCTCATAGGTGCTTCCCATTAACATGGGAGGCAGTTTACATTAATCTATGTTAACTGTTTTGCAAAGTAAATACTTGGCAGTCTTTCAACTCAGGGATACATACGTATTCAAAAGCAGTGATTATTTTATATTTCTTCCCCTGTTGCAGGGCAGAAAGAAAGATAGATTTGTTGCTTTTTCTATTTTCCTCTACAGATGATCTTATTCCTTGGCTATTTGTATCACTTTAGGTAACACTGGTTATGAAGATTAAATGTGATGTTTTATATCATACACTAGCATTTATTAAGTGATCAATAACATAAGAATCTACTACTATTTAATACTATTGTTTTCCATACCCTAAGTCAAATGATAAAAACAATTTAACCATATATCTTATAGAGGCTGTGTTTGAGGGAAATGGCTCTGGAAATCAGAATTTAAGACCAGGCTTTGAGATTTTTCTAAACTGTACGGCCAGCTGCCTGTGTCTTTCTTTCCTTATTTTCACAATGGGAATATCAACATTTACCACACCAGGCTTTTCTGAAAGAATGAGATCACCCACAGGAGGAAAGGTTCCAGTATAATTACTTACTCCTATTCTGTTTATCTCATGAGACCTGGCTTTATGGCTTATGTTTCTGGGAGGTTTATTTCTCACTGAACTACACCTGCCTTTAACTTAAGTTAGATTGATTATTTTCTTTGCCCTGTAAACAGTGGAAGAAATAAAAAATAATCATTGGGGTTGACTACAAAAGTATCACTGAGTTGGAATTTTTATGAGCTCAGTCAGGACTGATTTCTCTGTAGGTTCTCAGCAACGGCTCCAAGCAGACATCTGCTGAGTACCCATCATTACATGGCTACATTTTAATGTTATCATTTTTCTTCAGCTTTCTTTAGAAAGGTTCCAAATATTAGAGGGTATTAGCAAACTGTGCCTCTCACCCAAATTTAACCAAATAACCAACTTTGTAAATAAAACTTAATGGAAGGTTGTCCTTCTTTCTGACTGGAATTTCACTTTTCACCCTGTCTAAGCACTAGCTAAAGACTAACAGAGATCATGTATATTCCAAAGAGTAAAATTTGGACATTGATTCTATATAGCAATATCAACTCTCTTCTGTCCTAAGATATGATCTCTTCAAAACAAAGAAAGGACTAAGGAAGCTTGTTTGCTTAAGACTGTCAGGTAGTAAATAAAACAAATCCCAACTGGATGTAATTTTCTTTCTCTCTCTCTCTCTCTCTCTCTCTCTCTCTCTCTCTCTCTCTCTCCTTTTTTCCTTTTATGGGTATTTCACTATACTATACATTTTCCTACTTTTGTTTTATTCTGAAGTACTTGTAATTTAAGATGGCTGTTTTTTGTTTTATTTTTACAGAGTATCAACATGTAACATTAAACTTTCTATGTAGACCATGATGGCAGGCTGGATTTGAAGACATAACATTCCTGCTTCTGTCTGTTGAGTGCTGTGAAGATAAATGTATGATACCATGCCCATCACTTTCTTCTAATACCATTATGTGTTTAATTTTGGTTTGTACTTATCTTGACCTGTAGTGGTGAATATTTAATCCACTTTGGCTCCCAGCAGTTTGCATGTGTGCTACACCCAACTAAGAACTCTAGATTTGTGAATAAAAGACACACACACACACACACACACACACACACACACCAGCTAATTTTGATATGCCTTGACTAGCTCAATGACTAGGCATTTCTAAATCTCTCCATGGCTAGCACACACTCCCTTCTGGCATTCCTGGCTTGGCACCTTATCTTTGCTGCCCTGTTACCTCCTGGGCAGCCACCTCCCATAAGGTTGTATTCCCTTTCCACCTATATTGTTGGATGCTTTCTCTCCTGTAGCTCTTAAATCTGATCTCTCTCCCTCCCACACATGGCAATTCACCTCCTCTTCTCCCTCTCTCCATCAGTCCCTTGCCCACCCAAACTAAAAGTCCTACCTCCATTTTCCTACCCAGTCATTGGCTGTATGGAAATTGTTTATAAACAATCAAAGCCAACTGGTGGCAGGGATCCTCAGCATCTGGAAGTGTGGCTTTGGGGAACTGAATTAAGACAAAACATTAGAACTAATCCCCAACTTTGACCCAGTAAATTGACTTTAAAAAGTAGCCATTTAGTCTATTAAAAGATTTAAAAAATCAAGAACACTGTTTGTTTTGCACCCTACAGTGAGATGAACAATTGATCAAAAGTATTTTACTAGTTCCCCTCATATGCAGAATCAGTCTTGGAGTGAGAAACACTCCATATCACCATTTATACTATACTCTTTTTAATAAGCCATAAAATCAAATTGATGGCTAAGCAAATCAAAATTACTGGGCTCACATCCATGTAACATCAAGTTGTTTTAAACTACAGCTCTCAAGTCCTAATTCTTTAACATACATGCATACGTTTCAAGACTCTTCCACAAATCCATCTTTTGATGCCTTCATTGCTATGGTGAACCATCTCCAATAGGCATGTGAGTTTCGACACTTTGTCCTAAGTTGATGAGGACTTCTGGGGGAATCAGCCACCCTGACTTCAAGCTGTACTACACTACAAAGCAGTAATGATAAAAACTGCATGGTATTGGTATAATGACAGGCACATAGATCAATGGAATAGAATTGAAGACCCAGAAATGAACCCACACACTATGGTCTTGATCTTTGACAAAGAAGCTAAAACCAACCAGTGGAAAAAAGACAGCATCTTCAACAAATGGTGCTGGTTCAACTGGTGGTCTACATGTAGAAGATTGCTAATTGATTCATTCCTATCTCCCTGTACAAAGCTCAAGTCCAAGTGGATCAAGGACCTTCACATAAAACCAGATACACTGATTCTAATAGATGAGAAAGTGGGAAAGAGTCTCGAACACTTGGGCACAGAGGAAATGTTCTTGAACAGAACACCAATGGCTTGTGCTCAAAGATCAAGAATTGACAGATGGGACCTCATAAAATTACAAAGCTTCTGTAAGGCAAAGGACACTGTAAATAGGACAAAATGGCAACCTACAGATTGGGAAAAAATCTCTACCAATCCTACATCCAATATAGGGCTAATATCCAATGTATATAAAGAACTCTAGATGCTAGACTCCAGAGATCCAAATAACCCTATCAAAAAATGAGGAAGAGAGCTAAACAGAGAATTCTCAACTGAGGAAGCTCGAATGGCCGAGAAGCATCTAAAGAAATGTTCAACGTCCTTAGTCATCAGGGAAATGCAAATCAAAACTGCCCTGAGATTTCACCTCACACCAGTCAGAATGGCTAAGATCAAAAATTCAGGTGACAGCAGATCCTGTCGAGGATGTGAAGAAAGAACACTCCTCCATTGCTGGTGGGAATGCAAATTGATACAACCTCTCTGGAAATCAGTTTGGTGGACCCTCAGAAAAATGAACATAATACTACCTGAGGACCCAGCTATTCCACTCCTGGGCATATACCCAGAAGATGCTCCAACATGTAATGAAGACACATGTTCCACTATGTTCATAGCAGCCATATTTATAACAGCCAGAAGCTGGAAACATCCCAGATGTGTCTCCACAGAGGAATGGATACAGAAAACGTGGTATATTTACACAATGGAATACTACTCAGCTATTAAAAACAATGACTTCATAAAATTCTCAGACAAATGGATGGATCTTGAAAATATCATCCTGAGCAAGGTAACACAGTCACAAAAGAATGAACATGGTATGTACTCACTGTTAAGTGGTTATTTGCCCAAAAAGTTGAAATACCTGAGAGTCACTTCACAACAACAGTAGGGCTGAGTGTGAGGTCCCAGATGAAGGAGTTGGAGAAAGGACTGAAGGAGCTGTGGGAGTGTGCAGTCCCAGAGAGGTAGCAACAGTGGCAACTGGCCTGACCCCCCATACTCCTGGAGACTGATCCACCAACCAAAGAATACATATGGAGGGACCCATGGTGCTGGCCACAAATGCGGCATAGGAAGGTCTTGTTATCCATCAAGGGGAGGAGAGGCCCTTGGGCCTGAGGGTGCTAAATTCCCCAGTAGAGGAGAATGTCAAGTAAGGAAGACAAGAGTGTGTGGGTGGGTAGGTGGGTTGGAGAATATCCCCATAGTGGCAGGGGGAGGGCAGAGGGAATGGGGAGGTTCTAAAGGGGAGATCTGGAAAGGGGAATACATTTGAAATGTAAATAAATATGAAAAAAATAAAAGAAAAAGAAAAGAAATTATATCACTGAACTGAAAAAAAAAAAAAAGTTGAACCTTGTCACAGCAGATTTATCACTGTGTAGGGACTTGGGGTTTCCATAGCCTGACTGCACTTGATCACTCTCTGCTTCCTGAATAAAGATGCAATGTGGTCAGCCTTCCTCTTCCACCAGTTCTGGCTTTCCACCTCAATGGACTCTGTCTTGTCAGACCGGTAAGCCAAAGTATAACTTGTTACGATCAAGTTATCTTCATTAGAATATTTTATCACAACATAAAGGAAACTAGCGCATTCACTTAATTCATTTCTCAGTCGGTAATATGGTTTCTTCTCCACATCATTTTAATTACTATAATATCTTTTTACTAAAACTGATACACATATGCCATTCTCTTTGTGTTATTTAATATCTTCTATCCATTTATTGAATGTTATTAAACTTATTCCAGTCTGTTTTGTGTTGTGCAAAGATACGCTCCTGACTTTGTTTAGTTAGTGTGCTGTGAACACTAAGGACAAGAGCCTTGACTTTTAGAAATTGTTACAGTTCAGACCCAAAGAATCTAATTCTGCAGCCCATGCTTACAATATTCGCCACAACTCTGAGTGGTGGGGGTTGGGTGCAGAAACTAACACTTACCAGTTAGAGTAACAAATAGATTTGAGAAATGTTTGAGAAATAAAAATGTAATACAGACATCAGGACTAGGAAGAATCCATTCAGCAGCATCCAATTTAGTTAAAAATCTCCCTGAACATATCCAGACATCATTACAGAGACTATACAGGAGACATCTGTTCAGTGTTTCACAACTGACACATCAATAAGTGTAATTGTTAGAGTCCATTCAGTCTCATATTTCAACAACTTTATTTAAAAATAATGATGATTTCTTTATGAACATTGGCTTATGTTAGCCAAGTAATTTCAATAACACAACTGAAATAAATAGAAATAGTAGAATGTTTTGTTGAATGAATTTTAGATATCACCAATACTTTTTCTTCTCAGGCCAAATCTTTCATTCTAAGTTGCAAAATTAGAATATGTGTACATGCTTATCTCTAGGCACGTATAAGTACAAATATAAATATAGTCAAACACTTTATGGCTTCATATATATATACATATATATTTGCCTTGAAAACAATATAAAGTCAATTTTCCAGGGTAGTCAGTGTTAACTCTTTGAAATGGATATTCACAAAGATCTTTCTCTGGAACACTGTCTCATCCCAGCTGTCCAGGTCAAATTCTCAGGGTCCTAGAGAGGACTGGAAAAGTGGAGTCCAAACCATGATATATTCCTGGGAATACTTCTCTCCCACTCCTCTAACATACCCTTGATCTTCCAGCACAGTCTACTTCACCTTTTATCACAGCTCACTCAGTCACTTCCCACACCTCAGGTTTCTATTAGTGTCTGCAAGAAAACATTAACTTCAGGGTTCTTTTCCCAGGCTCTGAAGATCTGTCTGACCTAGCATCTCAAACTCACTGGCTTTTAAAGCTGTTCTTTCACTGTATCATGTAGGTTTTTATGGTTCTAACTAATAAACTCACTTTTTATTTAGCTTTATTTTGAATCTTTCCATTAAAATTTGATCTGCACTGGATTCCTTACTCTTTCTAGAGATGATATCTTCCTCTATGGCCCTTTTAAAAGCTGCAACTGATTTTCTCTCATCTTATTATCTCTGGTCATAACAATAGAATGGGTCTATTATGATTAGAACATAAAACATACCCATAGATGTATGTATTTGAATCCTTATTCTCAGTTGATGGTACATTTGGGAAACAATGAGAAGGCAGGTACTTGCAGGAGAAGAAGACAGTGAAGAGTGGTCTTTGAATTTTTATAGCCTGGTGTTACTTGATGTTTTTCTGTGTTATCTTTGTGCAGATACCACATGATCAGCTAGCTGTTTGTTCCTGTTATCCAGCCTTCCCTGTAATCACATAATCTATCTGAACTTGTAAGGCAAAATAAACCCTTTCCTCAAAGTTGGTTTTTGTCAGGGTATTTTACCACAGCACAGTAAAATAAAACAGATCTTCCTTGCTCTGAAGAAAGGTATTTTATTCAAAACCATGTTTCTTCTCTGGTCTCTACATATGCTCAGTTCTGAAATTCATGTTACCAGACTGCGTCATCTACCTCCCATCCTTGTTCTAGCAAATGGAAAACACTGGTGCTCCTTCTTCTACATTTCTGAGAAATAGAAATATTGTAACTCTCCCAAACCCAATTTCTATTATAAATTTTGATGTACGTAATAATAACTTGAACAGCCTTCTAAATTTTTTATATCTTAATTTCTTAGCCTTCTTCTCTTTACTTATCCTGCATCCATATTATCTCAACAAAGTTATACTATGAATATAACCTAAGAGGCTTTTATTAGAACAGTGAGAACCTCCTTTTTAATCATATGCTGAAGCCATTATCTATTTGTATCATTTCAAGAATCTTCAGTCTCCAGGAGCCTTTCTTGGTTTTTACTATTCCAGAATTCGGTAACATGGTTTCTCCTCTGTACTAACTCTAGATTCTTTTTCAGCTTTGTTTTTCCTCTATTATTCCAATCCTGCTCTTTTATTGGCAGATGAAAAAAAGTTGCATTTTATTTGCCTGAATACCCCAAATTCTGTAGAATTAAGAGTAGTTCACTTGCAACAAAAACAACAGCTATTTTGGTCTGTATGTGTGACTAAAATGGTTTTGATTCAATAATTCTTTTATCACAGATTTTTCACATAGTGTCTCAAAAAAATCAACATTTTTGCTGTTGAGAATGTACTTTTTATAGTTGACTTTTTATGTCAGCTTAATTGGATTAGGAAATGCATAGAGCATTGATGAAGCTGGCCATTGGGTAGGTCTGTAACTTTGTCCCCAGAAACATTTGAAGGAGGAGAGACATACTCTGTTGGTACCTTCCTGGGCTGCATAAAAAGGGGGAAAAGACAAAGACAGCTGAGCATCCAAACTGGCATTTTCTTTCTCTCTGTTTCCTTACATGGTGAGAATTTCTCATCATTGTCACAAGGAAGCTGTCCTCATTTCTATCACTTCCCTGGCATGAACTCTGTCTGAAAACTCATGTTCTGAAATAAACTCTGTCTTGAATTGTTCCTATTAGGTCACAATAAAGACAAAAATGCTTAAAGGAAAAAGACTGAAGAAGAGTTTGACAGAGAAGAGAAGAACTAACAGCCAGGAATCTGAGTTTCAGTTATTTAAAAATGACAGTGGCCAAATCCAGCTGGCCTATATAATGTTGAGTGCTGCCCTTCAGAATTCTACTATTCATTATTTGAGCTGGTAGGTAGTAATTAAATAATAAATTCAGTTATTTCCATTAATTTTAAACTAATTTTATTTTTTAAAACCACAAAAACTATTTTATCATGGAAAAGAATCAGTAGATTTGGATGCATGGCACTGAAAACTACTCATTTTAGAAGGACAGAAAGAAAAATTATCAAGAAGCTGAGGCAATGATTCTGGGAATAAGAGAATGGATGTTTCTTCTCAAGGGCCAGAATTCAGTTATTAGCAACCACACTGGCAAGGCCCCAACTACATGTGACTAGAGCTGAAGGGAATATGTCACCTTCTCCTGGCCTCTATGAGGATTGTACTCATATGGACACATTCTCCTCCAGATATATATATATATATATATATATATATATATATATATATATATATA